>OX422215.1:362696195-363296195 GCA_949130495.1 Sambucus nigra
CTAGTGTGATAATGTAAATAAAATCATGTTGCATGCAATTACTTCGTATGTGTGTATGAGCGATGGGAATTAGTTATTTCTCAACCAAGGTATATTTAAGTGAGTTATATGAGCTTGGGAGATGATTTTTAGTTCGGAGTCTTGGATGATAAATTAGAGTGCACGGTTGATCTCGAAAGGGCCGAGATAGTTAAAATGACTGCCCAGGCATTTTATTTGTGTTCCGGGGTCTTTTTGGCTAGTTTGACTCAAATTAGAGTATACGAGTCATTTTAGGGGTGTATTATCATTTAAAACTGGGAGTAATTAAGAAAGGGGTTATTAGGCTCATGAGAGTGTAAGCCAATCTCAAATTGAGAAAGAAGAAAACCCACTAAAGAAAACCCTAGAGAAAGGAAGAGAAAGATAAGAGAAAGCTTGAGATTCTCTAGTGATATCCTAAACTTTGAAGAGGATTCAAATTCTACATCTTGACGCAAGTGATTAAACTTGCTAAATGCTTATATGTGTGATTTATTTCATAATTTTTGGATAAATTATGGTGATGTTGAGTTTATATGATAAAACCCTAGATTGTGTTGAAATCTAACATTTGATGTGTATGTATGGGTTTGATGGTGTAAAAATGGTTGGGATCATATTTAGGTTGGTCTATGATGTTAAAATTAGGTTGGAATGGTTGTTTTAATGGTTAGAGGTAATGAATTGTGATTAAAATTTCGTGGGTTATGTAGAAAGTGGGAGAACTTTGAAATTCTGCAGACCCAAATTGATTCGCCCCCTAGCGAATCAATTCGGTGTAAGGAAGAAGTATCAGGTCTTGGACCCAAATCGATTCGACCAAGTGAGAATCGATTTGGCTTATGCAGAAGTACTAGGTCCCTTTGACTGACTCGATTCGCAGTTTGGTGAACCGATTCATTATAGGGGCGAATCAATTCGGCCTAGTAGGAACCGATTCGAAAATCTTTCTGTTTTAGAGTGGTTTTCTAGAATTTGTTCTACTCATCTCCAATTGGGTTTAGTGACTTAGGAACCTTCTAATATGATACGGTAACATATTTATGCGATAAATTTTGGGTATATGATATGAGGAAATGATGGGGATACATCGAGACAAGTGTGGAAGTATATTCAAAAGTTTTTTATGTCGATTTTGTTTGAGAATTCTCCTAGTGATATGAATTCTCTTAAGGATGGATATGGGCCAATGAGAGAGAGGCCGCGTGTCTTACGAGGTGTTAAATTGGTGACTATTTATATCTTATGTGTGATTGATGATCGAGGTTCAAGTGAGTAATTGAATAATAAAGTACATTAGGAATAATTTTGTGGATTATCGGCTAGTGTAATATGTGGTATATACATGTAGCCGGGATTATTAAAAATATACATTCAGACATGAGATGGTTTTTTTATATGATGTGTATATATATATCCTATGTGTATGATATATATCTATTGTGTGGACATATACCTCTAGTGATATCATGGGAAGTTGCGCGATATGGGTGAGGCTTTTAGCTCGAGGATCAGGTTGCATATAGTCCCCAGGTCATAGCGTCCATTTATTTATTGTGTGGAATTTATCAAGGGTAAGACTTCTTGGGTATGATTCATCTTATTTCAAGTGAGGAACTATGGCCGCTTCCCCTATATTTGTGATTTGGAATTTTACCAGGGCGGTGTGAGATTCCGACTGCTGGTAACCCAGGATGGTATGTGAGTAATTCCCTGGAAGATGATAGCATTGTAGAGACTGCATTCAGTGGGCTAAATCTCTGAGGGATGGTTAATATACATATAATATGTGTGTTATGTATGTGTACTTGGTAGCGATTATTTATATCGTATAATACTGAGACTAATATTATACAAACTGGAAGATAATGTGTGATATGTTATGATAATAACTAGTGAAAGTTATTAAGTAATGAATTGTTATATAATCATTTAGGATGAGATTTAAATGATTATGTTTTGGGTAAACTAGATATGCGAATGGGGAAAATGCGTAGACTTGAGGTTGAGTTATCCCTAGAAGAGTTGGGTAGCCTAATTAAGATTAAAATGCATACGTTCAGGTGCGCACTATAGTTGAGGGGTAACGTTAAGTCTCAAGAGAGTGCGATACCACTTCATATTATGAAATTGTACATTTATAATTATTATGCATTTTAATTCACTTGCTGAACTATTTTCATACCTTGGGGCTCTGACCTGTTTATGTCCTTTTTCTTGCTTTCATTTATTATATGTAGGTGTCCCACTTCAAGGACACCAATGTTGAGTTTTCCATTCCCGTGTCTATGGAGCTGTAGCATGTGCGGACTGTTGCAGGATTTTTGTTGTAGCCGCTTCTCATTTTTGGATATCTAGCTAAGGATACGAAATTGTAATTCGGGTGTTTACTGGGTTGTAGTGTTGTATATCTTATACATTTATGAGATTTGATACATTGTATAGTCTGTTGCCCGACAGATTATTCGGGTATATTCTTTTACTTTACACGTTGTATATATATGATCACTTTCTATTGTTGTATATGGTATGAATGTTTCTTTATGTTTTAAAAAAATTAGCGTCCGTTTATTCTGATATTGGGTGTTTGGTTACTTTTTAGTCTATTCGATAGTTGATGTTGAGAATGATCCACTTGAGATTCCTATTTTATCTTAGTACAGGGTTGGCCACCCGTTATTATTATAAGCGGGGTGTGATAGTCCTCTCCTTGGAGACAGAAGTGACCATTCCACCCTTGATGAGGGTCTTTGGGGCTATCTGTTAGGGCTTTTCCGTCAAGGGTGTACCCAAGATTGTCTTTTCTCTTGTGTTTTGTAGTGGCGATAGCCTTGAGGATTCCCTATTGATTCCTTTTGAGTCCAAACCCTGGCATGTATCCCATCTTTTGAACGATTTAGGTTGCTATATTATGGATAACTGCATCCCCCTTTTTCACGTGAATGAGTGGGATGACCCAGAATCCACCGAGGCAAATATTGCTATGGGCATAATGGGTGTCTAGGAGAAGGGTAATGTTAATATTTTATATAATATCCCAACCATTTTATCCATAGATAGTGATGAGATTGGTAACAAACGGGAACTTGACCTTTATACGAATTGAAGAGGGTAATGCCCCCATGGGATGTATACAGGACTGCCCGAGTAAGAGGTTGAAACTGGCCGAAACATCGAGTACTTAAAATTCGACATAACATTTGATAGGCCCTAAATTATTAGTGTAAGGATGATGGCCCCCAAGACCTACTGACGGGTGTTATTATAGGCATTTATGGTCGTGGAAGACGGTGTGAATTCCGAGGTAGTGTATCCTAGACTGATAGCAGTGCGAGGAGAGCATACATTGATAGTGGAACCATTTTCCACTAGTACCAAAGGTATTATTTGTCTATGGGTCTCAGTAGTGATATACAATGCGAATCAGTGGTTGCATTTTTGAATGGGGAGGTCCTCATCAGAGAAGTTGATGTGTTCTTGCATGGTGATGGAGCCAATAGTGGCCAATATTTCAATCGGAGTTAGATCCATAGGCACATAAGCTTTAGGCAATAGGAAAATCAGAGCAACTCGATGCTCACGAGATGTATCTACGATGGTGATGTTAGCTAAAGTTCTCTAGATTTACTCTCTGATTTTTTGATTTTTTTTGGGGAGGACGTACAATGGTCACCTTAGGGGAACCTTGCTCATTTTTAGTACGGTTAGGGGGAGCAGAGTGTATACTCGACCCGGTGAGGAAGCCAACTTCCTTATCTGGAGTGGGTTCAGATTTTTCTTGGATATTCCATTTAACTTTCTCTAGAAGTATCAGCAATTCAATTAGGGATGTGGAGCCTAAGACAGGTGGCGTTGGCTTTGGGGACATCACCTTGATCTAGTCTAGATTGGGGTTCTGTATTGGATTATTGAGACCCTCATTTTGGGCCTTTAAGGGTGTTCGGTACATGGAGTTGTCTATCCACTATATGGATACATCCGAGCTGGGAGTGGCAGTAGGAATCTGTGCTAATGTGGGTAAACCTGGTTGTCTGTTTGGTTAGGTGGCTTGAGTAAAGGTTTGGTGGTCACGGAGGATCCCGACCTTATGTGGTTATTCGAGACAGTTTATTGTTGTACTTCATCATCGACGGGGGTTTTAGATCTCCTGTATCCATTTTTTATGATGCTAGCGGCTTCGCAGAAGATGTCTCCGTAATAGTGTAGGTATTCGGCATATTTGGGCCTCCCAAGCGATATCTCATAGACAAACAGAATGAGAGTCAATACAGATACCACGTGTGTTAGGCTGTCAAATTTTGCTTAAGCATGGTCATGGCGAGAGGGGTGGACAAGTTAAATTTTGGTAGTATACGAGTATCTTTGTAAGGAGGACCTTCTGGTGGGGGATAACCTTGGCAAACCGTATCATATTATAATTCAATGATACTAACGATATGGGTTACGTTTAGAAATAAGTTACCATAATTGTGTTTCGTGTCTATGTGATGGTGGGACCATGGTGATATTTCGAGTACAAAGAGGTTGAAGGTTAAGAATGTGACTTGTCGATCTAGTTCATCTTGAAGACTAATGGGGTCATTTTCAAGTAGAAGTATCTCAGGAGGATCATTGTCTGGTGGCATGAAGTTACAGACAATATCTTTTATTTATACTATTATATAGCCCCATTCAGTAGCTCGAATGCTCTAATAAATGTTGATATTGGGATGTATGAGTTACCCTTTTCTGTTGAAGAACTGAAGAGGTGGCCCTCTGTATGAGAGGTTGGGTTGTATATTGTCTGCAGTGTGACCTCGCTTCTTTATGCTACATAACCTGTGTTCATTCTGATCGAGTTGGTCAAGGTCCTCTTCCGTAGTTCTATATCTAATTTTGAATTTGTAGTCTTAAATATTGGGGGATTCGAAGGATGCGGGACTTTATTCATGTATCTTGAGGATTTTTCCTGGGGAGTAGTCCTACTCTGCCATCATTTCCCAGACTTGAGGGTTGAGGGTAAACTCGTCTCTGGGACCGGTGAAGTGTTTCCTTCGGTGATAAGGAGGTGGTCAAAGGAATCTATGATCCCCTGTTTTGGTAGGGTAGCGTAGTACACATGGTTGGGAATAGGTGTAGGAGGTCTCTGAGTAAAATCTAGAAGGCTGAGGACAGCGTTTCATAAAGGAAGTGTCGATCATGGGCCTATCAGCTATGCAAAGTTGATGTCACATTAGGAGTCAGTTCATATCATGTGCATGGTACCCAAGGGATAGACATGAATTTATGGTCCATGGGGAGAGTCTCAAGGTAATACTCCATGTTGTTAGTCGTATTCTGACTCAAATAATACTTGGGTGACCATGGCTTTTTGGTTGTTACAAAGTCGGTTCCACCTTTCTATTGTGGGATTTAGGTCAGACCTATACTCGATAGGTCCGGGATGGGACCTTAGATTGGTTTCCCAAGCGATGTCTATTCGTTTGTTGTGGTTTCTTATCCTTTCCTCCTTTCCATATAACAACTGATGACGAGCTTAGTATTTCCAGGTAATATGATCATTGATCTAGAGCTGCAGATCTTCCTCACTCATCTGTAATAGGGGACTTGAGCATTGGGGTGACCAAATCATGAGTTCCCTTTTTCAATGACTGGTATCCATGGTACTTATGTTGTTTATTAAAGAATGGATTGATGGTAAGCTCTGAGTGCGGAGCGAGGTGGTACTTCCACTAGTTTTTGTATTTGAGAGGGCGAACAGGTGCGCCTCTGGGTTAGATTTTCCATTCGGTGGAATGGATATGTACTATGAAGGTGATGTTCTCTATTTCCTAGAGGTATTCATCTTACATTTTTTCCCATTCGTCTGAGTGATCGGCCTCTTATAAGAAGGGGTAATGAGTTCCGATTCTTCGGAGAGCATGAATTTTGTGACTAAGAGGAGGTCTGAACTGCAATGGTTAGTTTGCAGTAAGTGTATGGCTATTATGAAGAAGGTGGTATATGGAGGGCTTATTCTTGGTGATGATTTACATGGCGCGGTGGAATGTCCAAGAGGGTAACTATTTAGAAGGGGGAATACATCCTCATCCTCAACTTGTGATGGACAGGGACTATCAGAGTGGAGGGATCAGCGTTTAGGACTGGAGCGTATGAGAGGGTTTTGGTGCCAGGGTTGGGATGATATGGAACAGATTTTCTACTGACATTAGGCCTTGGAGGGATGAGGATCTTTATGTCTATGAGGTTCTGGATAACGAAACTTAAGGCCCAATAATGATTAGTTATGTGATTGGGTCCCTGGTGGTACTCACACTGTGGGTTCGATTTATTATTTTGGTTCGTAATGGTTGGGAGTGGTCTGGGGTTAAGTGGTTTGAGATGGCCATCTAACTTTAGAGTGGCAAGACCGGATCTAGGGACCCTACAAGTTAATGAAGGTTCTTGTCTGAGCATGGAACTGTTTGGGAGAGGCATGATATAATAATTTTTGGTAGGGGTCTTGATGGGAAAAGTGTAGCAGTGTTTAATATGGATGAGGTAGTACGGACAACTGGGTGTGATTCCAGCGATCGACTGACCACGAGGTGTTGATATGAGATGTGGAAGCTCTTGGCAGGTTCTTATAGGCCAGGAACTGGTTGAAAATGTGGCGACATTTCTCAATGGTTTTGTGTGACACCCCGACTAATTAAATACCAGGTAGCTAATCCTTTATTAAATTAATTCAAAATGCCAAGTTGGTTCAGTTAATAGCATCACTGTCGAAAACATTTAATGATTACTAACCACCTAGTATTTAAAAAGTAAGTTGTCAAATTTTAAATTAAATCCGATTAACATGCAATAAAAGAATTATGAAAGAATAACATAACCATTCACCATAAAGAAGCAATAGAATAAGCAACAAATAACAATAAGTCTGGAGGAAATACTCCTCACAACAATCCCACAACTGAAATAAATAGAACAGTGTACCCTCAATTAATTACATGCCAAAATCTGAATAACTGAAATATGAAATGTCTCTAAATAGAAATGGGCGACATGCCCTACAAATGATGAAACTGAATATGGAGTCAAGACTAGAAAAGGAGGCGTCTACTATCAAGGCCCTGTAACTTCCACAACAACTACAGCTCGTCACCTGAATGGAAATACTATGCATGGTGTCCTTGTGGCTGGACACCTAAAAGGTTTTTACAAAAAAATAGATTTGAAAGCAAACGGGTCAGAGCCCGAAAGTGGAGAGTATTTTAAAAACAGCAAGTGCTTTAATAACATTAAAACAATGAATGCAAAATACATGTTAGGACGTGCACTCACATGAGCTCCTCACCTCTCAACTAATGTGCACTCCTAACGCATCCATAGCCCGTACTAGTTATGCTACTAACTAACTAGTCTAATACAAAACCTGGCTTCACTTTATAGGTTTAAGGGTTTATTCATGTCATTAAAGTATACCATGTATGTGCCTTAATTCCCTAACAACAACCTTTTATTATGTGGAGTTCTCATTTTAATCTCTATTAAAATAGCACAAGTATACACATCGTTACTTTACTAAGTATTTCATTAAACATTAGTTGTATATTATTCACATCATAAATATACATTATAGGCACCCCTAGTCTAGGCTACGGCGCACATACTCTGCTATCTCATCCTGGTACATCACGTACATAAGGATTACAAATTCCGAATCTCTCAGGAATTGTTAGAATAAGCACAACACACAAAAATGGAGGCGAACATAATTCAACATATCCATGGGTCACGTACATACCTACGCTACATAGTCAGCTGACTTATTAACTCACAAATAAGTCATTCTAGCATTATGTTCTTAAGGTACCAATCTAAATCCCCCCGTAGGCACACAAAGATTAGTTGGCCCAACACGAACGACGACCTCCGTGATAGCAAGTATGGTAGGTATGTCATACACATAAGTCATATACTAAGCATTCACACGTGTTAGATATCTTAATATTAATAAAGGTATATTCTACATCCCTATACCATTATTCCAATTTTATGCATTTTAAGTCTTCCGATAATATATAATGTAGACTATCGACACATCTCACATCCTAGTTTCTTATACTTAAAACCTATCTGAAAGAGGTTACTAAGTCTCCTATTATTTCCACATTTAATTTCATTATTCTTAAGGTCATTATTTCTGCCACAAACCTCATTTCATCAAATCATTCGAATTTACTCTTTTAACCCTAATATTATCTCACTCGTCGAGCTTTATTGGATTTTAGACGACTATCCCAAATTAAATTCTAATTACGGTCCGATTTCACAACCATACCTACTGGTCTTCCTTAAGTCTAAGAATACTCACAAAGTCTCCATCAATAATTTTCTAGGGTTAACATCCTTAAAATTTTAAATGGGAAGATTTTACTCATTCTGGGAAGGTCGATCGATCGACCTTGTATGTTCGATCGATCGATTGATGGTTGTCGATCGATCGACTGATGAATGTCGATCGATCGATTGCATCAGATAGGCTACGAACTGCTTCGTTTTGCAGTCCTCAAATCGTCCCAAAAATTCATTACAATGCATGAAACTTCATTCTAACGTTTTAATACCATCAAATAATCATCCTACAACATTGTTAACGTTCTAAAACTAATTAATCATCACCCAAAGGTCTTATTTAGATCAAAACATCCTCAAGAACCCTAGTTTTCTATTTCTTTCAAGAACAACAGTAATTCTCTTCTTTAATCCATTTTTAGATCATCAAGTATTATGTTTTGGATTCATAATTCGTCCAGAATATGTCTACATGCTAATCCTAACATGGTTTATAGTTTTAATCCTCAAATTCATGGGTCTATATCAATCTTCCAAGACAAAATTCGATAATTACACTAAACATGGAAGAACACATTCATTGAATCAATTGTAACTAAATCACTTGCCTTATGTTCTTCAGATTTGTTGTTGGTTGGAGATGGTTGAATTCCTCTCTCTCTCTCTCTACAAGTTCTTCTCACAAGATGACAATGGAGGTGGGGGGTTGGTTTTTGGCAAGTTTTAATATTTTCTTAACTTCTCCCGTAGCCCACTACTTAGATTAGGGTTGAAAATGGGTTAGTGGGTTTAATGATAAGTTATAATTAAATTCTAATTTTCGTGGGTTTTAATTACCAAATTTCCGAAATTACCAAACTACCCTTTTGGGTTGTCGGTTTGGCCTAAAAATGCCCCGGGACCCAAACTAAACCCCCGGCTAGTGTTTTCTGACTATCTCGACCCTTCCGGACACGTTGGCGCACTCAAAATGACTATTTGGTCAAAAGAAAAATAATTTATTTTTAAATATCATAAATTCATTCTCGACGCGACTGACACGCCTGTCCCAATTAAATTTTCCAAATTGCCGTATTTCAGCCTCGCGACAATTTCAATATTTTCAATATTCATATATTGACATATATACACATTATAATAAAATACCAACTCAAATCTCGTTAGTATTTTATCCGGATTAATTCTCAATTAATTCACATTTAATTTAATTAATCCCATAAATAAATATCGATAAAAATGCGGGGTATTACATACTTCCTCCCTAATAACAGAATTTCGTCCCGAAATTCGAAACTAAAAAGTACTTGGTAAAAATGACTCTGGATAATCTTCGCGCATCTCATCCTCGCGCTCCCATGTGGACTCCTCGGAATTATGATGTCGCCACTGAACACGTACTAACGGAACTATCTTTGACCGCAGTTTCCGCTCACTTCGGTCCAAAATAGCAATCGGCCCCTCCTCGTAGGAGCTATCGGGATGGAGATCGATGTCCTCCAAAGCAATGTGAGAATGAGCCAAATCATCTCTAAGATATTTCCTGAGCGAGGAAATATGAAACACATCATGAATCCTGTGTAAATGCTCCGGTAACCCAAGTCTATACGCAACAAACCCAATCCGCTCGATGATAGGAAATGGTCCCACGTATCTCGGTGCCAACTTCCCCTTCTTCCCAAATCGCATAATCCCCTTCATAGGAGATACTCTGAGTAAAACCTGGTCCCCCACTTGGAACTCCCTGAAGAACCTCTTCGCATCAGCATAACTCTTCTGCCGATCTTGAGCTACCCGAATGCGACTCTGTATCAATTCTATCCTTGCCGAAGTATCCTGAATCACTTCCGACCCAAGTAGTTTATTGTCCCCCACCTCCAACCAACATGCTGGGGAACGATAAGGTCTACCGTAGAACGCCTCAAATGGAGCCATGCCAATGGTGAACTGGTAGGAGTTGTTGTAAGCAAACTCCACCAGTGGAAGATACTGCTCCCATCCACCCCCAAAATCAATGATGCACATACGCAACATGTCCTCCAACATCTGATTTGTACGTTCGGTTTGCCCATCGGTCTGCGGGTGATATTTCGTACTCAACCGCAAATCCGTGCCCATGGCCTCCTGAAAACTCTCCCAAAATCGTGAAAAAATATCTTGTCTCGGTCAGACACGATATTTAGGGGCACACCGTGAAGTCTCACTATTTCTCTAATAAAGAGCTGGGCATACTGTCCCGTAGTGTAGTCTGTCCTTACGGGTAGAAAATGAGCAACTTTGGTCAACCTGTCCATAATTACCCAAATGGAGTCGTGACCCCTCTGTGACGTAGGTAACCCCGTGATAAAGTCCATGGAGATGCTCTCCCACATCCACATCGGGACCTCTAATGGCTGTAGAAGTCGTGCCGGTCTCTGATGGTCCACTTTTACCAGCTGACAAGTGGCGCATTTAGAAATAAACACGGCGATATATCTCTTCATCCCGCTCCACCAATACTGACATCTCATGTCTTGGTACATTTTGTCCCCACCGGGATGTATCGCGAACCGTGAGCCGTGCGACTCTGCCATTACTTCGTGTCGCAATTCCTCCCCTTCCGGAACTACCAGTCTCCCATTGAAGCGTAATCCCCCGTCTGAGCTAACAGTATAGGACTCGGTTCCCTCTGCTAGTAATCGAACTATCTGCTCCTGACAGAACGAGTCATTTGCCTATGCCTTTACCACCTTCGTGACAATCTGCGGTGTAACAGTCATCACAGACATGAACGATCGGGCCACTGCATCCTGGTGTCCCAACTCTTTCCACTTTGCCTTCCACACCCCTGCCACCTCATCTACTGGTCTACGGCTCAACGCGTCTGCTACCACGTTAGCCTTCCCCGGGTGATATTGGATATCAAACTGATAATCCTTAATAAATTCAAGCCACCTTCGCTGCCGCATATTCAACTCCTTCTGCGTGAATAGGTACTGCAAGGACTTGTGGTCCGTGAACAATTGAAAATTCTCCCCCAAAAGATAATGTCTCCAAATCCGTAGGGCAAATACAATTGCCGCTAACTCCAAATCATGAGTGGGGTAATTCTTTTCGTGAGGCTTAAGCTTACGGGATGCATAAGCTATGGCCTGACTCTCCTGCTGCAATACACCTCCAAGTCCTTGTAAGGATGCATCGGTGTAAACTAGATACTCAACTCCCGGTCTCAGCAATGCTAACACAGGTGCTGAGGTTAACTTGTCTTTCAACTCATTGAATGCCAACTGACAGGCATCACTCCAAATGAACCGCACACCCTTACGGGTCAGATGTGTCAAAGGACCCGCTATCTTTGAGAATTCCCGAATAAACCTCCTGTAGTATCCTGCTAAGCCCAAGAAACTACGGATCTCAGTCGGTGTCGTGGGCTGTCCCCACTCCCTCACCGCGGATACCTTCCCCGGATCAACAGATATCCCCCGGTCCGAAATAATATTCCCCAAAAACTGAACCTCCTTCAGCCAAAACCCACACTTCTCATACTTTGCATATAGCTCGTTCTGACGTAGCGTCCTCAAATGCTCGGCGTGCTCCTCCTCTGTCTGGGAGTAAACCAGAATGTCATCAATGAAAACAATGACGAACTGGTTTAGGAACTCTCTGAACACCCTATTAATCAAGCACATAAACACGGCTGGAGCGTTGGTCAAGACAAAAGGCATAACCCGAAACTCATAGGAACTATATCTCGTTAAGAAAGCAGTCTTCGAGACGTCCTCCTCCCTAATACGCAGCTGATGGTATCCCGATCGCAAATCAATCTTTGAGAAGAAAGAAGCTCCTCTCAGCTGGTCGAATAAGTCATCGATTCGGGGCAACGAATACTTATTCCGTATCGTGACCTTATTCAACTCCCGGTAATCCACACACAACCTCAATGATCCATCCCTCTTCTTAACGAACAACACAGGGGCACCCTGTGACACCCCGACTAATTAAATACCGGGTAGCTACTCCTTTATTAAATTAATTCAAAATGCCAAGTTGGATCAGTTAATAGCATCACTGTCGAAAACATTTTTATTATTACTAACCACCTAGTATTTAAAAAGTAAGTGCCAAATTTTATTTAAAGTCTGATTAACAAGCAACAAGTGTACTAAAGAATAATAACACCATTCACCATAATGAAGTAAAAAGAATAACCATCACATAATGTAAATAAAGTCTGGAGGAAAACTCCTCACTACAAATCCCACAACTGATAAGTAAACTGAATACTAAATCAATACATGCCAAAGTCTGAAACTATAATGGAAATGTAACTCTAATAGAAATGGGCAACATGCCCTACAACTGATAGATAATGAATCTGGAATCCAAGTGATAGAGGCGTCTACAAGCAATTCCCTGTAGCTTCCACAAACAGCTACAGCTCGTCACCAGAATGAGTATCCTATGCATGGTGTCCTTGTGGCTGGGCACCTAAAATGGTTTTACAAGAAAAGTAGATTTGAAAGCAAACGGGTCAGAGCCCGAATGTGGAGTTATATTTTAAAAACCTGCAAGTGCTTTAAAAACATTTAAAACATTAAATGCAAAGTACATGTTAGGACGTGCACTCACATGATATTCTCACCTCTCGTCTAACTGTGCACTCCTAACGTAAGTACCCATCTACAACGACACAAACCACTAGCTAAGTGACATCATATCTAGCTAGACTGTCATAGGTCCTACCCTTATTACTCGGTTCTATTAACATTATAACGCTCGTAATTAAATGTGGATTTAACGTAAACTCAGATACTCAATATGCAATATATTTTACTATCAACTAACCCGTTATGTTTCTCGAAACAATACCGTAATTATATTCACAACATTAACATGAAGGTTCCCATTAATTAATTGTATATTAATCACAACATAAATATACGATACAAGCACCCCGAGAACTAAGCTGTGGTGCACACATACTCTGCTATCCATCCCGGTACATCGCGTACATAAGGATTACATATTCCGAATCTCTCAGGAATAGTTCACAGATAACAACATCACAAATAATGGAGGCGAACACAGTCACATCACATGGGTCACGCACATACCTACGCTCCCACAATTAGCGGACTTATTAATATCCCAATAAGTCTTTCTATGCCCTATGTTCATCAAGGTAACCCGTCTAAATCCGGGCAACACAAGGATTAGAGGGCCCTAAGCGAACGGAAACCTCCCGTGATAGCAAGTATGGTAGGTATGTCATACACACAATTCATATACCAATACTAAGTAAACACACGTCTTAGTAATCCCGTAGTTTAATTGTAGTACTATTCTCATTCTAGTACCAATATATAATTTATACACTTTATACGATTTCGGTTTATAATCATACGCGCCATAATCTATTCTTACGTCGTAGTAGACACTCACGTCTCAACCCAAACGGTTCATTGATTTAAATCACTCGTCTATAATTTACTCCTCATAATAACCCAAAAGTCCCAAATCTATCCATACATCATGAAAGGAAGGTTATCTATATCCTCGAACAAGTTTACGGGACTCCAAAAATCGAAACAGGCCAAAAAGGCCCAAACTGCCAGCTCGTTAGAAGTCTCGTTCGAACGAGGCTGTTCGAACGAGATTTCACTGTCAGCTCGTTAGAAGTCTCATTCGAACGAGACTGTTGTACCTTCTAACGATATCTCGTTCGAACGAGATTATCGAATGAAACTGCCCCTCATTAGAAGCGACTGGTCAACTCGTTAGAAGCTCGTTCGAATGAGCTCGTTCGAACGACCTGGGCTGGTTTCTAACGAGCTACCAGCTGCGAGCCCAGAAATTCCAAAATCGTTTTTCACCCAATTTTTACTCCTCAAATCTCCTCTAAACTTCGTCCCAACTATGTTTTAAGGTCTCTAATCACTCCTAAACATATATAGTCACATCCTAACATGTTTTAAGGAATTAATTCGTCCTAAACATCATTAAATCACAAATCTCTACACCTTTCCCCAATTTCTCAAGAATATGAACCCTAAAATTAGTAATCATGAATTAACCCAATATAAATCCGTTATAATTTCTTCCAATCACAAATATCATGAGAATAATCATCTACCTATCATTCTACATGCAATTCTCCTCAAGATTTTCAAGTTCTAAGTTCCAAACTACATGGGTTTTCATATTTCACCAAGAACAAACATAAAATTTGAATTATCTAACATGGAAAGAACATTCTCTGAAATTAAATGGAATTAAGTCACTTGCCTCGAGTTTATCTCTGATTTAGATGTTGGTTTGATGGAGCTTTTCTGCAGAATTTCCTTTCTCTCTCTTTCCCCAAGCTTCTTCTCCAATGGTGGCTATGGTGGCTAGGGTTTGCTTTGGGAAGGTATTAGAAAACCTAATTCCAATAACCTACGTAGCTTGTTGGGTTAATATGGGTTGGTTAGTGGCTTAGTGGGTCAATTCCCAATCAGATTAAAACTCCCAATTTTCGTCACTTTTAATTCTCCAAAAATACAAAATGACTAAAATGCCCTTTATGTTGCCGGTATGGCCTAAAAATACCCCGGGACCCAAACTAAACCCCTGGCTAGTGTTTTCTGACTATCTCGACCCTTACGGACGCATTGGCGCACTCGAAACAACCATACGGTTAATAGAATTTAAATTCACTTTTATAATCAAAATATTACACCGTGACGCGGCGGTCTCACGCGTCTCAACAAAATTTCTAAAATGCCGTATATCTATCTCACGACAAATTTTTCATAATTCAATATTCATATAAAAACATGTATGCACATAATCAAATACCAACTCGCATCTCGTTAGTATTTTTAACCCGGATTAATTTCCAATTAATACGCATTTAATTAATTAATCCCAAAAATAAATATAGCCAAAAGTACGGGGTATTACACACCCCACGGTGAAGTACTCCTCCGTATAAACCCCTGACCCAACAACTGCTCAATCTGATCCCGTAACTCTCTCATCTCAGCTGGAGCCATACGGTAAGGTGCGCGGGTAATAGGCCGAGTGCCCGACGTCAAATCGATCACAAAATCTATCTCTCTACTCGGAGGTAATCCAGGTATATCCTGAAATACATCGGCAAACTCTCGAACAACCGGAATCGAATCAAGTGGTATCACCACTTCCTTAGAGGTCTCCTCCTCTATATAGTACAAATGAGTGGACGATCCTCCCTCAGGACGAGGCATCACCACTAAAAACATCTCCTGCCCGGGAATGGCAAAGATAATACTCCTACTAAAACAGTCAATCATGGCTCGGTACGCAACTAGCCAATTCATACCAATAATGGCATCATACTCGGTCATCTCTAACACTAACATATCCACGGGTAGAGTAAGCCTCCCGATCTCTATACCCACGCCTCTACATATAAGGGAAATCATGGAACCCCTACTCAGCGGTGAATCTACACAGGTAACCGTGCTCTCGGCCGTGTCTAACAACCCAATTGTGCGTGCAAATCTCATAGCAATGAAACAATGTGTAGCCCCCGTGTCAAATAAAATACGCCCCAGAGTCCCCTGAATAGAGAACATACCCTCAATGGCTGGTGGATCCTGTGGGGCTGCGATCTGCTGGAGCTGATACACTCTCCCATACTGAAGCTGTCCCTGCTGAACTGGGATTGCTGGAATGGGTGGTAATGCTGCCATCTGTGGTGGTGCTGGGAGGGCGGCGGGAAACATAGGCCTCTGCGGCTCCTGTCGAGCACCCTGCTGCTGCTGTTGCGGGGCCCTGCCCCTATCAGGACAATCCTGACGTTTGTGGCCAATCTTACCACAAATGAAACACTTCCCCTGGAAGTTTCCCCCTTGCTGCCCCTGCTGACCATGACCCTGGCGACCGTTACCATTTATGCCCTGGCCTTGCTGGCCCTGCTGAAACTGCTGTTGACCATTCTGCCCCTGCTGGCCCTAATGGCCGTTCGGACCCTTCTGGCCATTCCGGAATCCTCCCTGACCGTTCCTAAAACCCCCTGATCGGAATCTCTTATAATCCCTCTGCTGGGAACCCTGATCACCCTGCCTATACTGACCCTGAGCTGATTGTGCCCCGCTGGCACCATTTCCCCCTATCCTGCCCTGATGGCTGGACTCTCCTGATCGCTTCCCCTCTGTCAAGTGAAAGCGGTGGTCCTGTCAATGGAGCAGTGCTGCATTAACCACATCAGAATAAGTGGCTAACGAGAGATTGCCCAACAAGTGCTGACGGATCCTCCAAGTCAATCCATCCATAAACTTTTGGATCTTCTTCCCTTCCGTCGGAATGTCATCAGGGACAATGTTCAGTAGATTAGTGAACTCTGCCTCGTACTCCGCTATAGTTCTCCCCTCCTGCTTGAGGTTCATTAGTTTCCTCCTCATTTCCATGTGAACAGCTGAAGGAAAATACTTGCGGTCGAACCGCACCCAAAACTCCTATATCGTGAGAGTATCTCTCTCCTCCATGGTGGTAATAGACTCCCACCACTGTAGTGCAGATCCCACTAGCTTGGAAGTAGCTAGTATCTGCTTCTGAACATCGGTGCACTCATACATCCTCAAGTGCCTCTGAATGTCTTTCCTCCACTGACTTGAAACCACAACATCGGAGCTACCTGCGAACTCCAGTGGGTGTGCTTTCTGAAAAGCATCACGTACGTGTTCCCAAGCGGACGGGAATGCATGTGCCTGAACCGGTGCGGCTACTGGCGCCTGAGGTGGTGCCTACTGTACAACGGCGAGAGCGGCATTTACCGCTTGGGCTACAATGGCTGCAACCTCGGTGGCATTCATGGTGCCCTGTACTGGAGCTGGCTGGGGCTCTGGCTGTGCATTCCTAGGAACCCGTGGTGCACGTCATGGAGGCATCTGAAATAAGAGTAAGGTCTATAAGTTCCCAATTATAAACCCAAAAGAGATGAAGAGCGAAGCATACATAAAAGAATACAACAGTCCTAAAATATAGGGCTCTACATCAAAGAAAGCTCAGCGGAAACATAATAAGCCGTACAAATCCTAAAGGACACTAGAACCTGATGCTCTGATACCACCTGTGACACCCCGACTAATTAAATACCGGGTAGCTACTCCTTTATTAAATTAATTCAAAATGCCAAGTTGGTTCAGTTAATAGCATCACTGTCGAAAACATTTAATGATTACTAAACACCTAGTATTTAAAAAGTAAGTTGTCAAATTTTAAATTAAATCCGATTAACATGCAATAAAAGAATTATGAAAGAATAACATAACCATTCACCATAAAGAAGCAATAGAATAACCAACAAATAACAATAAGTCTGGAGGAAATACTCCTCACAACAATCCCACAACTGAAATAAATAAAACAGTGTACCCTCAATTAATTACATGCCAAAATCTGAATAACTGAAATATGAAATGTCTCTAAATAGAAATGGGCGACATGCCCTACAAATGATGAAACTGAATATGGAGTCAAAACTAGAAAAGGAGGCGTCTACTATCAAGGCCCTGTAACTTCCACAACAGCTACAGCTCGTCACCTGAATGGAAATACTATGCATGGTGTCCTTGTGGCTGGGCACCTAAAAGGTTTTTACAAAAAAATAGATTTGAAAGCAAACGGGTCAGAGCCCGAAAGTGGAGAGTATTTTAAAAACAGCAAGTGCTTTAATAACATTAAAACAATGAATGCAAAATACATGTTAGGACGTGCACTCACATGAGCTCCTCACCTCTCAACTAATGTGCACTCCTAACGCATCCATAGCTCGTACTAGTTATGCTACTAACTAACTAGTCTAATACAAAACCTGGCTTCACTTTATAGGTTTAAGGGTTTATTCATGTCATTAAAGTATACCATGTATGTGCCTTAATTCCCTAACAACAACCTTCTATTATGTGGAGTTCTCATTTTAATCTCTATTAAAATAGCACAAGTATACACATCGTTACTTTACTAAGTATTTCATTGAACATTAGTTGTATATTATTTCAATCATAAATATACATTATAGGCACCCCTAGTCTAGGCTACGGTGCACATACTCTGCTATCTCATCCCGGTACATCACGTACATAAGGATTACAAATTCCGAATCTCTCAGGAATTGTTAGAATAAGCACAACACACAAAAATGGAGGCGAACATAATTCAACATATCCATGGGTCACGTACATACCTACGCTACATAGTCAGCTGACTTATTAACTCACAAATAAGTCATTCTAGTATTATGTTCTTAAGGTACCAATCTAAATCCCCCCGTAGGCACACAAAGATTAGTTGTCCCAACACGAACGACGACCTCCGTGATAGCAAGTATGGTAGGTATGTCATACACATAAGTCATATACTAAGCATTCACACGTCTTAGATATCTTAATATTAATAAAGGTATATTCTACATCCCTATACCATTATTCCAATTTTATGCATTTTAAGTCTTCCGATAATATATAATGTATACTATCGACACATCTCACATCCTAGTTTCTTATACTTAAAACCTATCTCAAAGAGGTTACTAAGTCTCCTATTATTTCCACATTTAATTTCATTATTCTTAAGGTCATTATTTCTGCCACAAACCTCATTTCATCAAATCATTCGAATTTACTCTTTTAACCCTAATATTATCTCACTCGTCGAGCTTTATTGGATTTTAGACGACTATCCCAAATTAAATTCTAATTAAGGTCCGATTTCACAACCATACCTACTGGTCTTCCTTAAGTTTAAGAATACTCACAAAGTCTCCATCAATAAATTTCTCGGGTTAACATCCTTAAAATTTTAAATGGGAAGATTTTACTCATTCTGGGAAGGTCGATCGATCGACCTTGTATGTTCGATCGATCGATGGTGGTCGATCGATCGACTGATGAATGTCGATCGATCGATTGCACCAGATAGGCTACGGATTGCTTCGTTTTGCAGTCCTCAAATCGTCCCAAAAATTCATTACAATGCATGAAACTTCATTCTAACGTTATAATATCATCAAATAATCATCTTACAACATTGTTAACGTTCTAAAACTAATTAATCATCACCCAAAGGTCTTATTTAGATCAAAACATCCTCAAGAACCCTAGCTTTCTATTTCTTTCAAGAACAACAGTAATTCTCTTCTTTAATCCGTTTTTAGATCATCAAGTATTATGTTTTGGATTCATAATTTGTCCAGAATATGTCTACATGCAATTCCTAACATGGTTTATAGTTTTAATCCTCAAATTCATGGGTCTATATCAATCTTCCAAGACAAAATTCGATAATTACACTAAACATGGAAGAACACATTCATTGAATCAATTGTAACTAAATCACTTGCCTTATGTTCTTCAGATTTGTTTTTGGTTGGAGATGGTTGAATTCCTCTCTCTCTCTCTGTAGAATTCTCCTCTCTCTCTCTCTCTCTCTACAAGTTCTTCTCACAAGATGACAATGGAGGTGGGGGGTTGGTTTTTGGCAAGTTTTAATATTTTCTTAACTTCTCCCGTAGCCCACTACTTAGATTAGGGTTGAAAATGGGTTAGTGGGTTTAATGATAAGTTATAATTAGTCTAATTTTCGTGGGTTTTAATTACCAAATTTCCGAAATTACCAAACTACCCTTTTGGGTTGCCGGTTTGGCCTAAAAATGCCCCGGGACCCAAACTAAACCCCCGGCTAGTGTTTTCTGACTATCTCGACCCTTCCGGACACGTTGGCGCACTCAAAATGACTATTTGGTCAAAATAAAAATAATTTATTTTTAAATCTCATAAATTTATTCTCGACGCGACTGACACGCGCGTCCCAATTAAATTTTCCAAATTGCCGTATTTCAGCCTCGCGACAATTTCAATATTTTCAATATCCATATATTGCCATATATACACATTATAATCAAATACCAACTCACATCTCGTTAGTATTTTATCCGGATTAATTCTCAATTAATTCACATTTAATTTAATTAATCCCATAAATAAATATCGATAAAAATGCGGGGTATTACATTTTGGTAGCTAGGATTTATTTCATTTTAAATCTTATATGACTTAGGTCATTTTAATATTGCATCCAGGTGAGCCCAATTTCACTTTTATCTTCCCTCGGGAAGTTTTTGATTTCGATCTCTATCTGGTCCCGTCCTTTGGGATGATTGACCATCTGATCGAACTCTTTAGCGAGTGACGAAGATGCCAACCACTTATCCTTTCTCCCATTTGAACATTTCTAGATCCTTATGGGTGATGCACAATTATTCATTATATTCGTACTACTTTAGGATAGCACAACATATATTGTCCTAGTCTTGGCAGTCCCCTCATGTTGAACGCCCATGTACCAGGTGAGGGCTCCTCCGGCTAGCATGGATGAGAACAAGAATGTCATTCACATATTGTAGTAAAAACACCACTATATTTCTGCTGCACTTCTTGTACACACAAGACTCATTCGAACATTGATTAAAACCAAAATATTTTGTTGCCTGATCAAGCCGAATGATCCAAGATATAGATACTTGATTAATTCCATAAATGGAATTTTTAAGCTTAAACAATTTGTGCTCTTATCCTTCATTTATGAAACCTTCTGATAGAACAATATAGATACAATCGTGAAGATTCCCCTTATAAAATGCAGTCTCAATGTCCATTTGACAAATTTCATAATAAAAAAGAGCCGCAATGGATAAGAGAATCCAGATTGATTCCATCATAGCTATTGGCGAGAAGGCTTCCTCATAATTGATGCCCTCTTTTAGAGTAAATCATTTTTTAACGAGCCGCGCCTTAAGGGTATCAACCTTTCTACACGCCCTTTCTTTATCTTATATACCCACTTGCATCCTATGGGTTTTATCCTTTAGGGTGGATCTACAAGATTCCATACCTTTGGAATACATAGATTCCATCTCAGAATTCATAGTTTTAAGCCAAAGATATGCATCTTTGTCTTGAATAACCATTATAATTAGATGGATTGACTTTGAGTTCATTAGGTACCTTGTCATAAGACTATACCAAGAACAAAAACCATTCAGTTTGATATATAACACTCCTATTACAATGAGGTAGTCCATGTGTTAGTGCATTAGTGTCAACACGTTGTGTTGTTTTATTCTATACTGGTGTTGTTGAAGAAACTTATTGGTTCCCTCTCAACCCTTAAAGAAGAACTTTACTTGTGGGTTTATGATTCATCATATAATCCTCTTCCAAGAATCTAGCATTGGTGTTAGGTAACACCCCGTATTTTTATTATTTTTATATTTGGATTAATTGTGGATTAAATTGGGATTGATTAAATTAAACTAGAGGAATTAATCTGGGATGATAAATATTAATTTGCGAGATAAAGGATAATATTTATTTATATTGAATATTACTTAGTGGATGAGTAATAATAATGATGAGAAAGTATTAAGATTTGTCGTGAGTGAGAAATACGGCAGTTACGATAAATGTAGTCGAGACGCGCGTGTCAGTCGTGTTGGGATTAAATTTGGAAATAATTTGTAATTTCATTTTTGGTATTTCATATGGTCATTTTGAGTGCGCCAGTGTGTCCAAAAGGGTCTAAATAGTCAGAAAAAGTCTACCCGGGGGTTTAGTTTGTGTCCCGAGGCACTTTCAGGCCAAACTAGCATCCCGGAGGGGTATTTTGGTCTTTTGAAATTTTGGGAAAGAGGGACAAACGAAAAATGAGAGGTTATATCTGCTATCACGCAAGGGACTTTATTGTTTACAATTACCAATAAATAAAAAGATCACGTGATGGAGAAGGAGAGAGATTCCTGGGAGTTTTAAGGCGAAAAGTCATCCTCTTGCACCATTATCACCACCCTCGCGTAGATCTGGGAGAGAGGACCACAACCATACCCTTCTTCTTCAACGGATCAGACCTACCAAAAGAGTCAAGTGGTTATCTTTCTATATTATGTGCATATGTAATCCATGATTGAGTAGGTTTGAAGAAATAACCATATATCTATGAAATTGATGTCGAAATTGGAGAATTAAATGAAGTCTCGGTTAGGAATTGCATGTAGAAGGAATTTTGAAATAATTAGAGGAAAAAATAGACTTTAATGGAAGGGAAAAATCTGGACTTGTGGGTGTCTGAACATAGAAGAACATAAAACTAGGATTCTTAATGATAATCATAAATTAACCTGTTCTTGGGTAGTATTCTTGATGATTTAATAATATTTTTACGTTGGAAATCACTCTTATATGTCTACATGGTGTTTGGAAATTTTGGTTTTGAATTTGGTAAAGATCCATGAGAAATTGGTTAAGAAAATGGGAGAAATTCGTAACTTCATAAGAAAGGATGCGATCTCAGGTCCACCGAACTAGTTCCCTGCACCCACCGGATCAGTTCAGAGTGCTGTTATTTACAATTTGGCAGATCGGTTCGTTGTGCCCACCGGACCGGTTTGGAATGTGTCTTTTTACTTAAACCTTCATAGGGATTCTTTTTGATAATTTGTTCCTAATTAGAGACAATTGAGTTTTGGAACCTTGGGGTCGATTTGGATGTAATTTGACCTCACGATAATTTAAATGGGTTACGTAGAATGTGATCTAACTACGGGAATTATTTAAAGTTAAATAATGAAAGAGTGTGCTTGCGTTCAAATACAGATATTATTTAATTAAACTCAGTTTTTATCAATTAAATCCTAAACATGCAACTATATGTGATTGAACAAGATGACAACTCAAACAAGAACATTCAAACACACATATGTGAGGAAAAATCCCCCAAAGGGGAAAAACCATTTATTTTCATTATAATATTGTAACATAAAATTTCTCGGATTACAATGAAAATATAGTGACACAGAATTACCCGCAGGCATCGGATCTGTAGTCGGCGGCTGGAAGTTTCCCTTTCCAGGAGGGCAACAATGAAGAAGGACGGCCTTCTCCACAAGAGTATGAACAGACACACGTATGTGTACTTGGGTTGCAAACAGATTCACAAAGGTTTGGCAAAGTTTCTGTGAATCAAAACATGAGTCTTGGAACTCAAAAAGGTGAAGACTTGAGGTATTTGGACTCTCAAATTCGTCTATCAAAGTCTTACAAAATAACTCCCCCGAAGTTGGTATTTATAGGGAAACACATGAAGAGTTCCACGTTTTTAAAAATCTGAAATGCTATCCAGCGTACAGGGTACCTGAACCGGTTAGGGTACCATGCAAACCGGTTCACCCTCCGAATCGGTTCGGGCTGGGTTCGGGGAAACTCGCTGGTCAAAAGGCTTCAAACACTTAGCAAAATTCCAAGTATTTTTCTTGGATTTATCTCCATTTTCAACGGCACATAACTTGTTCACCTTTGCTCGGATTGAGGTTCCGTTTCTTCCAATATATTTGTTGTGGAAAGATCTTCAACTTTCCAGTTGACCGGTCCTCCGAACGGTGGATGTAAAATTACCAAATTGCCCTTGAACATCCCTATCAAGCCTTATTGCACTATTTTGACTTCTCTTGCGTACCACTTGCATTACGAGCCTAAAATCATGGAACGTGAAGTCGTTGAGGCAGATGAGGGACACATGATGGAGATAATGAATGCCTGATTCTCAGAATTCGGATTGAGGCCATCGTGTGAGATCGTGTAGAGACGTGCCGAATGTAGCGGCGTACGACATATACAAATGTAAGATAACGGACATGAGAAATATTTCCTTACAAATAATATTACAAATATTTGAATGAACGCGAAGTTTACGAGTGAACCTAAGATTGGACCAGTGGTAGAGGAACAATTTACCTACTGAAATATTTTGATGATTTGGTAGAATATTTTGAATAACGAAGGATACTCGGGGTGTACGGTGACAAGTATAATTGTAATTAATTAATATGTAGAATATTCGGGGGATGTACATATATTATGTATGGGACATGTATGCCGCATGTATACCTATGCTAAGATATAAATAGGTAAATTGTGTGAATATGTATTGTATGATTTATTATTTGTATGGCATACCAACGCTACTTGCTATCGGGGATGAGGTTTCACATCGTGGACGGTCTTATCCTGATGATCCCATTGGGTGGATTTTAGACATGTACTCAGAACATAGGACCTTGGATACGTGTATATGAGAGTATGATAGTTTCAATGGTTGAATGGGAGCATAGGTATGTGCATGACCCATTTGGTTGTGGACTATGTTCGCCTCCAATATATGTGATTTGTATTTATGGTTCGAGAGAGATACAAAGCCAACAGTCCTTTATGCAGTGCATGATGTAGCAGGACATGATAGCAGAGTATGCATGCACCAGGTGGTCTTAGCCTAAGGGTGCAGTTTTGTTATATATATATATATAGTGTTGAAAATTCATATATATATTGATGACTTATTCTACTGTGTGTGCCTAGTAGAAGAGAAAGATAATGATATTTAAGATAACTCGGGGATGTGAGTAATTAGCTATAAAATGAGAAATTAATAATTGTCACATGGTTGGGAAGAATGCAATAACGTATTGTATGGGCGATACATGAAAATATTACGAGTCATTTATGTAGTAGTAAATTTGGGTTGGACTAGTTAGGCGAGGTAACATGACTATGACGGGTTAAATCTACACGTTAGGGGTGCACATTAGATGAGAGGTGAGCATCTCAAGTGAGAGCACGTAAGCCTAACATGTATATAATATATGCTAATTTTGCATTTAAACACGTGCTAAAATTTCAAACTATTTTACTTGGGCTTCGACTCGTTTTCTCCAAATCTCTTTTCTTTTTGTAAAATATTTTAGGTGCCTAGCCACAGGGACACTAGGCTTAGCAGGTTCTATCTTTTGGCCTGCTACAATAGCTGTGGAAGTTGTAGGTCCTTGATATTAGATGCCTCAGTACTTCTCGATTCTTCATTTTGGGCATTTATTTCAATCGGATATGTGTCCATTTCTATTCTATTGTCATTCAGAGATTTTAGATTCTATTGTGATGTATTAGACTGTGGAGTTAATTTTATTTGTGATTATTGTATGGATATTTTAGACTGGATTGTGTGATTCAGACATATTTACTATTTTGTCATTACTCATTGTGAGTTTGATACTTCACTGGTGGAGTGTGACGTTATTATCTATTTGGTTTATGTTAATTAAGAAGATAAAATTTGACACCAGCTTTTCAAATACTAAGTCGTTAGTAAATATTAAAAAGTTTTTGGTAGTGATGCTAAGAATGGACCAACTGGACATTCTGTTTTAATTTAATAAAGGCCTGATCTCCTGATATTTAATTAAGCGGGGTGTCACATGATAACAATGACCTTCTGATCCTTAGGATCATAGAATAAGTAGCCCTTAATTTCCTTAGGATATCCTACAAAGAATCACATTTCTGATCTTAATTCCAACTTACTGGGATCTCTCTTCAGCCCATGTGCTAGACTACTCTAGATTCGAATATATTAAATACCGAGATCGTGCCCAATCCCCAACTACTTGGGTGTAGTAGATATCACCATAGAAGGTACCAAGTTTAGTATATAAGTGTCCATTTCGAAATCATATCCCCAAAAGGAATCTTGGATATCTGTATAACTTATTGTGGACCTAACCATATCTAAAAGAGTCCCATTCCTTCTTTCTGCTACACCATTCTGCTGAGGCATACGTGATGAGGACAACTGGGATGTGATCCCCTGATTGTCTAGATACTGCCTAAACTCCTTTATGAAGTACTCTCCATCATGATCAGATCGAAGTGTCTAGATACTTTTACTTTGATGCTTTTCCACTTCTGCCCTATAAACCTTAAATTTCTTAAAGGCTCCAGTCTTATGGTGCATTAGATAAATGTACCCAAACACTAATTAATCATCTATAAAAGTCATAAAATACTCAAAGCCCCCTCCTACTCTGGTTGTCATCGGCCCACATAGATCCGAATGAACTAATTCTAACAGTTCTTTGGCTCTATAGCCTTGGGGTGAGAATGGCCTCTTGGTCATTTTACCTTTAAAACATTATTCACAAACGTGAAGTGCCTCCACTTCCAATGAGCTTAATTGCCCACTTGCTACCAGTCTACGAATACTTTTTAGATTAGTATTACCTAGGCATAGGTTCCAAAGATACGTTTGGTTCACTAAGGAGGGTTCCTTTCTCTTTAAATTTGATCCAATATTCATTTTTATGTGGTGGAGATATGATTCACAATAAAAAGATTATCAACCAATGTACCCAAACAAATAAAAGATTTATTTTTCTTAATAACCACGCTTTTATTAAAAGAATCTGAATATCCATAAAAGGTAAAAAAAGAAACTAAAATCAAATTCCTTCTAGTGGAAGGTACATAAAATCAATGTTTTAAAAGTAAACTCCTATCATTATTAAAGCTTAAAAAATGTCTCCATCTATAACTACCGCTACTTTTGTAGCATCTCCCATAGTCTGATAAATATCTCCATCGGTAATCTTCCTGGTTTACTGGAACCCTTACAAATAATTTCATACATGATCAGTGGATCCTGTATCTACACACCAAGTACCGGTCGTATGAACCACATAACATGATTCAACGACAAGTGAATGGAATATTCCGATGTTGTTCTATTTGTTGAGTAAAATTGAATAATTATTCTTCAAGTGTACTGATTTCTTATAGTGGAAACATTTTCCTTTGGGTTTTTTCTCACCTCCCATAGTCCCACGAGTTGCCTGAGTGACCATAACAAGTTTTTGAGACTTCTTCCGCTTATTCTTGCCCATAGACTTAGAAGGAAAACCTTTTTCAACAACAAAAGCACTACATACCTTCTTGATGAGACCTTCAGCTTCTTATAGTTCTTTAAGTATTTCCTCCAAAGAGTAAGAAAGTTTGTTTATAGTGTAATTTAGGTGGAACTTCTTAAAGGACTCAGGTAGCGATTGGAGAATAATATCAACTTGGGTTTCCCAATCTATTTCCGCTCTAAGGATTTCAAGTTCATTGAGAAGAGTCATCATCCTTAAACCATGTGATGTCATTGGGGTCCCTTCAACCATGTTTGTATTCATGAGTTCTTTCATGGAAACATGCCTTGCAATACGATTCTAATCCCCAAACATATCTTTGAGGTTCAACATCATGTCATAGGCACTGGTCATCGACTAATGCTGATGTTACCGAACATTTGATATAGATGACAAAATGTAACATTGCACCATCTCATCAGCCTAGATCCATTTTCGGTAAGCAAGGGTTTCCTTTTTGATTTCCCCTTCACTAGGTGGCTTAGGACAAGTCTCACAGAGCACAAAATTGTACTCTTCAACAATCAACACAATATCCAAATTCCTTTTCCAGTCAATGTAATTAGATCTAACTAATTTGTTTTCCTTGAGAATGACAAAAAGTGGATTGAAAGAGCTTCCCATCATAACAGTGAGAATGAATTATTATAGGGCATAAAATCTTTTTAAATTCTAAATTAAAATTAAGGTTCCTTCTACCAATTTAAAAGAATTCATCAGCATCCCAATTACCATTTAAATAGTATTTCTATTTGGATAACCTACTTTCCAAAACAAATTAGGAAGGATAATTCCTTTTGATCGTATTATATAGATAAAAACTATCTCAAATAAAATTAAATAGGCGACTCTTTGGTCCCAGAAAATAATAACATTCCTCTTTGGAGAACCTACCATTATTTCTTGTCTAAGTGTATCCCATAAACTAATTTTAGATTATCCCTTATCACATAGACTTCTCCTTTGGGGGATGACTATGTGAATAATGAATCCAAAATTACTCATAAGGAAACTTGTACCAACCACCAAAATAATTAGTATTCTTGTTTAGAGGACCTGCTTATTATTGAAAGTCTACAAATCGTTGATGGAGACCATGGGATTTTCTCTTTGCAAATTCCCTCTCTCACTTAGTAATTTAAAAAACTTTGTGAGGGTTATCAAAAAAATATGTCTCCAATTTTTAATTAATTGAAAAGTCTAGGACATTTGATATATTTTCAAAAATATCATGATACCCCCCTATTTTAATACGTGGAGCAAATGTATAATAAATAATTTTTTTCAAATACACTTGATCTTTATTTAAAATACTGGATACTCAATTTTTATTTTCTAGCTACACAAATTTAATGTCCACAATTCAAAATAATCACAAATTGTTCACACTAGCTTCTACATGATCTAAGTCCGGTCAATTATCCATGTTGTCCATAACTCTAAGGGAGCCGTTAACACATATTAACAACACAACAACTAAAACACGAATAATAAAGACATAAATAAACAAAAATGATGAAATAAAGATAAATTCCTAGCTATTATGGTCAAGATGAAACTTTATTATAGATAGGAGTCCTCTTCACGCCAATATCCAACAATCCTCCATGAATCCAAACACTTTATATTGCCACTACATTGGGATAGCACGAGGTTCCACTTGCCCAATTAGGTGGTGGGGTCAAGGGAGGCCACTCTCGAGGGGGTTCAGGGGGCAACATCCCTCAGGCAGGGTCGAGGGATAATACCTCTAAAACTATGCACCATTTTACACTGTCGAAACTAATTTCTGTGCCACGAATAACCTTCGACCACCAATCTGGTTTCATAATCCTCCATTGAAAATCATGATCAAAATAACAACAAATTACACAGGTCCTATGCCTCCATGAAGGAGTTCACATTCTAAATGAATACTACATCCATAATATAAGAAAATAACATAGTTCTTATGCCTTCAAGTAGGAATTCACATGCAATATTAATATTACATTCATCTAGCGTAGTAAAAAAATAACCACGAATATACCATCGTGGGATCCAATCACATAAGGGATAAATAAAAATACGTGACAATAATAGCGGAATTAAATTGCTATAAAACATAAGTTAGCATATATCTATATTCTACCCAACATCCATACACATAAACGATTATTTTAATTGGACAACATGGATGAGTTTAACCTCTACGCGGTATCAATAAGGCTTTGATACCAATTATTAGAGCGACTGCCCTAGGGTCTGTTGCTTACGCATATATATCGAACTATAAAAAACTACACATAGGTAAAACCCTACTAGGCAGAATTTGGGTTTACCTTCGAGATCTCTCTAGTCAGATTTCATCTCAGAATGAACAATACGTGATGATAATTGATCTAGAATGCATGCTTGATTCACCTCACAAACTTCAACTATATTTTTAATACGAACAGTCATGAGTAGACTGCAAACTCTTCCTTCATGACTACCTTCTCCTCTTTATTTTTGTCTCCGCTTCCTCTCTTTCTTACAAATCCGAATTAAGGTTTTTGAGTCTCAAGAGTGGAAACTTGCATGAGGAAAAATGAGCATTAGGTGCATATATATAGGCTACGATAGGGACCATAAGGGTAGATAAGGACTTAGATCCTAATGGTCCTAGGAAAATCTAATCCAACCCAGAATCTAATCCTAATCCATTAATTATAATTAATACACCTAAATAATTATAATTCCAACTCCACTCCTTAACTCAAAATAATATTTCGATCTCCTTATTATTAATTACTTAATTCTCCCCTTTTTAAGATTACAAAACCCGTTAATAAAATAAATTATTGATAATTTATTTGATTAACCTTTTTAAGTCTTTGATATTTCTAACTTAAGTTATTTGTAGTGCCAGATTGACATAGTCCCACCTAGAGGGTTTGACATATACAAAACTTATAAGCATCTCAAGGGGTATCACCAATATCTATGTTGAGATGTGGATTCCATCTATAAAAGACTTTCACCATACATTAGTCACCATTACTCAATTTATCAATATTATTGATCCAATAATGAATCTCACCTGATAGGTGAAAGTAATAAATAACTAATGCATGTGTCCATCAATTATACTAGGATTTAAAGCCTTAAGAAAAATTAATTATCACGAGGCATACATTATATTAATAAATCAGTATAAAGACAATGACCTCAAGGTGGTCCCATTCAATACACACCAAAGGAATTCAGTCAGATTATTATGTGCACTATTTCTAAGGAGAAGTGGGAGATACTCCAAGTCACCTATAAGGGTGCCAATATCACTTGGGTATCAAAGCTCCAACATCTTGCCACCCGATTTGATATGTTGTTTATACATGAGAATGAGAGTTTTGATGATATATTCACAAAACTCTCTGATGTTGTGAACTCTTAATTTAATTTGGGAGAGAAAATTCTGGACTCAAGGGTTGGTAGGAATATTTTGGGGTAGTTGAAACATAGGTTCCTCCCCCACACCACCACTTCAACATGTTTAGTATTATTGCTAGGATGAAGTTTGAAGAGGTAATAGGATTGTTACAAACTTTTGAGTTGGAGAATTTCCTAACCCCAAGAAGGATAAGGGCATCATGTAGAAAGCACATTAGAGTAACACCTCCATATTTGAGGATGATTCCAAAAGTGACGAGGTTGATATGCCCTTATTAACTAAATAATTTAAATTTTTTCTCAGTTTCAATTTTCAAAAGGAAAAATTGAACAAGACGTTATTTGAGAACACTAAAGTAAACAAGGTAAAAATCTCCTAGAAGGAATTATAGAAGTGTAAGGGAAAATATTCTAGCTTGGGCTATTTATTTGTATTTATTTTCACTTTGATATATTTGACGTATCCTGTTACAAACCGTCACGCACCGTCACGATGAACTGAACTCCAACATCTCCAAGTTCATGACTCCTTTACATCATATGAAGGTATAAATCTTTTAGGAGTTCTTAATTATTTACATTTATATTTGGGATGAAGTTTTTATAAAAAATTGAGGCTGAATTTTTTATGTTTTAAAAGAATTTTTTCTTGTGGCCTAGATCAGACGAGATTGCTTGGCTTTTCAATTTGAGCTTGTTAGATCTTTACTTCAAACAAACATTGAATAAGAATTCACTGCATAGCGTGTCTTACTTTGTTATAATCTCGTTAGAAGTTAGTTCAAATGAGATTGTAGTCTCGTTTGAACGAATTGAGGTTTTCGTTCAAACAAGATGCTATTCTTATTGGAACGACTTCAATTTTCGTTCAAATGAGCCGCCTCCTTAAAATTCGTGTCAGACTTATAAATACGTGTTTTGACTCCAATTTTTATAAGACTTTTGACAAATTGTTTCTTGCGTATCAGTTGCAAAAGTTCTCATAGTTTGTGGTTACAAAACTCTTTTGATTCATAACTTTACATCCCCAAATATATTTGTGAATCGTTTTGAAACCCTAGAACGAATTTTTATCTTGCATACACCTTGTAAATAGGATTATCTACGGCTGACCTTATGACTCAGGTGATCACGATTGAAGAAGGAAGAAGGCTGAATCGATGGATCTCGAGGGTGAATTGCCACATGTGGACTGCTCTGGATTTGAGTAGTATTCTTTAGAATTTTTGTAAGTAATCCATCTTTTAAAACTTTCTAAAGTGCTAATATATATATTTTTCCCTGAAAAGGGATTTTTCACATTTACTATGTTGATTGCTTGTGATTGGAACACGTGTTGTATGCAAACATAATTTAATCAAGAATTAAAATTTGCTAAAATTGGATTTGTGTAATTGGGGCATTTAATTAAATAAGTTAATCTATTAAGATAGCGTTCACTATTACAAGTGGTATCAGAGCATCCACTCTAACAAGTGGTATCAGAGCTGGTTACACAAAAATACTGTGTGATCTTTTTCCACTATTTTTTTTGATATGAATTTTTTTGAAAAATTATTAGTCTCGATAAGGACGGATTTTATTGGAAAATTTGTATAACCAAATGCCCATTTTTGGTGGTTCCAACTATGCATATTGGAAATCTAGGATCTGACTTAAAAGCCATTAATGAACGTGTTTGGTTAGTTTGTGAAAGAGGGTGGACACCACCCATAGTGATCGTAGATAGTCATTGGACCTAACCTGTGTCTCAATGGATAAAGGACAATTTTAAGTAGAGTAATTTTAACTCTCACGGGTTAAGTTCTATTTGTGGCGCTGTAAAGGCATCCAAGATACAAAATTTGTCCTTCGGTCCCGCGTTAGGTAATGTCGAGAAGCAAGGAATATGTTATTTTAAACTCATGAGATACTTGAAGCCTTTGTATCCCAACTGGAGAGCGATCTCATACGTGCTCGGGAGGTCAAGGTTACTATAGAGGACACATCCAGGAAGTTTAGAAAGATTCTCCTCGATCCCACATTAGGTAATGTCGAGAAGCAAGGAATAGGTTATGATGGTGCATCCACTTCGCATGTTGCATCTGAACCGGTTCCTGAGTTTGTGTTGGATCCTTATGGCCCTCAACCTATCCCACATCCTAGATGTTTTGAGGAAGGTGAACCCAAGCCCATTATGTTTGTTCTCATTATAAACAAAGAGGTCACCTTAGAGAGTATTGTTTTAAGTTTGGGAGAGTGTCTTAAGGTGGACCCAAGCCCATTATGTTTGTTCTCATTATAAACAAAGAGGTCACCTTAGAGAATATTGTTTTAAGTTAGGGAGAGTGTCTTATAGATATGTTCCCCGATATATTTTCCACAAGTCCCACACACACTCCCACACATGTTACTCCACATGCTCCCACACATTACTTTAGAGATTTTGAGAGTTTTCAAGAGCAAGTAGATTTTTCAGTCAAAACTTCAAAATATTTGATGGATGAATTTCATAGGATATCATCTCTTTTTTAGGACTACTTCGGGCCTAATGATTGAGGTTGAGACTTATTTCTAAAATTGGGTGATTTCATGCTCGTATCTTACATCCTTATTGCTAGAATGTAATATCATTGTATATCTATATTTTTCATTTTGATATTTTTAGAAAAATCCAAAAAGAGTTTTGTTTTTCCAAAAAATTTTGAAAAATACAAAAAGATTTTCGATTTTTAAGAAAAAGGTAAAAAAGGAGAAAATATTTTATTTTGATAAAATTTTTGAAAAAGATAAAAAGAGTTTTGTAATTTTTTTACAACTTATATGGAACAATATTAAAAATGTCCGAATCACTCATTCATACCATATCCACGTGACTGCTTTATAGTGTTTTAAGACATGACATTATTTCATATATGTGCTTAATAATGTGTGGATTCATTACGTTGTGATTTGATGATTACTCGGTATTTGTTTGACTCATTATCTCCCTTAATACACACGAGCACGAGCTTATTTGAATATTGCACTTACCTGCCACTTGTCGATAATAGTGTTTTCATCTTAATTTTGCTTTAAAACTAACCAAATGTAAAAAACGAGATTAAAAAGTTGTGCATGTAAGAACCAATGCTCGGATTTTTAATATTTTTTTCAAAAAAATTGTTAAATATTAAGAAATGGGAAGGGGATACGAAAGATAAAAAGTCTTTGCAGTATAATCCACCATTTTCAACGAAAAGAGCCTAAAAAGATTAGAGGCACATAATAACAGAAGTGTCAAGCCATTTGTTAGAACATTGATGCTTCCCTACAAATTGGCATTAACTTATTCAATATAATTTAGTGTATTCTTAGTTATATGGGATTTTGAGGGAGTTAAGTTGAAGACAAATGGATTTTCACAAACTATGTAAATATCGAAAAACATTACATAGTTTTGGGAGTCATTGGTGTGAAAATCACTTACGTTCTTGATTGTTGATTAGGTTAAGTCAATTTCACATGAGTTCACCACTTTTACACCTGAGGTAGGTTTGATATCTTTCATTAGTTGTATCTTAATCCTTGTGCACATGTGTTGTGTTTTTTATGTTGATTAACCTATAGAATACATTCACACCCCTATATTTCGCTTCAACGATTCTGGTATTTTTGTGTTAATTCATGGTGTGTTGTTTTGTGAAATCTTATACTCGAGAAAAAGTTGAAATTTTTCACAAATAGTTGGTGAAGCCTTTGATAATATCATTACATGTGCCATATTTATATGTCTTTGTGATGATATCTTACTTCTTATATGTGATGATTTACACTTCTTGTTTAGACTCTATTCTTTCGTTTATTTCGGACAAAAAGTGGGAGAACAAACTAAGGGGGAGATTTGATGATGAGTTTGATTTATGGAGGAGAACGCATTACGAGTTTTATTTTATATTTCAAACTCTATGCATCACGAGTATTTTCTTTTCTTCATGTGTGTACCAATCCAAAGGAAGAACACATATTGCACCAGATGAAGACAAAGTTGCCCAAGGGAAGAACATGATGAGATTGAAGACAAAGTTACTCTATGCCGTTCCATTAACAGGGTTTGGGAAGGGTATTAGGATATTTGTTATAGGGGATAATTTTTGTAATTTGGGTTTCAATTTGTTTTGTATCGGAATAGCCAAAGGGGGAGATTTGTGAGGGAAAATATTTTAGCTTAGGCTTTTTATTTATATTTATTTGCACTTTGGCATATTTTACGTATCTCGTTACAAACCTTCGTGCATCGGCACACCGAAATGAACTCTAACATCTCCAAATTCAAGACTCCTATACATCATATGAAGGTATAAATCTTTTAGGAGTTCTTAATTATTTACGTTTATATTTGGGATGAAGTTTTAAAAACAAAATGAGGCTGGATTTTTTATGTTTTAAAAGAAATTTTTTTATTGGCCTCGTTCAAACGAGATTGCTATATCGCTCAAACGAAATTAGATTTTCATGCTTAGATCATTAGATCTTTACTTAAAATGAACATCGAATAAGAATTCACTACATAGCGTGTCTTACTTCGTTAGAAGCTTGCTAGAAGTTGGTTCAAACGAGATTACAGTCTCGTTCGAACGAACTGAAGTTTTCGTTCAAACGAGCTGCTATTCTCATTTGAATGACTTCAGTTTTTGTTCGAATGAATCGACGCATTAAAATTTGTGTCAGATTTATAAATACCTATTTTGACACTAATTTTCATAAGACTTTTGACAAAACGTTTCCTGCATATCTCTTGCAAAATTTTTCATACTTTTTGTTTACAAAACACTTTTAATTCACGACTTTACATCCCCATATATATATTTGTGAATCGTTTTGAAACCTTAGAACAAATTTATATCTTGCATACACCTTGTGGAGAGGATTCTCTACGACCGACCTTGTGACCTAAGTGATCATGATTGAAGAAGGAAAAAGGCTGAATCAGTGGATACCGAGGGTGGATCACATCCCGTGGACTGCTCTAGATCTGAGTAGTATTCTTTAAAAGTTTTATAAGTAGGCTATCTTGTAAAACTTTCTAAAGTGATGACATATATGTTTTGCCCTCAAAAGGAATTTTTCCTCATTTACTGTGTTGATTGAATGCGTAGTTTGATAATTATGATTGGAACACATTTTGTGTGAAAAAATAATTTAATCAGGAATTAATATTTTGCTAAAATTGGATTTATGTCATTTGGGCATTTAATTAAATAAGTTAATCAATTAAGATCGTGCACACTCTTACAAGTGGTATCAGAGCATCCACTCTAACAAGAAGTCTCAAGGTTATGATAAGTCAGTAGATGACTATGGGAAGTTCTTTGAATCTAGAGGACTTGGGTATTTCAGTGTCCCACTAAGTTAAGCAAAAAGTGTAGAGGGAAGAAGGAGAAAAATTCCACCCTTAGCGATACTGATTTAGACTCATATGGTAGTGAGTAACCTATGGAATGAAATTTTACCTCGTGAACCACCATTGATGACCGATCCTTCCCTATCCCTCGTTGAAGATAAGGTTGAGTAAGATAATGTTGATTGTAAATCCAAAAGAGACTTAGAGGATAATAAGGATGTCTGTGTTGACACGGGTGAAATGCAACTTCTAAAATCTTATTTTGAGCATTAAGAAATGTCCCTGAATATGGAGAACGTGAACCTTAATCTTTCCACTAAGATTAAGAAGTGTGAAAGCGTTCTTAGTGCCATGTGGGCGAATATGGATTTTGTGGGAAAGTTGAAAGACTGAGAATCTACTCTGATATAGAAGTTGAGAGAGGTGAAGAATGAGTTTGAGATTGTGAGGTGATAGAAGCATAAACAAACTCGAGAAAGACTTGGCAGAGTCTAAAAAGGTGAAGGTTAATCTATAATGTTGTTCTAGAAGTTAGGTAAGATGTTTCTTGCCGTGGCCCAAACCTCGAAAGATAAAATGGTTCTCGTCTATGATGGGAAATAGTGTTCTAAGCAAAAATGATACCACATTTGTAAAAAGTTTGACAAAGACAACTACCTAATAAAATTGTTATAAAACCAAGGAAATTTGATACTCCACTACCTTATTTTTTTCACCTATTGAAAGAGAGAGGGTAACATTAGGTTTATTTCTACCGAATTGGAAAAATAGGGTATGTTCCTCCACGTTTGAATAATGACTTCACTCTAAGAGCATGTCGAGTACCTTATCCAAACATCTCAAATTCTAATGGAAGAATTTAAGAGAATAAAAACCACCCCTTTAAGAGCTCATGTTAGGAAGAATAATAAGATAAGAAGGAGAAAGTAGAAGATAGTTCGAGAGATGGATGAGGATTTTGACACTCGTTCGCTTCACCTTTTCGTGTGAGTCTTTTTCACTATCTCTAGGTTAGGATTATTGTGGTTTTACTCTTAAAACCATGTTTTATGACATTTATTATTTAGTAATAATACATTGTCTGAGCTTATTTGAAATATGAATAATGTTTGTGGGAATACCTTATATTTATTTATAAGTATATTGTATATATTGTCAATTATACTTAGTAAGAATTTCGGTGAGTATGATTGAATTGATTCCTACTCTAGTATGATTGAATTGTTAATAGGTTTGATAAAGGGGTTTAAATCCTATTAGTAAAGGTGAGTAACAATATTAGTAGTTTATCTTAACTATGGAAGCTTGTTTAATGATTCAAAAAATTGTCATAGTTAAAGGAAGATTGTATCATAATGTATTGGACATGACTAACGGTGAGATTAGAGTCTAGATGCTGAATAGACAATACTCACATAATATCAAGGTTTGAAAAGGGTGCATAGGTTCTTAATCGTGAGGGATATGACTATCAAAGTATTAGTTATTTCTTTGAATTTCTTTGGGTGAGATTCATTTTATTCGATAATAATCTCTATAGGTAGGGCAACCATTATTTGAATATGTCCAAGATCATATTCCAGAGGAATCTACATCCAAGATCAATATTATGGATTGTGATACCCCCTAATAAACTGATAATTTTTATTCAACTGATAGACTTAATTATTTGATTGTATTATAATCCAGTAGAGTATCATATAAGTTAAGTTTGATAATCAAGGAATATAAGATGTTGATAAAAAATGGTTCACAAAAAAATGAATTTTACCAAGAGGGTATTGAATATTTAATGCTAGAAATTATATTATATATTATCTAAGTTCATAAACAAGGCATATTTATCTGAGTAATTTGAGATATTTAAATTGGAGAGCAGCTGTAATTATTTAGTGGAATTAATTATAATTAAACAGGAAAAATGAAATAAATTATGAAGGGTAATTTGGGATTTCTATTTTCATTTTTGAAAGCTAATTAGTTATTTTCAATGGGTACTCGCTATAATCCATATTCTAAGTATCAAGCCCCAAACTACATGGACATCCTAATTGGCCCAAATCCACTTCATGTACCTATAAATATAGGTATAGGGAAGGGATTTATGGTGGATGAGGCATTTCTACGGGTTAGATCGGGTGAGAGAAAACAAGATTCACATTTTTACAGGGGTGAGGAGAGAGAAAATATATTTTTCTCTTTTTTTAATCAAGTTTTCATCTTCAAAGGTGAACACACACATAGATTTCTTTGGTTGGATTATGTACTAGAAGATAAAAGGTGAATTGTTCATCCAGCGGAGGATTTTTGGTACTTCATTTTCTTTATCCACTTCACCAACCCATGTCACGTCTAATAATTCACCTATAAGATCAGCAAATGTATGGTGATCAAACCCCAGATATATAATCTTATAGATCTAGTTTATGTTTATTTTGCTGAAACATGATGAATCAAAGATCACTGGGAAAACTAAAATTTTTAAACGTCAATTCCAACAAGTATTCATCTATGCTCCATCTTAATTGTTTCCTTCATAGAATGTATCATTATTTTCTTGTTTTATATATTTAAAGAAGTAAAAAAAGTTTTTGTTGATGATTTTTTTTAAAAAAATTCAAAAATATTTTTTTCACATTTTTGTAATATTTGTGGTTACTTGTGTGCCTAATGATATAGGATGCGTGATTAACGCCCTGTAACCGATTTTCCAGTGATTTTAAATAATTGAGTTAATTGGGGAAATAATTAAATAAATAAATTTAATCGGGTAATTTCCATGTTAATTTATTTGTTAAATTAGATAATTAAGTTAGTTGGTAACTTTTACATGTTAAATATATGTGTTAGTTAATTATTTAAATTATTATTTGCTAAATAATTTTAATTATATGATAAATTATGTAATCATGTAATAAATAGAATAATTAGGTGATAAATAGTTGGAAGGTAATTTCAATATGTGATTCCTGTGTTGATTTTATTTATTTTGACTTGAGATGAGTTGAATAGGTTGTAGTTTTTTTGTTTGACTTATGAGATCATTTTGAAATTTATATAGATTTAAAAAGATGAGGGGTTGCACCTATGGGTTGAATGATATATTGGGTCAAGTTTGGGAGTGTTTGGGTATGGTTATCTAGCCCATAAGGTAAATATGAATATGGATCTAGAAAAGTGATAAATTTAGCATTATTTAAACATAAGAATTAAACCACTTTAGCTTCTTATTACATTCTTAAACTCTAAACCTAAATTGAGAGGCTAGAGTGACAACACTTATAGGGAAATTAGGAGGAAAGATTGGAAAGAAAAGTTTGAAGATTGAAGGGAAGTTAATCGAGGAATCATCATCAAGAATTAACAACTTATCCAAATTGATTATTTTCATCTTAAAACCATCCAAGGCAAGAACACTATTTTATTGTTCCCATTTGGATTCATATTATGATAATCTAAATAATTTTTAGAAATGTAAATTAAACAAATGGTTAAATTTAATCATCTAATTTATGTAATTGATATCGAATTGGTGTAATTGGAATCTAATGGATGCAATTAGAACCTAGTTGTTAACATTCGAACTTTAATCTATGTGAACCTTGACTTAGATTTATAAATTTAAATTTTAATCTTATATAACTTTCTAAAAATTATAGATTAAAATTTGAAACTGGTATATGAAAACTTTTGTTCAATGAAACTTCAGGTTTATGTTAGAATTATGTTAATTGGTGAAATTGTTGTATAATCTTCTATCTAATTTTCATTTTGATGTTAAGATAAACAAATTGATAATTGGAGCATGTAAGAAATTATATTGATAACCATTTTAATTATTTTTATTAGATGAAATATATGGCACAATTCATGTTTTACGGATTTATTGTTCATATGAATTGATATTCTTATGCTGGGTTAAAAATTATATTGTTGATGCAAAATTCATGAATTGTACGTTAAAAAACTAGTTATTCTAAACATAACCCTAAATTAAGATATTGAAAATTAATATGATATAATTAGTAGAGATAAAATTTATATAGATTTAGGAAGCAAATTAGGCCGGATTTTTTGATTTTGTAACTCGAATCGACCCAGTAATGGAATTAGACTGACCCGAGCCTAATATTTTTGGGCAATTGGATTTTTAGTTGGTTTTGGGTGGTTTCTTGATTTGGGTTAGTTTGGATTGATTTATGGGATCAATTTAATAATAATTGTAGACTAGTAGGTGGGTTTATTAGTGTATCACATACCTATTGCCTTAGATTTTGACGAAATAGTTTTAATAATTCATTCAAGTTTAAAGATCATTATACATAAGTTGGTAATGGTAATACATAGGTTGGAATGATTTTTAGGATACTTAGTAGGCGAGTTCATTGAGTTAAAGAGCACTTATAATCTTTGCAATATTGGTGTATGTTTGGAAAATTATTTAATTGTTAGGAATGGATGCTAAATTTGATAGTGATGACATGTTAGTTGTGTGTACCTATTTATATGATCCATTTGGAATCCTTTTATGTGAGTGAACATATAATGGATTGATGTGTAGGTTCATGGAGAATCTACTAATTGGGTTTTTGATAGTACAAATGTGTTGGGGTTGTGTACTATACCCTGGAATATTGATGTTGTCTATGTATAGGTCTATTATCCTGATGGTACATGGTGAATATGTCGTCCCCATTTTAGGACATTGGGTCTAGATACTTCTCTGTAAATGTTGGTATGTTGTTACGCGGTTGGTATGATGATGTAGTGATTACCCTTTGGTGTATTTTAGTACTATAAAAGTTGGGGCCTCCTTTAGTTGACATTAAGGGAGGCTCGATGGATCCTGAAATGTGTAAAATTTCATGAGATAATTTATGTGAAGGTTGTATGGATGCACTATTCTTTATGGTTATAAGTAAGGAGAACCCGTGTGAATTAATATTCTTAAAACCACATTTTATGACATTTATTATTTATTAATGAAGGATTGTCTTAGCTCATTTTGAGATATGAATTATGTTGATGGGAATGCCTTTTATTTTTTAAATATATTATTGTAAAGGGGTAGCCGAGCAACCTTCTAACTACTTAAGGGTTATGCGAACAATACTAAAGTAGTGAGGTTACATGACCAACTCCCGAGACACAAAGGGAAGTACATGAATCTCCTCAAAGAAAATCAAGTGCACAAGCAACCAGTCCAAGGAAAAGTGAGGAACACATGACCAGTTCCTTAGTAACAAAAAAGCAAGTGGGGACACATTTCTCTCACTAACACTTATTATTGTTGACTTTGACAGGTTTCCTTTATAAGAAGCCTTGGCCAATCAAGCAGGGCATCAAATGGACAAATGAGGCCTCTTGAAAGTTTTGGTTTAGAGGTTGAGAGGTAAGTATTGTTAAGAAAGCTGAGAATCAACCACTCTAATATATTGAGGAAGAGAGAATATTGGGGCGAGGTACCCAAGAAGTCACTCTCACAGACATTACATAAACACATTTTACACACAAACAATGAGCAATCACTTGAGGTACTCGTAGATAACTTTTGATGTCACAAATGGTGAGTGACCCTGAAGGTCACTCGCAAGTTTTCAAAGCACTTCCAACTGGCATTTTCAACAAAAGATAAAATAAAACTTTTTGGCATCATAAACACATTTTACACTTTTTGTCCATTATTACACTAGGTGTCACACCACAAAAAGACAGATCATGGTAGACAATGGCAAAAAATGATAAGGACAAAAGTTTTCTAATATTTATCAAGAAGGAGTTTTCTTATGCACATAATAATCGCGTCATCCCTAAAAGTTTTACTATAAATAGAGCAATAGATGCACAATTATTGATGATGACATAACAAGCACTGTTATTCTATAAAAAACTCCCACATAAGGACATTCTCTCCCTACTCTCTCTCTCTCTCTCTCTCTCTCTCTCTCTCTCTCTCTCTCTCTCTCTCTCTCTCAGATATTGAAGTGATTACTTCTCTACTCTCGGAGAATCACTTCTCTCAATAGTGTTCATTCCTTTATTTATTATTGAAACGTTGTATTCAATCATTAGCTAATCATTATTGCAATCATAATCTCATTATTTTAAAGGAAGAGTTTGTTTTGTCTCTATTAATGGTCTTGAAATATTGTTATCTTATAGAAAGTTTTCCATTAGAGTGTGTCATGCCTCACCCATTAAATAAACACATAGACCTCAATACCACTACCCTTCTACATTTGACAGGTCCATTGGGAGGTATCCTCATTGCAATGGATAAAGAAGGTCATAATGTTTCTAAATAGATGGCCTTTGAAATCACTCCAGCCTCCAATGGTGGTCAAAGTGATAAAAATACCAATGAAGATGTTGTGGTTGTTGGAACACGAGGGCTTGTTCCTTTAGGGGGCAAGATGAGCAACTCAACTTCTTTTCCGCAACTTACAAGGGTGAATCTTATAAATTCATTCTTTGATTTTCTGAAGCAACATAATATATATATATATATATATGTCAAGTTTGGTCCAAGCTTGTGACGTGCCTGTGGTGGCTCTTACTAGAGGAACAACTGCACCAGAGGTGGAACCAACAAAGAAAATGGTGGACGAGCAAACCCTTGCTCCTGTTACCTCTCTCGTGATAATGAAAGTGTAGGTATAGGAGTCACCTTCAAAGGTGATCACTTGGAGGAAGCGAAAAATCTCCTCCCACTCAAACAGGATGTGTTTCCTCTCTTGTCCATGGAGTTAAAGAATCCCTACCTGGATAATATCAATGAGATACCATACTCGGAGGGGTATATTCCACCAAAGTTCATGAAATTTAATGGAAACTGAGAGAATCCTAAAGAACATGTTAAGAAGTTTGGGGAGTACGTCACTGTACATTGTAATGATATGAACCTAAGGCTGAGAGAGTTATTTAAAACTCTCATTGGGAAAGCCTAGTCTTTGTATTTCCACTTGGCACCGAACAACATTACCACTTAGGAAGAAATTCACATGTAGTTCCTCCAGAAATTCTTTATGGCTGGAAGTACAAAAACTTGGAAAGGTGATGATGCAGTATATCAAGCATTTTAGAGAGATATTTATAGATGTGCATAAGGAAGCCATATAGGTAAGGTTGTTGCAAATTTACATGAAAGGTTTGATCGAGGAATCCAAAATTCATTTGGCTAATGAAACATCAAAGGAAACATTTAAGGATTTTACTCTAGCTACAAGGAACATTGAGATGATCATAAAATTCAAAAGCCCAGAGCTGGAGAGATCAGAGGTTCCTCAAGTAGGAAGGTTTTCGATCGCTCGGTGCCAAGATGTCAACTACGTGGATAACAGTCCCAATGGAAAGAAGAGTAGACAATGAATGTCCAAGAATGGTGCTCCAAGGAAAATAAAGTTTGGAAGAGACATTCCCCACTATTCTATAGAGTGGAGGAAGCTATGGATTGTTACCAAACTTTAGTGCGATAAGGAATAGCAGGACCACCTAACTTGCATGAACCATCACCTACAACAGCAGACAAGGCGAATGCAAAATTTACGAGTTGCATGAGAGAGTGAAACACTCGACCAGATATTTTTATTATCTACCCAAGATAATAAATGAGCAAGTTTTTAGTGCAACTCTTCAAATTCCTCCCACGAATGCTAATGAGACCCCGTTGCCAACCCACTAATATGGGTTCTCAAACATGGTTGTGTCCCATGACTTAGAAGATAATTATGGAGCCCAAGGAGTGTGAAAAAATCACAGCCTATGCTTGTTTCTTGGTTTGGTCAACATAGGCCACAAATGTGATTGGGGCAAGTAGATGGAAATTAAAGAGGGGAATGTCAGTGTGGTACTTGCTCTGGGCGAAGGTGGAAATTCAGAGGGAGAGTATGTGTGTAATGTGCAAACTCATGAGGTGGAGATAGACTCTGAGTGCATGGAGATCACAAAAATTCCAAAGTTCAAATGTTTTTTCGATTAAATTAGAATTCTAAAACCAAATTGGTGATTAACAAGAAAATCCTCGAAGAAGTGAAAAAGAAGGGAGGCCAAGTAATCAACTAGCACATACCTATAGGGAGGTGATGGGGATAGATATACATGGAATTACATTTCAGCAATGAAACATCAATTAATCAAACACAATAAATAAATAAATAAGACCAAAAACTAGCTTTAGACAACAAACCTAGGGTCTGAAACAAAAATACCTTCGCGGATCCAATTATAATTTGAGACGGAGAAAGATATTTGGTGTAGATGTAGGGAAACGTTGTTTTGGATCTCCAAAACCTTTAATCAATCTTCTGTATGCTAGTATCTTCTAGTGTATGATCCTCCCTAAAGTTAGGTAGGTGGGTGAACACCTGTTGAGATGAAAACCCTTGCTAAAACTTGAGATATGGTGGTCTCTCCTTAACCTCCTTCACCAAAAATATGAATTGTATTTCCTCTCACCCCTCTCAAACTCTAATGCTTGTGAATAATATTTTTTTTAAAGAAGACGGATGTAACCCCCGTAAATTTTATAGTAATAGTGAAGGAGAAAAAACCTCTCCTAGGTGGAAAGCACAAGATTAAAAGAGTACCTAACCTAATTCAAGAGAAAATCGATAGTCGAGACCAATATATCGATTGAGAGAAATCAATAAAAGTGGGGTTTTATAAATAACCCAATAATAGACACATCTATAAAAAAGACGAAAGATAAAAGATGGGCTTGGGATTGGGCTTGGGCTTGGGTTGAACTAAGTTGATTAATAATACGGGCCTGACTACTTGGGTATTTGGACTACACAGGGACCCAAGGAAAATAATTAAATTATCTCCATATAAAAACTCAAAAATACTAAATTACATATATCGTAATTTTATTTCTTTTATTTATTTAATCATAAGTAATTCCCCTAAAATATTATGATTGCACTCCAATTTAATTATCTCAAAAACCACTAAGTTATAATGAGGTCTTTATTTTCAAATTCGATTAGGGTACATAATGTGATTCCTAACATTAAGCTTTCGATACCCGCTTGGTAAAATCAATTTGCCAAAAATTGCCTTTAACCAACATCTAACCAATTCCTTAATTCTCAGGCTTAACTTATTTTGCTACTCCACATGATTATAAATAATCAACTGATTAAGTTTGCTGGTGGAAAAAAAATCTTATAAGTCTATCAAGGGGGTATCACAATCCAAAGTATCCTCGAACGTGAATTCCTCCGAATTAAGATCTCAGACCTACTTATATAATTATCACCCAATAATGGAGGCGGAGATCAATTGGTTCAATCCAATATTGAATTTCACCAATAACAATCAAAGTAACAATTAATTAAGTATTCTAATCTTCATTATTCTTGGGATTAAGAATCTATGCACCCCTTGCAAATGGTGTGAGATAATACATTCCTGGGATTTACTGATCACAATCCTATGTCGAACTATCATACAAGATCCCAAACCATCATATATTTTCCTGAAGCATCATATAGGTTCCTATACCATCATACAGGTTCCCTTAGTTTGACATCACTGGAATTCCTACTAATCTCTATTGACCGATATTAAAAAAGAAACAATATACTTAAACGAATATAAAGCATTCCCACAACCTTGAATACATTTCAAATGGATAAAATAATCCTTTATTAAGCAATAATAAAATGTTTTACACATGGTTTTATGAATAAACCCCATCATCTCCCAGTTAATCTTAAACTTGTCTCCTATTCCATCTACACAACTGTTGAAAGTCTTAGTTGGTAATATCTTTGTAAAAGGATCTTCCAGGTTATCCTCTATAGCAATCTTGGTCACTATGATATCACACCTCTGCACAATGTCATGTATCAGGTGATACTTGTGCTCAATGTGCTCAATTCTCTGGTGTGTCCTTGGTTCTTTTGAATTCACAACCGCACCAGTATTATCACAATAAAGTGTAATATCATATTGCACTGAAGGAACCACACCCAAATCACTTAGGAAGTTTCGAATCCAAACAACCTCTTTAGATGCCTCCAAAACGACGACATACTCGACTTCCATTATTGACTCTGAAATATATGATTTCTTGACACTCCTCCAACTTATGGTTCCACATCCTAGGGTAAACACACATCCCGAGGTCAATTTCCATGAATCCTTATTCAACTTAAAATCCAAGTTCGTATACCCGATGGGTATAAATAAACCAACATACAATCTCTAGTCTTTTTGAGGTATTTGAGAATATGCTTCGCTACTTTGATCCTCACTTGGATTAGACTAGATATCCAATATAGTACAAATCATAACATACACTAGGCTAGCCACCACCGAATCATACTCATCTTATCTACCTCATCAGGCATCCTAAGACATTGATCTTTAGATAGAGTTACTCCATGCCTAAAGAGGAGAAACCCTTTCTTGGAGTCTTGCATGCTAAACCTTGTGAGCACTATGTCGATATAGGTAGCTAGGGATAAGCCCAACATTATATTAATATGATCATGTAAAACTTTGATGCTTAGGATGTGGCTAGCTTCTCATAAGTCCTTCGTATCAAACTAACTAAACAAACACACTCCTATGCTAGACGATACTCCCATATAATTTTCGATAAGGAGATTGTCATCTACATAAAGTACTAGAAATACAACCTTGTTTTTTCCATTCTTCATATACACACAAGTCTCATCCATACATTGATCAAAACCAAAAGATTTGATTACCTAACAAATCGAATATTCTAATATCTTTATGCTTGTTTAAGTTCATAAATGGATCTCTTAAGCTTACACACTTTTTTTCTTATCCTTTTGCTATGAATCCCGTGAGTTGCACAATATAAATGCACTCATGAAGATTACTGTTTAAGAATGATGTCATAATGTACATTTGGAAAATCTCGTAATCGAGATGTACGATAATGAATAAGAGAATCCGTATAAACTTATTCAGGGATACCAATGAAAAGGACTCCTCATAATTGATCCCCTCTTTCTGAGTGAACCCTTTTGCGAAAAGCCGTGAGTTAAAGGTTTCCACCTTCCTGTTGTAACAACCCCGACTAATAAATTACCGGTTGATCAGTCCTATATCAAATTAACCAGGAATCTCACATGGTTTCATTCTCAGCATCATTGTCGAAACCATATTAATTACTAATAATCTATTAGGCCCGACGACAAATTTTAAGCATATTTATTATTTTTTCCCATCACAACGCCTAAATAAAATCCATTCCTACAGGAATATAAACAATAAATGGAATGAATAAAATGATAATGATAACTCTCGATAAACATGATACAACCATATCGAATGTGCGAAATTCAAAATCTATAAAATAAAAGAAATGACATCAACTGGGCAACCTGCCCGAATTTACATAATAATACCTCCTATCTAGATCTCAAAGATGGAAGCGTCTATGCAAAATCCCGCCTACATCCATAGCTGCGACAACAACGTTTGACTCGAAAGATGTGGTCATCCAAACATCCCTATGTCTGGACACCTAAAAGTGTATAAATATATATAACAAAAGAGAGAAAAGATATAGAAACGGGTCAGAGCCCGAGTTTTTACACTTTGTTATATTCCATATTTAAATTGATATCGCACTCTCATGAGAGACTCCTCACCCCTCATCTAACAGTGCGCACCTAAACGCAAGTATTTTTACCCATCCTAGTTATGCTGCCCTCCCTAACTAGTATTTTGCCAACAATCTAAATCCATATGCTATTCCCACATTCCACGTGTATACTACCCTAAGATTACTCCGAGCTTATACACTATGATTTCACCCTTTATTAATATTCTCGATTTATATAAAATAACTATCTCTAGTTATTACACCAATCTCATCTCAGTGTTATCAATCTCGTATATAATATTCTCCCTTATATACATATATCATCCACATCTTATTCCGGATTTTATAATCCCGGATAACCCTGAATTTAAGTCCCAATTCTTTTCCTTATTTTAATTCATGCATATATTCTTCTCTCAAATATATTTATAGGATATACTATACCCATCTAGTATATCTATAGTTCGTTCCTTATCTTAGTCCACACACACACACACACACACACACACACACACACATATATATACACACTATACACATAAAGTATATCAATACTTATATATCACACACTATATTAGTAAAATAACCATCCCTTAGAGCTATAACTCAATGGATACAGTCTCTAAATGCTATCATCTTCCAGGTGATTGCTCATATATCATCCCGAGTACCAGCGATCGGACTCTCACACCGACTTGGTAAAATCCCAAATCATAATGTTTGGGAAGCGATCATAGTTTCTTACCTGGAACAAGACGAATCATACCCAAGACATCTTACCCCTACCTCACACATGGTTAATATCTGGACGTCTATGACCTGGGGACTATACTCTCCTGATCCTCAAGATAAAAGATTCACCCACTTTATACAACTTCCCGTGATAGCACTATAGGGGGTATGATCTATATAAACATATCATTCACAATAAATACATTCATAAACATGTCATATATATATATCATTAATCTGACTATCTATGTCTATCTCCCTTGGCATTAGCCTAAAATTTGAACATACCAATTTTTAATACTAATATAAGCATACACACAACTTATATTCAATCCATAAGTATTCACTCACTTGTGATATCATTCTTACATTTCTTATTTCTGAATAATAGCCTATCACGTTTAGCTAGAATTCTTATTTCAACCTACTCGCACTCTCGGATTTAATCTCATATAATCGACATATAATCAAATCCTACACGCATGATATATATATATATATATATATATATATATATATATATATATATCCACCGAATTGAATTTATCGAGTATCACTCAACTCAAACACTCTTTCAAATCATATCCTGGATTTCTTACACATAAATCCTAAGGGTCACACATCCCTCATTTGCACTCCTAGAAGTCCTTATACTCTATATTGGATTCCCTAATATTTATCTCCAAGAAATTTTCTCCATTTTATTCGTAAAAAGTTTTCCAATTTGTCAGGTCCGAATCGATTCGCCCTTCACCAAATCGATTCAAAATGGTCCTACTTTTGCATATGCCAGAATCGATTCACCCTTTTGGTGAATAGATTCGCCCTGCATAGATCCAAAATCTACTACGGGTTATCTTCTTCTCCAACCTCCATTTTTAAACCCATACTCCTTCAACCCAATTCTTATGGCTTACAACAACACCCAACATCAAAATACACATCTCCTAACATATTTATACCCAACACAACAAGTAATTTGGGATTTTAATCAATTTAATCCATGAAAATATACTATTTTCTTAATTATGCCCTAGCCCCCCCATTATTCCAATTTTCCACTATAATTTACACCATTCACATGGATTTTTGTCTAGATTTCATAGGGGGTGTTAACACATCAATTTCTATGAGTTAAAATATCAAAAACCCATTTGATCCAAAAATACCAAAACCCAAATTCATATTTTTATCAACTCTAATATGAAATATATATACACACATACTAGTTAAAGCAAGTTAAACACTTGCCTGGGTGGATAAAATCCGAAGATCTTGCAGAGTTTGGCCGGAGCTCCTCTTCTTCTTTCCTTCTTTTCTTCTCTTCTTTCTTTATTTCTTTTCTCCCTCTCTCCTGTGCTATTATAAGGGAGAAATAAGAGTTTTTTAAATCCAAAATTGACTCGTATGCACACTTTCGAGTCCTTACAAGTCCAAAAAGTCCCTGGAACCCAAGCACTACCCCCGGGTACTCTATTCAGACTATCTTGGCCATTCCGAGACCAACCGCGCATTCAAAATCACATCTTAAACCCAACACACCTCCACACGTGTTTTCCCAAATAAAATAACCTCACCCGTTGTCTTAATTCGCATGCGACATGAAAAATATATAATCCATCATATTTACTTTAAATCCTCAAATTAGTAAATTACTTTCACTTAGGTAATTTTAATATCCATAAATGTACTGGGTATTACATACTTTCCCCTATAAAATAATTTCGTCCTCGAAATTCAGATACAACCACCATTACTAGACTGAGGATCCTTACCACAAGACATCCTCTTAGTACTCAAAACCAACTTTAAAATAAGGTTCAATCACTATTACCCCTAGCTTCATAGCAAGCTTGTTCGACACTCTTGATACTGATATACTCCATCAGTCATAAGGCCACACCTCAAAGACAACACATCAAACCTTGTATTTCTATTAACAACATTCGAATAAGATGAGCCTATACTTCACTGGATCTATTGCCAATATTGGAAGGCCGCACATCATTACGTGCGAGCTTTTCGTATTCATCCCAATGCAAAACTCCCATCCTGAGAGAAATCATATAACCATGTGACCACCCCAATTGGTCCTCCAAACATCAATTCATGACAACGTAACTCTTATGACAATCACAAGTCATATAAAATAGTTGTGGGTCCTCCACATAAATCATCAGACTCTAACTCTTGTTCAGTACAAAATTCTTATCCGCTCACCTCTAAACAACTAGAGGGATAAATGTTAGGGTTTTCCATTCAAAATCTCAATAAGCTCCTTGTCCACAACAATCAACTTTGAGTATCACACGGAACTCAACCATCAAATATTTCTCCTCCCAATTATTGTACCATGCTTTATTTCACTTACAAGCTATATCAGTTATTGAAGGAAAATAATCGTGAATTTGCATTCATATCTCTTTACTAGTCGCCAGTCACCTCTTGTCGACTCAATAGAACTTATGTGACACGACTTACACAAATTAAACATCGTCCCCCACTGCTTCCTGGAATCCCCTGTCGGGTGGGGTTCAAAGATTTCATCCTGATTCGCGATAATACTTGGCAGCACCTCACACTGGTGCAATCCTGGAGACTATTCACTATGTCAAGCTTGACACCAACTTCCACTTATATGTCTCACAATGAGTGATACTAATACTCCCCTTATTCTCCGGGGAATACCAAAAGTTTCGACCCACGCACTTTCCGCCAAAATGAGCACTTGTAATCTTTTATTACCTTATTGGCATCATCATTTGACCTACGTGCAAGTCAATCTCAACATTTGACTGAGTAAGACTCCGCCCCAAATTTACCACAATAGTTGGATTTTCCTCTTCTCAAGAGACATCCTTTTTTTAACGGCTTTTCATAGCCTTCATTCCATCTAACACATGCTACTCTCATCGTACACATATACTTGGATCATCGTCTTTCTCTCATGATGCTTAACTCATTCTACCATTCTAACTTTATTATAACTTCCCCATGGGTATACATATAACAATTCTAGTCTCATGTCCTTCTCAGTTGGACGATTATGAAATTAGCTAACCAAGGCGACCACACACCCGATAATCCACTCACATCGACATATATATAAAATATGCTTCACGTGTAACAAATATTACCCTATGGCACTCGTATTCAGAAAATGTCCCTTCGCACTTATAGCGTGACTATGATACTTTGATATTCTCAATCACCCCCTTAAATCAAAATTTAATCCTGCTCAGCATTGTCCCATTCTTCAATTTGTGGTATACAACTTCAGTGCTTTGCCATAGCACTACCGACTTCACTAGACTTATCTCGAAATGTAACTTCCAACTCACAGTTATAACTACATACTTTTATAATGACCGAGGTACCAGACCCGTTGACTAATAACCAAGCATCTTCCCACTACCAACATTGTGCTATGTTTCGTGCATGGGACGTCTCGAAAAGCGAAATCCCAATAAGGAACCTTCCCCATACTCTACTACTTAACATTGTCGGTCATAAAAATCCCTTAGGCCATTAGTCCATAGCATGTACCCCTAAATTTCTGTCTCTCTCTACTTATGACATTTATTTGAATTTATGCGTAATTCATCTCGTAATCTCAATTAAACAAGAAATTTTCCCCAAATTCTCCACTCAGCATTGGTGGTAATCACATTCCATAAACCTCCAATACACTACTGTGACTTCCTAAGTCCTGTCCCCCGACATATAATATCAATCTTAACTCCCACATCTCTAAAGGAGCGATATAACAATGCGCTCTATCTATCACCAAGTCCTAAGTGCTAAACACAATAACGAGCTAAATCTTTCCACTCAATAATGAATCCAAAATACCTCAAATCATATCATTAAAGTCCTTACATACTGGCTCAAATATTTCAAGCAACTATATTCTCCAAAGTCTCTATAATAAGATAACATATTTTCAATCTCGACCCTCTCATAGGTGAGACATCTCCAAAATGACACATCATGCCCTAGAGTAGAAACCCTAATAGACTTGCGATACCTGCCCACTATTGGTCTAACCATTACTATAAAAACCATATCCTGAATAATATCATACTCGTATAACACCTCATTAGAATGAGTATTTCCAATAAAACGTATACTACTATAACCACACTCGCTTCCCTGCGAATGAACCAAAAATAACCCCGATACACAACGGAAGATACACATACACATAATAATAATGTTACCAATATATACACTAAAATCATCTCACACGTGAATCTAGCGATAATCAAAGTACAATGACTAGCTCAAGTCATATAAAACATGCCTCATTCTCCGAGGATAAAACTCATATTTATATCTGACCAATCTCCCTGGCTCTTCAAATGGTCCTGGACGTAACACGCTTATCCGAACAGAACCAAAACTACTTCAATCATTGACCTTACTAGGGACCATACTCTTGTCCCCTTTTCACTCACTTAGGGCAAAATTAACGCATGTGGTTCTACCCTTCCACAAAAATATCTCTATATATATTCCACTTATCTCCGATCATACTAACCATATGAGAATTATCCTTCTCTCGAATTCTGGTAGTCTCAACTTTGATGGCTACCCCCGTTGTTTCCTTAGTTCCACTAGATCTAAGGAACAAACTGGTGGCTTTAAATATCCCAATTGAGTTCACCGTCACTTGGTAAAAATTCAGCTATCCGAATCATTTAAATAAGTCCCCTGATGGGTCTTCTCTTGCGGTGTCTCACTAGCAACATTTCTTACAGTCTCATTTCCAGACTAAATCTTCCCAAATCGTTTACTCCCTTCACCAAGAAGCATTAACATTTCCTTTGGTAATGACACGACCTTGCCACTATCTGCCTCAATCACCTAAGAAAAATTTACCTTAAGCGCTGGTAACTCTTCCACTACACCAAAAATGACAATCTGACACGGTTTCAAACTGTGTCAGAATCAAGTGTTCCAAAATGGCCATTTTTTTCTGGCACAGTTTAAAAGTGTGCCAGATTTGACCAACACAGGAACATTTCTGGCACACATTAAAACTGTTCCAAAATTTGATATTTCTGGCACACTTTTGGCACACTTTATAACGGTACCAGATTGAGTTAATTTTGGTACACTTTTGGCACAATTCAAAACCGTGCCAAATTTTGATTCACTTTTGGCACGATTTTGAACTGTGCCAAAATTTTTGGATCAAAGAAAAAAATTAATTATTTGAAAACGAGAAACTTCACAAATTGTGAATCTCGAAAGTTATTGATAAACTAATATTCATACAAACTTCAAAATATTACAAGTCTTAATAGTTCACAGTCCCAAAAAATTGGGCAGAGTTTTCTCTATTTTCTGGACATTCTAAAACTTGCTAATATGAAACCTGCGTAACGTAAAGCCCGCACGACCATAAAACCTAACAATAAAATTACAAAAGCCTACACGACCATAAAAGCTAACAATAAAACTACAAAAGCCCGCACGGACATAGCATAAAAAATAGAATCCTGAATATTAACGACATTAAATAAATAATCCCCTTGTTGTAAACCATTGACTTCATGTGTTCCACGTGGATAAAAGCTAACGGCAAAAATGTTATCCAGCAAAAAAATAGGATACAAAAAAGAGTTGATAATAGTAACCAAGTAATTTAAAAATAATCTTATTCAAGCTGAAAATTTGCATATACGAGTTATAATTATTATTGTATTCTCAAATCAGAAGTCTTATGACTACATGGTCAGCTCCGATGAGTTACATTAGTCCCATGCGAGGTGTAAGTGCCTCTTACGGGGACGATTGAGGACTGGTTTGAGTTTTCACCTCCAAACGACATGTTTTTAAGAATAATCTAAATATTTTTATATTATCATCATATTTTCGAACCTGGAGACCCATGGCTTGAGGTGTTCATGCCTCTTACGAGGCCGTTTGGGAGCGGGTTTGGGTTTTCACCCTTTAACGGCTTATTTTTAAGCCTAATCTAGATGTTTTCAAATTATCATCATACCCTCAAAGAGAGAAACCCGTGACTATGCAGTCAATTCCTACGAGTTACATTGGTCCCGTGCGAGGTGTTCGTGCCTCTTATGGGGCCATTTGGGGGCTAGTTTAGGTTTTCACCCACTAACGACATGTTTTTAAGCTAAAATTTAAATATTTTTAATTATCATCGCATTCTCAAACCATATGTCCCGTGACTATGAGGTTAGTTCCTACGAGTTACATTGGTCACATGTAGGGGTGTAAGCTGTACGGTTTGGTCGGTAATAGTAGATACCAATACCAAAACCAAACTCTGGATGATAAAACCAAACCGTACCAGTTTACCACCCGGTACACCAAAATCAATACCAAAACCAAACCGGCCAGTATTTCTTTTTTTTTTTCGATAATTTCGGTTTTTTCTGGTTTTCGTAAATTCTAGTTTTTTCTGGCTTCTGGTTTCGGTAAATAGCACTAGAAGCCCCCAAAACCCCAAAACAAAACCAACCAACTTTTTCCAATATTAAAACCAAAACTAAAAACAACTTTTTCCCGGTTTCGGTCAATTCGGCACGGTAATTTTAGTAAATTCGGTACGGTACGATAATTTCGGTATGATTTTTTATGGTTTCAAGAAATTTGGTACGGTACGGTAATTTTGGTACGTTTTTTTCTAGTTTCGATAATTTCGGTACGATAATTTCGGTAAATCATTTTTTTAAATATTAAAACCAAAATCAACCAACTTTTTTGAGGTAATTTCGGTTTCGGTAAGACCGGTTTATGGTATTTCGATATATGAAACCAAAACCATTTTTTTCAAACCAAAACGGTACGGTACGGTACGGTACGGTAAAAACTCGTACCGCTTCCACCCCTAGTCCCGTGCGAGGTGCTAGTGCCTCTTATGGGTCTATTTAAGGACTGGTTTGAGTTTTCACCCTGAAACGACATGTTTTTAAGAATAATCTAAATATTTTAAATTAGCATCATATAATCAATCCAGGATGTGACACCCCGCCTAATTAAATACCGGGCGATCACTCCTTTATTAAATTAAAATCAAGGTGAACAGTTGGTTCATTCTTAGCATCACTGACGTAAAAATAACTTTTCCAATTTAAACACCTAATTAATTAAGCTAAGTGTCAAAACCATTTTAGACATTACTTTCCCAATTTTATTTTATAAACCAAGATTTAAAACTTTACATAATTCAATATTAAATAATCACACCACAATTATCATGGAACATATAATCCAAATAATTTAAACATTCAACAACTAATTCTCAACATTTAGAACTTAAAGTAAAACATCCAGACAATAATAAATCCCAAAGTGACAATACTAGAAATAAATGAATCACAATGTCCAAATAAACAACTAGATAATGGAAATGGGCGACACATGCCCAACTGAATAGATATGCTAGGAGTGGAATCAAATAAATGAAGTCGTCTAAGCAAGAGGCCTGCAACTCCCACCTAAGCTGCAGCGCGTTCCTTCCCAAGGATCCTATGCAAGACGCCTCTGTGGCTGGATACCTGTAATATATACATATATATACAAGAGAGAGGGAAATAGAAATGGGTCGGAGCCCGATAGTGTATATGATTTAAAATTTGTTTAGCAAGTATTTAAAATATTTACAGGCCAATGCAACAACATATTAGTGCGGAACTCTCTTGAGAAATTCTCACCTCTCTTCTAATGTGCACGCCTATCGCACTAATCTTCCCAACGGATTATCTTATTTTATCTCGCCCTAAACTTCCCAATGGTTTAACTTATCTTAGGTTACTCGTAAGATTTAAAACTGAACAATATAATTGTTTAAGAGGAAGATTTCATTCAGTAACAAAGCTCTCATTTTAACTTTATTTATTAATAAAGTTTCCCAGTGTCATATTATACTATTCAAAACAAGTATTCCCAAATTGAATTCATGATTCATTTCTTACTTTCCATAATCACAGTATGAAATTCCAAATTTTAGAATTTAATATATATATATATTAAATACTCGTATAATATATATATTCTAACAGCACCCCACATAAATATTATGGTGCGGGCATACTCTGCTATCCAATCCCCGTATCACTCGTACTAAGGGAAATACAAGTTCAGAATCACTCTCGAACTGTATTAACACATACCCAAACAATATTGAGGCGAAGCATAGATTCCAAGTCTCTAAGAGGATAGCACACGCCCCCACGTCTCTTAGGATCGTCTGAACTATCGATTCGATAGCCTGTACCAAGGATTTCTATCTTCTAGGGTACGAGTCAATATCCCCCATAAAGGTCCCATCGAGATAAGACTGTCCCAGCGCGGTAACCTCAGGGATAACAAGTAGCGCGGGTACGATTTTCACACATAGATAGTATATGCATAAACACAATCATATAACTATACTACTATTACCCTATCAAATTAGGTACATCTCTAATCCCATAATTACGACATTTGTCCTTATTTCTCATTATTTAGTTATCACGTATAATCGTTCATTTCTTACTTTAATTTTAGGGATCATTCCAACTTATTACGTGACACTCATGGACTCTATCCTCCCAAGTGTAGAATTCAGTAGGTACTCATCTAATTTCCAACGTAACTATCTTACGCGTCCCCTTAATACATAATTTCATCATCCCTTATATGTAATTATTCCAAAAATACAACTCTCGTTTTACATTAGAGGTCCCATGATTATTTATAAGTCCTACTGGTCTTCTTTTCCTCCCAAAACATTTTAATAAGGATGTCCAAGGATTATTTCTCAATAAATTGAATTCAACTAATTTAAAAAGGGGAAATATAAGTCTTCCAGAAGGGGTCGATCGATCGAGGGTAGGGGCTCAATCGATCGATCAAACAGGTGTGGCAAATTCTGCAGGAAACCAGTTACGGGTTCTAACACACAACCTCACCCAAATCGAGATTTTTCACACCCAAACTCCCTAAAATTCGTTCTATAATCAGTATACACCCATATTATTCATCTTCTACGTAAAGCATGGAATTTTTCATCAGTAATCATGGATTAATAGGCCAAAACTTCATAAAAATCTCAAAAACCCTAGAATTTCTTAAACGTGGTTCTAATCAGTCTTTTTCCAGAAATTTCTACTCCTAATTCATCATAATTTCGTGGTTAAGCCTCTACATATGAAGGGGTTTCCAGATTTTTGTTCAAATCATTACTACATGCATTTTTTCTTATCTCCAACATGGATTTTCTTCTACCAAACTCTTCCTAATCACCCTAGACTAACATGAACGATGCATTAACAAAAATAAGCAACATAAATACTTGCCTAGAATTTTCGGTGTTCTGATTTGTGAACAAATTTTGTTTTGTGGCGTTCCCCGTCACGCGATCTACGCGTTGGTGGTGGTGGCGGTGCAACCGGATCGATTTTTGGACTTAGTTTGCTTGGAAAGCTTTCTCCTTCCCTCTCCTATGGCCGTTCTAATGTTTTGAGTTTGCTAACCCTAAAGGGCTATTCCAAATGGCTGATATAGTTTAATAATTTTCGTGGGTTTAATTACCCAAAAATGTAAAATGACCAAAATGCCATCCCGGGGTACTAATTAAGCCTAAAAACTCCCCGAGGTCCAAACTAAACCCCCGGGTAAACTTTTCTGACTATCTCGACCCTTCCGGACACTTTGACGCACTCGAAATGACCATACGGGTGACTTATAATTTATTCACTTTTGTTCATAAATATTTAGTCCCGACGCGACACGAGAGCGTCCCGACTCAAATTTCCAAAATTGTCATTTTATTCACCCTTGACATTTAACAGAACCAATATTATATATTACTTTGCTCATTAGTAATATTCAATAAATTTCCCATAATTACTAACTCTCATCGCGTTAATAATTATAACATAATTAATTTCCGAATTTATATTAAATAATTAACTCACATTAAATTTAATAAATCCCCAAATTAAGATAGCATAAAAAATACGGGGTATTACATACTTCCCCCCTAATAACGAAATTTCGTCCCAAAATTCGGAAAATAATGCATACCTGGTAAGAATAACTCTGGGTATCTCTCGCGCATATCTGCCTCACGCTCCCAAGTGGATTCCTCCACATTATGATTCTCCCACTGGACCCGTTCAAGTGGAACTACCTTCGACCTCAATTTCCTCTCGCTATGGTCTAGGATAGCCACCGGTCTCTCCTCGTAAGAGCTGTCAGGCTATAAGTCCATCTCATCTATCGCGATGTGAGTATGGGCCATATCATCCCGAGGATATCGTCTCAATGACGAGATGTGGAATACATCGTGAATGCGATGTAAATGCTTTGGCAGTCCCAACCTGTATGATACCGGCCCAATCCTCTCTATAATGGGAAATGGTCCCACATACCTTGGGGCCAATTTCCCTTTCTTCCTGAACCTCACCACTCCTTTCATAGGAGATACACGTAGTAACACTTGGTCCCCCACATTAAACTCTCGGAAGAACCGTTTCGCATCGACGTAGCTTTTCTGCCTGTCCTGGGCTACTCGAATGCGACTCCTGATCATCTCAATTCTCGCGGAGGTTTCCTGAATCACCTCTGGTCCTAGAAACTTGTTATCCCCCACCTCGAGCTAACAAGTTGGGGAATGACAAGGCCTGCCATACAAAGCCTCGAATGGAGCCATTCCAATCGTGAACTGATAAGAGTTATTATAAGCAAACTCTACCAGTGGAAGATGTGGCTCCCAACCTCCTCCAAAATCAAGAACACACATGCGTAGTATATCCTCCAACATCTGATTAGTATGCTCTGTCTGTCCATCCGTCTGTGGGTGATAAGCTGAACTCAGTTTCAACTCAGTACCCATAGCCTCCTGAAAGCTCTCCCAGAAACGCGACACGAAAATCTTGTCTCTATCTGACATAATATTCAGGGGCACCTCGTGTAATCTGACAGTCTCAGTAATGAACAACTGAGCATACTGACCCGTGGTATAGTCTATCCGCATCGGCAAAAAATGAGCCACCTTGGTCAAACGGTCTACAATCACCCAGATAGAGTCGTGGTCCCGCTGTGATGTAGGCAACCCTATAATAAAATCCATGGAAATACTCTCCCACTTCCACGCGGGTATTTCCAATGGCTGAAGTAACCTGACGGTTTCTGATGGTCCACCTTTACTAGCTGGCAGGTAGAACACTTGGACACGAACTCAACAATGTCCTTCTTTATCCCACTCCACCAATATTGTCGCCTCATATCCTGGTACATCTTATCTCCTCCAGGATGTACTACAAATCGGGACCCATGAGACTGGGTCATCACTGCATGACGTAATTTTGCTCCTTCTGGGACCACTAATCTCCCATTAAACCTCAAACCCCCATCAGAACTAACAGAATACGACTCAGCACCCTCAGATAAAAGTCGTACAATCTGCTCCTGGAAAAACGGGTCTGCGGTCTGTGCCTGTATCACCCTCGTAACAATCTCGGGTGTCACTGTCATAACAGATATGAAGGAACGGAATACTGCGTCCTGGTGACCCAACTCCTTCCATTTTGCTTTCCAGACGTCCGCTACCTCGTCTACCGGTCTACGGCTCAACGCAGCAGCAACTACGTTGGCCCTCCCCGGATGGTACTGTATATCGAACTGATAGTCCTTCACAAACTCTAATCATCTATGCTGATGCATATTCAGCTCTCGCTGAGTGAACAGGTACTGCAGTGACTTGTGGTCTGTGAACAAGCGGAATTTCTCCCCCAATAAATAGTGCCTCCATATCCTCAATACAAAAATGACCGCTGCTAACTCCAGGTCGTGGGTGGGGTAATTATTCTCATGCGGCTTAAGCTTGCGGGAGGCAAAAGCTATAGCCTTCTCCTCTTGCTGAAGTACTCCCCTAAGTCCCCATAATGAGGCATCGGTGTAAACCAGGTACTCCACACCCGGCTTCGGTAAAGCAAGGGCTGGTGCTGAAGTAAGCTTGTCTTTCAGCTCGTCGAAAGCCAATTGACAAGCATCATCCCAAACATATGGAACCCCTTTGCGAGTCAGGTTCGTCAATGGACCCGCTATTTTGGAGAATCCCTGAATGAATCTCCTATAGTATCCGACTAACCCCAAGAAACTATGCACTCCCGTCGGTGTCATGGGCTGTCCCCACTCCCTCACCGCTGACACTTTACTCGGGTCAACTGCTATCCCCTGTTCAGAAACAACATGCCCCAAGAACTGTACTTCTCGTAACTAGAATCCGAACTTCTCGTACTTAGCATACAACTGATGCTCTCGTAGAGTCTGAAGAACTTGCCTCAAGTGCTCGGCATGCTCCTCCTCGGAGTGTGAATATATCAAAATGTCATCTATGAAGACGATGATAAACTGATCCATGAACTCTCTGAACACTCGGTTCATTAAGTCCATGAACACGACTGGAGCATTTGTGAGGCCAAATGGCATCACCCTGAACTCATAGGACCTATATCTCGTTTAGAAAGCGGTCTTTGAAACATCGTGCTCTCTAATACGTAGCTGATGGTACCCCGACCTCAGATCTATCTTCGAAAAGAAAGTTTCTCCCCTCAGCTGGTCGAACAGATCATCGATTCGAGGCAACGGATACTTGTTCCGTATCGTGACCTTGTTCAACTCCCGGTAGTCCACACATAGCCTCAGTGAACCATCTCTCTTATTCACAAACAAAACTGGATCACCCCAAGGTGAGGTAGTCCTGCGAATGAAGCCCTGACCTAACAGCTGCTCTATCTGATCTCGTAACTCTCGCATCTCCGTCGGAGCCATACGGTACAGAGCGCGTTATATAGGTCTAGTATCCGGTAATAAATCTATGACAAAGTCTATCTCACGACTGGGGGGTAGGCCTGGTATCTCCTGGAATACATCGGAGTACTCACGGACAACTGGGATCGAGTCTAAGGGAATCACAACCTCCTTAGAGGTATCCTCCTCTATGTAATACAAATGAGCGGTCGATCCTCCCTCTGGGCGAGGCATCGCCACTACAAACATCTCTTGCCCCGGAATGGCAAAAACAATACTCCCACCAAAACAATCTATCATGGCCCTGTAAGCGGCGAGCCAATCCATACCGATAATAACATCGTGTTCATGCATATCTAAGACTAACATGTCTGTAGGTAATACCAAACCACGAATCTCTACCCCCACTCCCCTTCATATAAAGAAAATAAGCAATCAACTCCCCAGTGGTGAGTTTACACACGTCACAGTGCTCTCTGCTGTGGCTAACAACCCTAAGGCCTTCGCAAAATGCGTAGCTATAAAACAATGCGTCGCCCCAGTATCAAACAAAACTTGACCCATAGTACCATGGATAGTAAACGTACCCTTAATCGCGGGTGGTGCCTGTGGAGCTGCTGCCGGGTGGATGTTATAGACACATCCATACTGTAACTGCCCCTGCTGCACTGGAGCTGCTGGAATGGCTGGTACTTGAGCTGGGGCTGGGAGGGCGGTTGGAAAAAGTGGCCTCTATGGCTCGTTACGGGCACCCTACTGCTGTGGGGCCCTCTCTCCCTCTGGACAATCCTGGCGCCTATGGCCATGCTTGCCGCACCCAAAACATCAGCCTTTGAAGTTTCCTCCCCTCTGACCCTGCTGACCACGGACCTGCTGGCCGTTACCACCTCGCCACTGGCCCTGGTGAAAACGATGTTGGCCCTGCTGCTGACCATGCTGCTGTCGTTGTTGGACTTGCTGGCCCTGCTGATTAGGCTAGCCCTACTGATCGTGCCTATAACCCCCAAATCCCTACCTATAATCACCTGAACAGAATCACTTGGCAGGGTCCCCCTGATGGGAACTCTGCTCATGCTGACGAGTCTGTCCTTGAGATGTCGGTGCTCCACTAGCACTACTACCCCCGGTCCTGCCCTGCTGGCCAGACTCTTCTGCTCGCTTACTTCCCTGCAGATGGAAGCGGTGATCCTGGCAATGTGGTAAAGCAGCATTGAGTACATCAGTGAAAGTACTCAGAGATAGATTCCCTATAAGATGCTGACGGATCCTCCAAGCTAACCCGTCCACAAACAGTATTATCTTCTTACCCTCAGTGGGTGCCTCATCTGGAACTATGGTTAGAAGTCTCTTGAACTCCTCCTCATACTCAGCAATGGTGGAATTATCCTGTTTCAAGTTCAGAAATCCGCCTCATCTCAGTCTGCACGGCGGGTGGAAAGTACTTGCGGTCAAACCCCTCCCAGAATGACTAAATCGGGATCGTATCCTTCTCCTCCAAGGTGGTGGTGGACTCCCACCACTGCAAAGCGGCCCCCACCAGCTTAAAGGAAGCCAACAACTGTTTCTGCACGTCTGTGCACTCATACATACGAAGATGCCGCTGGATATATTTCTTCCATTGGTTGACGATGATGATATCTGAACTACCCGAGAACTCAGGGGGATGCGCCTTCTGAAAGGCATCCCTAACCCGCTCCCATGCAGATGGAAGCTGTGCAGGTACTGGCGCCACTGCCTGAATCTGGGGTGGAGCCTACTGTACCACCGCTAGCGCGACATTCACCGCCTAAGCAACAATAGCGGCTACCTCATTAGCATTCATCGTACCCTGTGCCGGAGCTGCTGGCTGCTCGGCTTGGGCACACCTATCCTTTGGTGCACGTCTCAGAGGCATCTGAAACGTGAAGAAATTTATTAGTCTACAGTTATTATCAAATCTCAAATAGCTGAAGACGTAAACGTAAAAGCAGGAATACAACAATCCTAAAATAGGCCTCTATAGCAAAAATGTTAAGCTGAAAGCGAAATAATCCGTACAGATCCTAAGGACACTAGAACCTGATGCTCTGATACCACCTATTACACCCCGCCTAATTAAATACCGGGCGATCACTCCTTTATTAAATTAAAATCAAGGTGAACAGTTGGTTCATTCTTAGCATCACTGTCGTAAAAATAACTTTTCCAATTTAAACACCTAATTAATTAAGCTAAGTGTCAAAACCATTTTAGACATTACTTTCCCAATTTTATTTTATAAACCAAGATTTAAAACTTTACATAATTCAATATTAAAGAATCACACCACAATTATCATGGAACATATAATCCAAATAATTTAAACATTCAACAACTAAATCTCAACATTTAGAACTTAAAGTAAAACATCCAGACAGTAATAAATCCCAAAGTGACAATACTAGAAATAAATGAATCACAATGTCCAAATAAACAACTGGATAATGGAAATGGGCGACACATGCCCAACTGAATAGATATTCTAGGAGTGGAATCAAATAAATGAAGTCGTTTAAGCAAGAGGCCTGCAACTCCCACCTAAGCTGCAGCGCGTTCCTTCCCAAGGATCCTATGCAAGACGCCCCTGTGGCTGGGCACCTGTAATATATACATATATATACAAGAGAGAGGGAAATAGAAATGGGTCAGAGCCCGATAGTGTAAATGATTTAAAATTTGTTTAGCAAGTATTTAAAATATTTACAGGCTAATGCAACAACATATTAGTGCGGCACTCTCTTGAGAAATTCTCACCTCTCTTCTAATGTGCACGCCTATCGCACTAATCTTCCCAACGGATTATCTTATTTTATCTCGCCCTAAACTTCCCAATGGTTTAACTTATCTTAGGTTACTCGTAAGATTTAAAACTGAACAATATAATTGTGTAAGAGGAAGATTTCATTCAGTAACAAAGCCCTCATTTTAACTTTATTTATTAATAAAATTTCCCAGTGTCATATTATACTATTCAAAACAAGTATTCCCAAATTGAATTCATGATTCATTTCTTACTTTCCATAATCACAGTATGAAATTCCAAACTTTAGAATTTAATATATATATATATATATATATATATATATATATTAAATACTCGTATAGTATATATATTCTAACATCACCCCACATAAATATTATGGTGCGGGCATACTCTGCTATCCAATCCCCGTATCACTCGTACTAAGGGAAATACAAGTTCGGAATCACTCTCGAACTGTATTAACATATAGACAAACAATATTGAGGCGAAGCATAGATTCCAAGTCTCTAAGAGGATAGCACATGCCCCCACGTCTCTTAGGACCGTCTGAACTATCGATTCGATAGCCTGTACCAAGGATTTCTATCTTCTAGGGTACGAGTCAATACCCCCCATGGTACCATCGAGATAAGACTGTCCCAGTGCGGTAACCTCAGGGATACCAAGTAGCGCGGGCACAATTTTCACACATAGATAGTATATGCATAAACACAATCATATAACTATACTACTATTACCCTATCAAATTAGGTACATCTCTAATCCCATAATTACGACATTTGTCCTTATTTCTCATTATTTAGTTATCACGTATAACCGTTCATTTCTTACTTTAATTTGAGATATCATTCCAACTTATTACGTGACACTCATGGACTCTATCCTCCCAAGTGTAGAATTCAGTAGGTACTCATCTAATTTCCAACGTAACTATCTTACGCGTCTCTCCCCTTAATACATAATTTCATCGTCCCTTATATGCAATTATCCCAAAAATACAACTCTCGTTTTACATTAGAGGTCCCATGATTATTTATAAGTCCTACTGGTCTTCTTTTCCTCCCAAAACATTTTAATAAGGGTGTCCAAGGATTATTTCTCAATAAATTGAATTCAACTAATTTAAAAAGGGGAAATATAAGTCTTCCAGAAGGGGTTGATCGATCGAGGGTAGGGGCTCGATCGATCGAACCTTCGATCGATCGAAGCTCTTGGCTCGATCGATCGATTAAACATGTATGGCAAATTCTGCAGGAAACCAGTTACGGGTTCTAACACACAACCTCACCCAAATCCAGATTTTTCACACCCAAACTCCCTAAAATTCGTACTATAATCAGTATACACCTATATTATTCATCTTCTACGTAAAACATGCAATTTTTCATCAATAATCATGGATTAATAGGCCAAAACTTCATAAAAATCTCAAGAACCCTAGAATTTCTTAAACGTGGTTCTAATCAGTCTTTTTCCAGAAATTTCTACTCCTAATTCATCATAATTTCGTGGTTAAGCCTCTACATATGAAGGGGTTTCCAGATTTTTGTTCAAATCATTACTACATGTGATTTTTCCTATCTCCAACATGGATTTTCTTCTACCAAACTCCTCCTAATCACCCTAGACTAACATGAACGATGCATTAACGAAAATAAGCAAGATAAATACTTGCCTGGGATTTTTGGCGTTCTGATTTGTGAACGAATTTGGTGTTGTTGCGTTCCCCATCGCGCGATCTACGCGTTGGTGGTGGTGGCGGTGCAACCGGATGGATTTTTGGACTTGGTTTGCTTGGAAAGCTTTCTCCTTCCCTCTCCTATGGCCGTTCTAATGTTTTGAGTTTGCTAACCCTAAAGGGCTATTCCAAATGGCTGATATAATTTAATAATTTTCGTGGGTTTAATTACCCAAAAATGTAAAATGACCAAAATGCCCTCCCGGGGTACTAATTAAGCCTAAAAATGCCCCGATGTCCAAACTAAATCCCCGGGTACACTTTTCTGACTATCTCGACCCTTCCGGACATTTTTACGCACTCGAAATGACCATACGGGTGACTTATAATTTATTCACTTTTATTCATAAATATTTAGTCCCGACGCGACACGGTCGCGTCCCGACTCAAATTTCCAAAATTGTCATTTTATTCACTCTTGACATTTAATAGAACCAATATTATATATTACTTTGCTCATTAGTAATATTCAACAAATTTCGCATAATTACTAACTCTCGTCGCTTTAATAATTATAACATAATTAATTTCCGGATTTATATTAAATAATTAACTCACATTAAATTTAATAAATCCCCAAATTAATATAGCATAAAAAATACGGGGTATTACACAGGAGACCCGTGACTACACGGCCAGTTCCTACAAGTTACATTGGTCCCGTGCGTGGTGTTCATGCCTCTTACGGTCTGGTTTGGGTTTTCACTCTTTAACGGCTTGTTTTTAAGACTAATCTAGATATTTTCAAATTATCATCATATTCTCAAACTGAGAGACCAGTGACTACACGGTCAATTCCTACGAGTTACAATGGTCCCGTGTGAGGTGTTCATGCCTCTTACGGGGCCATTTGGTAGCTAGTTTAGGTGTTCACCCACTTATGACATGTTTTTAAACTAAAGTATAGATATTTAAAAATTATCATTGTATTCTCAAACCATATTCCCCGTGACTGCGCGGTCAGTTCCTACGAGTTACATTGACCCCGTGCGAGGTGTTAATGCCTCTTACGGGTCCGTTTAAAGACTGATTTTAGTTTTCACCCTCAAACAACATATTTTTCAGAATAATCTATATATTTTTAAATTATTGTCATATTCTCAAATCGGGAGACCCGTAACTATATGGTCAGTTCTTACAACTTACATTTGTCCCAGGCGAGGCGTTCATGCCTTTTACGTGGCCGTTGGGGGGCTAGTTTGGGTTTTCACCCTCTAACGGCTTATTTTTAATCCTAATATATATATTTTCAAATTATCGTCATATTCTTAAACCAAGAGATCCGTGACTACACAGTCAGTTCCTACGAGTTACATTGGTCCTGTGTGAGGTGTTTGTGCCTCTTACGGGGCCATTTGGGGGCTAGTTTAGGTTTTCATCCACTAACGGCATGTCTTTAAGCCAAAGTCTTGATATTTTTAAATTATCATCGTATTCTCAAATCATATGTCCCGTGACTACGCGGTCAGTTCCTACAAGTTACATTGGCCGCATTCGGGATGTTAGTGCCTCTTACGGGGCCGTTTAAGGACTGATTTGAATTTTCACCCTCAAATGGTTTGTTTTTAAGAACAATCTAAATATTTTAAAATTATCATCATATTCTCAAACCGGGAGACCCGTGACTCCACGGTCAGTTCCTACAAGTTACATTGGCCCTCTGCGAGGTGTTAGTGCCTCTTACGGGGAAATTTAAGGACTGGTTTGAGTTTCCCCCTCAAACGGCATGTTTTTAAGCATAATCTAGATATTATCAAGTCTGCATTACAATTACTATCATTTTCATTTGTCTAAAAGGAAATAATTTTTTATATTAAACATGCATGTTTTCTAAACTTTCTAGCTCCTTTAATTAGATAACTATAACCACAAGATGAATCAATATAAAATGAACATAAAGAAATTTACAAACCTATAGAACCGGTGTGTCGATTCCAACAAAGCCTACAGATTCCATCGTCTTGCGTATCTGTGATACAATCTACATAAGTAAATAGATCAACATATGAGTAATTTTTTTACTTTCACCCTCACTGTTATTTGAACTTTCGTATTACACCCTCACTTATACAATAATTCAAGATACACTCACAAAAGCATCGCTAAAGCTTACATAATGTAATACCAGGCCCTCAAAATGACTCTTAGATAGATTTATCAATGCTTTTGGGAATATATCTCAAACTTACCTATGACTGGTCTTTATTATACATGCGATTTAATTGGACAGGGGGCAGAAAATTAGGTGCAAGACATCAGTGTTAAGCATAGTAATTGTGATTACTGGGCAAAAATTACTAAAAGCTAATCATTATATCATTTGAATATATATATATATATATATATATATATATATATATATATATATATATATATATATATCCCCAAGGTTATGAAGAAAAGTAAAAGCACTGATATCACAACTAATTTAATTATTCAAAGAAACATACAACAATTCCATCCATGTAATTGTACACTAATGAAGAATATGCCAAAATGTCAACCTAATTAACTGATTTACCACAACGTCTATGCGAATATGTTTTCAACCATTCCTACAAGATTAAAAAAAGTTAAATCTTCAAACGCATACAACATCATATGACAGAAATATCACAGGTGCTTGAAATGATAAGTAAAAAGCATCATCTAACATGAAATTTTAAAAGCTATTATATACTAAACCATAAGGCTCAAAAGTTTAGTACTCACCCTCAAAGCAATCTCGTACACTTGTTATGGAACCAACAAGACCAATTATTAATGACCATTATTCAATTTCTCTCTTTTGGAGGATGTATTGCAGCTGGAATGAAGGATCAAACCCAAACTCTTCTTCAGCCTAACTTAACAAGTTCTGGAATGAAGGATGATTCAAATATGATAATGGAACTACACGCCGCTTCATTATGGTTTCTCCAATATATATAGCAACATGGCCTTTGGGTACATCTATAGCTGATGAAGTTGATGTTGGAGTACTTCGTCAGAGAATCTACTTAGTGAAAACATTTATTGGCAATCGAATACCCATGATTCAAGTAAACTTCTTTTCTTGGATAAAATATTTGACAAGAAATTGATCTATTGTAGTCTATAGAAGATGAGAAACTGTAGTAGTGGATAGCTAATGTTAGAATACAAATATATTGACCACAAGAGGAGAGAAAAAACTATGTCCAATAATCTCAAATGAAGTGAATGGTGAAGAGATTATATGGTCCACCAAAGCACATATGCCATTAGGTAGCATATGGATATGCATCCTAACAAATATACACCAGAAGGAATAATGTTCATGCAGTTTTGAGGCAATTTGCCACTATCATTTTAGAGGAGCCAAAAATGGACCTACTAAAGATTATAATGTATGCTAGTGGTGGTTAATTATGTACATCCAATGGATCATTTGGATTGAAGAGTACTTGATTATGTCTAATTTGCAGCATGCATATTTCGTATTCACAACTAACATTATGCTAGGTGTTTCAAACAAAATATTTGTAACATAAACAAGAAATCCAATGAGTACCACATGTATTATGACAGTACTAAACATGAGGGGCTCAAAAAATTAGGTGCTCATGTAATAATGTTCCTTGATCTATTTCAAGAGAGAATTAGAAATGATATGGGTTTCTCATGTTATAAAATATCATTTTATGGTGGTCATAATATGACTCTATTTGAGCAGAATACCAGACAAGTGATCCATAACTGGATAAATCGGGACAAAATGATGTATCCCTTTACATTTTTGATTTGTGTTCGAAGCTATTTGAACCAAAAGCACATGAACTTTTTAAAGTAAATGGGCCCTTCGGACGTGTCATTCGATATGGGTATATATCAAACATATATATGAAGGACCATGGTTTTAGTTAAGATCAACCTAGGATGAAGGTTAAGAAGAGTTGCTAGTTACCGCGAGTTAGAAGACTGAAGATTCCCTGAGATCAGATTCGTCGACAATATATACCAGTAGAAAAAGATGCCACATTAAAAATAATTTAGAATCTTCATGTAGGTGTTTTTGTTTTTTCTTGACCAAGATTACAGGTGTTAGATAAGTAATAAATGCAATATTATAATGTCCTATAAGAATAGGGAGCCCAAAAGAAGTGGGATAGTCTGGCCAAGGAGGGTTCTGATTGAATTGGAACTCGTAGTATTTACTCAATATTGATATTTAGGCTTTCGTATCACCTAAATTATTTGAGTGGGAACCAACACCATGTGTCTTTTAAATTTGTAGTTAATCTTATAATTTCCTATAACTGCCTCTTTTCATTCCTTTTAAAGAGTGACACATGTTCCATATTTTGTTACAATAGGACAAACAACCAAAAAAAATTACTTGGGATCGGTAGAAAAATAATCTCAACGAATGGGACTTAATACTTATCTTCCCTATAATGTATGTTGATTTCAAATACATTTTAGCGCACAGAGAAAGATAGGAAAATAGCCCAAAATAGAACAAAGCAGGAGAAAACAAAACAAGAAGTAAACGGTCTTGACTTGGATAAGATCCCTATAAATAACCTACATAATGACTACTTTTATAACATTCTAAACAAGTTACACAAATTGCCTATGAGGATCACACCAAGGACTTGTAATTGAATCAAACAAACTCTGTTATAGGAGTGACTGCAATTTTTAAAATAAAGACATACATCTTTCGGTGTGGAAAATTGAAGGTCGCCTTCCAATCATCACCAAAAATTTAAAATGATAGGATGAAGTGTGTGTTTGTTGGAAAGCATCACATCCTTTAATTACTTGCAATATATCCTATACCAGTTTTATGGGATAACTTGGTAGAACAATAGCATATAAAGGATCACATGTTTAAATGTTAGCAAAATGTAATCAATAATTGCCTATTACATTTTGCAAGTATTATAGTCCAAGATGAATACGTAATTAAAGGAACCATAATTCTTCACTTCTTTGCATAAAAAGTTTTGTGGGATAACTTGGCAGGAAAAAAAACTAAAAAGAAATGGTTCAAAGAGATGAGGAAAGGGCAGAGGGAGGCAGGCAGGGAACCCCAGTTAACAAGGTTCAGCATTTGCTGGTTCGTTTTATGTTAGCATTAAGTATCTTCAGATTTTTTTTTGTTATATCAGATAATGTCAGAAAATATCATGTTTTTCGTGTAGATAAAAAATCCATCTACTAAAAGATTCATATATTATCCCTACTCTAAGATTTTTGTAATTCTCAATGATGCTTTGTTCAATGATATTGACAAAATGTGAGAGAAATAAAAACCACCTTAGAATAAAATAGAAAAAAAGGAGATTGCATATCTATACACAGAAATGGAAACTACTGCTTTACAAAAGAATGTTTTTACTTGGATATTCTAGTGTCCTATCTCATAGCCTATTCAAGCAAGAATACCTCAAAGGACTATAATGTCATTACTCATTAGGTCATGCTTATCTAGATGAAATGAGTTTTGTTCATTGAAAGTCATTAGGTAATTACTCATTAGGTCATATTTATGTAGATGAAATGGTTCAGTGGGTGGGGTCAATATATAAGAATACCTCATGAAATGAGTTTTGTTCGTTGGAAGTCATTACTCATTAGGTGATGTTTATGTAGATGAAATGGTTCGGTGGGTGGGGTCAATATATAAGAATACCTCATGAAATGAGTTTTGTTCGTTGGAAGTCATTACTCATTAGGTGATGTTTATGTAGATGAAATGGTTCGGTGGGTGGGTCCAAGTGAGAGACAATAAGATATGAAGCATCATACGTTTCTGTCTTCATCTCTCATCGTCAAGAATTTAGAATGAAATCTACGAATAAAAATGCAAATTCCAGAGCTTATGAGACACTATATCAAATTTAAACTATAAAAACTGAAGATAATTAAGTACTTCAGCATTGAAAGATAATTGATTTGCTACATCCTTATAATCACCTCATATTTTATCAAGAGAGGATTGTAATGCATCTCTTCTCCCACAGTACTTACCTGAAAATCGATGGTGTAGAGCTCTCGAACATTTTCTATGAAATTTCTTCCCAACTTAATACTCCTGAGATAGAGTAAAACACATGAATTAATCATTAAATAAACTAAAAGTAATATAATAAGAGTAAAATAAGGTATGAGGTAGGATAGGTTTATATAAATGTTATCTTAAGCAGAAGATAAAGAAACATTGAGAGCAGGTCAATTTTAGTACACAAACTGGATGAACACTTTAATTTTTATAGCTGCAAACAGTGAGAATGTGATCTTAGATCGATTTCCTCAAATCAATCTCATCTCCGTAATTTTTTTCATTGCCATCAATCCATCATATTGTATGATGAATCATAATGAACATATTATACTGCTAGTTCACTTGGGCATTGTAACGTATACCCATCATCAAACCTTAGAAAAGTATTGAGTGAGTACCTTATGAGATAACACATAACACATATCAATTAAGCACTAAATACATCAATTATGGACAACATAACAAAAAACAATTAAGCACAACATAACACTTATCATTTAAGGACAACACATATCAATTAAGCACATCATAACACCTATCAATTAAGCGAATCAACCATACCTAGAAATCACAAAACTAATTTGAGAACATAGCATGCATTTGTAGGTTTTCTTCTAATATAACCACCCTGCAAGTATAATATCATAATTAGTTCACAATAAACTCATGAAATCTCTATATAACTACAAAAATAGTAGGCATAGTCTTCTATAAAACAATATCATAATTAGGTCACTTGCACATTTTTTCAATTACATAGAATACAACCTCTAAAACATTGAATACATGGTATTAGAAAAATGATTGAACGAAAAAAATAAATTCAAAACCAAAGGAAGAAATCGTAGCCTATTCAAAATACATGCAAACACACATAAACAACTAACTTCTTGACATAGTGATAGAATAAGAATGTGTTCTTGAGTAAACATTAAAAACATTACAATTTATTGAACATCTAAATCATTAAATAAATGTTTTTAGCTTATTCATTAAATATCTAAATAAATTAAATTCCATCCAACTATGTATCACAGTGACATAGAAATTAATTCGGAGCTTGGTTCAATTACTACCCTCTTAAGTTTCATTCAAAGCTGAGGAACATAACAATTCAATTACTGCCCTCTTAAGTTTCATTCAAAACCGTAATCAGAATCACACACACATATATACATTAAAGGTTGCTTTGGGGACTTTCTTATCAAAACCAAGCAATAAGTCAGAAATGCTCGAGTATAGCCCAATTGATTGTTCCTGCACGAGTATTATATATGCAGTTATAGAATGTATACATAATTATGTACATGTCACATACATGGCAATACAATAATTACTCAATCAAGTTATTGTAACAACCCTCGCTTTTAAGAGACTCATTTTATATTAATTTGCTATGTGAAGTAATTATATAAATGTTGGAAATGGAGTAAATATTAATTGCATGAGATAAAAGTTGATATTTACTAAATTGTTGCATATTTACTGTATGTGTAAGTAAATATCACCATGTTGTGTTTTATAGTGTCATAAGATTTAAATGACATTTATGGTTTAAAATGAAACCGGAAATTGAAATGAGTTATAAAATTTCCAAATGATAATTTGAAGGCCGTAGTTAGTCCCGAAATGTGCGAGATAGTCGAAATAAGTGCCATATTGTATTTTTATGTTTCGAGCACCTTTGACTGGTTTTGACTCGAATGTGTAGTTGTGAGTCATTTTAATGTGGTATTAACCATTTAAGTTGGGAATATTAGACTAAAGGCACGATTTAAGTCTTGCATTTCGTTTATTTCTCTTAAGTGCATTTACTAACCTAGAGAGAGAGAGAGGGAGAGAACTCGTGGAGAGAAAGAAGAAAAGAGAGAGATTGAAGCTTGGAGATTGTTGCTACTACAAGAAATATGAGATTTCTACTTCAAGGAGAGTTTTCTACTTGCTAATATATGGTTTAAGATGAGTAAATTGTGTGATAGTTGTGTATTAGAATTTATGGAACAAATATGGAATTTGTGGTGTTTAGCCCTAATCATGGTTTATGTTAATGAAATTGTGGTTTATGATCATTGATAATCATGTAGAATAATTTTGGATAGTTTATGGTTGATGGATGAATGTAAAAATGGAGAAAAATTAGGATTTGGGGAAATCTAGGGTTCATAACTCGTAACCCCATTCTTGGCTAATTCGCAGGGGAGAATCAATTCGGCCCTAGGACGAATCGATTCGCTTAAGGGTCAAGACCGAATCGATTCGGGTTAACTCCGAATCGATTCGACCAAGGCAGAAACTGGAATTTGTCCTCCGAATCGATTCGCTTTTGGGCAAATCGATTCGGAAACCTTGCTGTTTTGAGTTGATTTTCCAACTCAATTTTGATCCTTGTCTTCTAGGTTTAGGACTTAGGAACCTTCTTATAAGAAGTAAACTTAGTGTCCTGGAGTCCTAGAATGATATAGTCGCAACCCTAGACTAGAAATGTATTAGATGGGGATTATTCCGGGGGTGTACAAGTTGAGGTTAGGGCATTTCTTTCCTTTAGTTAATTATTCGGAGTCTAGGAGTTGTAAGCCCATACTTGGAGACTTTAGGGGATCATTTAAGGTATATAAAACCTTGTGATTTGTAGAAATATTGTGATCTCTTGGAGAATAATTCGGGACTTAGTATACGATGAATACTAATGAGAATATTTAATGATTATGGTTTCGAAAAAAAATGAAACATACATATGAAGAATGGAAATGAATATGAGACTAAAATGGTAAATGCTAATTTACTTAAACACACCCTCTCTAAATGACATCATAAGGGAAGTTCGTACGTGAGGTGAAGCCCCCTGGCTAGTGAATGTAGGGTGGATATAGTCCTAGGCCATATGAGCGTTGTTGTATGTTTTCTGCGCTAGTGAAATAATTCCGGGTGTGGTTATGACTCTCCCGCAGGCATATGGCCGCTTCCTGATGTCTTGCATTGTAGGTGCCCAGGTTGTCTTTATTGATAGGCCCTGGAAGATGATGGTCATTTAGGGGCGCGCACAGTGGGGAAACCCAGACGGGTGGTCTTAGAATCGTTATATGTATATGATTATAACTATTCTGAATCAAGTGGGACTTGATGTCTAATAAATGCCATAAAGAGCATAATGAAATGCCACAAAGAGCATATATTTGAGATTATGTTTCCTGATAAGGAACGGAACTATGAAATGAATCGCTGTAAATAATGAAGGCTTGTAATTAATGTTAATTATTCATATCCTCTTGTGTAACTAAATAAAATTTATAATCATTTCAAATTGTCTTAGTTTATGTTTTGAAATTATGTTGATATATTCTCATCCTTATCATTCATAATTAAGTGTTCATAACTGTCATGCTCTTTATTCATCTGGTAATCATATAAAACCGGGCCCTGACCCGTTCTTATTTCTTGTTGTGCACGAATCTTGTATCCGCTCTGGTGATCTACCGCAAGGACGCCCGTTCTGACTTTTTGATTCTGATGTTTTGGGGAGCCGTAATACTTTGCGGGTATTACAAGATATTTCATTATAGACGCCTTCATTTTTGTACTCTAGCTATGATCGGGCCTCTTACTCGGGCGTGTGGCCCAAACTTTTATAAATGTCTAATGGATGTATTATGAAACTTAAATTAAACTTTCTGAATACGTTGTATGTACCTATTGACCGACAGCATATTCATTCCCCATATTGTATTCTTGTTGTGGATGTAATATAAGCTTTCTTGGGATTTCACTTTCTTTTTAAATTGGGTTGTTTAAATTATTTCCTTAATTTATAAAACATAAATTTTTGGCAACCCGTTTTTCTGAAATTAAGAGTGGTTATCTTGTATACTTATTATATTGTTGCGATGCTGAGAATGATTCCATCCATGATTCCTATTATATTAGAGTATCGGGATGGCCACCCCTTATTTTGGTGAGCGGGTTGTCAGAGATGGTATCAGAGAATCAGGTTCTAGAGTCTTTAGGATCTATGCGGACTTGTCACGTTCTACCGTAGCGTTCTTTATATAGAGCCTAATGTTAGGACTGATTTGTTACTTATGTTTGCGATCTTCTGCAAGATAGACTGTTTTATAAAGTATTCTAATTCTATTATTTCTCCATCTCATATGCCAACTAAGAGAGGTCGCCCAGTGAGACGCAATAGAGTTGTAGAAGAGGATGCTGGTCCTCCCCCGCCGCCGCAAGGAACAATAAATGCTGCTGATGTAGAAAACATTGTGGCCCAAGCGGTCAATGCTGCTATGACTACCGTGGTTCAACAATTACCACAAGCTCAACAATAATGGGCTCAGGATGCATAAGCTCCTACGGGACCTTCTCCGTGGGAGAGAGTTAGAGAGTCCTTTTTAAAGGGCCATCCCCCGAAATTTGATTAAGCCTCTGATGTTATTAGACCTAATCAGTGGAAGAAGGATATGCAGTGCCATCTTCGAATGGTGGAATGTAGTGAGGAGAAGAAACAAGTCATTGCTGCTTTCAAGCTCGTCGGATCTGCGTTACATTGGTGGGAGTCAATGATTATGCCAGAGCAGAGAGATACCATGACTATCTCTGATTTCTGGATTTTGTTTGACCAGAAGTACTTCCCTCCCGCAGTTCAAAGGGAGATGAGAAGGAATCTTCAGGATGTGGTACAGGGAGAACGGTCAGTTGTAGAATATGAAGAGGAGTTCATCCGGTTAGCAAGTTTTGTACTGAATGAAGTGACTCCGGAAGAGAGGAAAATATCAAAGTTCATGGGAGGTTTGCACTGGAGGACACGACAACATTTTCTTGGTAATCCAGCTTTGCAGACTTTTGGGGATGTGATGAATGCGGCATTGCTTCATTGCCAAGAACATCAGTTGTTTGTTCAAGGTAGCAAGAAGGCTACTGTAATGGGGCAAGCAGGAAAAACTAGAGGCAATGGGATAGGAGGAGGAGCATTTATCTCGTCCCAATATTCGGGTAGTAAGAAAAAAGAAAGGGACCCCCAATAAGGGGATATGTCAAAATGACAACGTTTTGGTGGGTTCAATGTTGGTGGCAATAACAATAGGCACGGTCAGGGTGCCCCACAACAATAAGCAGGTAGAGGTGACAACGGAGTTAGAGGCCATCCGGGCCAAGGCTTCGGGCAGATTCGAAACAATCGGGGCCGAAACCAAGAGATTTTGACAAATCGATGTTTTCAGTGTGGAGAGCCGGGCCATATTAGGAGTTCGTGTCCTCACTTGATTGGGGGACAGCTTCCTAGGATCCCACATCATCCACATGCTCAGTTATCGCCACAGGTACCTAATTCGGTTTCCCCTCCACAGTAGGGTCAGCTACAGTATGGGTGTGTTTATCATATTCAGGATGCTATGCTTCCCCTGCTCCGTCGGCACCGCCAGTGATTGAGGGTAAGTTTCTTATTCAGGGGCACATGGGTCGGGTCCTATTTGATACGGGTGCGACTCACTCATTCATTTCTAGAAGTTTTTCTCAGACTACCGAGTTGATTAAATCTGCAGAGAGTACCTTCACTAGTGTTGAGTCTTCTATGGGTGATGGTTCACTCATTTTCTTTATTTGTAAACAAATAGGATGTAACACCCCATCTAATTAAATACCGGGTGGCCAGTCCCATACCAAATTAAAATAGAATATACAGTTGGCTCATTCTTAGCATCACTGTCGAAAACATTTACAACTCACCCAATACTCAATTAAGCTGGTGTTAAAAACTTTTCAAATTTAAATTACAACAAAACCATTTTTAGTTTAAGAATAACACTACATATTTTTATTCTACAACACTGAAAACCAAATAGATAACACAAAAGAATTTAAATGCAATTGGAATAAACATTCCCAAATAATTATAATCCATTACAGTAATCCCAACAATGTTAAATGTATTAAAATGACACGAGTACAAGAGTATTTGGCTCAGATGGAAAAGAGATAACTGAATTCCTTTGGGCGACATGCCCTACTAAGAGAACACTGTGAATCAGATGAAGATAAGCGTCTAAGCAATACTCCATAGCTCATCACAATCAACTAAGGTTGGCGTCCTTGTTGCTGGACACCTGATATAGAAGATACAATAGAAAAGAAAATATGCAAGGAAACGGGTCAGAGCCCGATTGTGATAATGATTTTTAAAACAGCAAGTATTTAACAAGTGCAATAAAGCATTTATTATGTACATGTTAGATCCAACTCTCACTTGCTATTCTCACCTCTCAACTAGAGTGCACACTTAACGTTTCCTATCAACCTCCTAGTTAATGGTTCCTCTTTTCTAGTCTCCATATAATTCCATTCCCATATCATAATCTCCGTATGTCCCATACCATACGTCACATTATTATTCATTTACATTTCTCATCGTTTCTCATTAACATGAATCATTTCTCATTAATATGAATTAAGCTTTTTCAATTCTATAAGAATAAACATTATCTTACTTCAATTATGTTCTCAATTCACCGTAGATAGATTTAACCACAATATATACATTCTTTCATTTAATTCATTATATATATATATAATACAGCACCCCGAGTCACAGCTGCGGTGAAATGCATTACTCTGCTATCATGTCCCATCATCGCGGGTCGCCGAATAGGGGACTAAAGGTTCGGTAAGGATTACTCGAACCACAAACATCAACAAACAAATTGGAGGTGAACATAGTTCTCGTATCCATGGGTCACGCACATACCTACGTACCCACAGTCAGCGGACTTATCAACTCCCCGATAAGTCTTTCATAGACCTATGTTCTCGAGCGACAAATCAAAGATCCCATGGATTCATCAGGATATGGCTAGCCTCACGCGCAAACCTCCCACCGATAGCAAGTAAGCTAGGCATGTCATACACATAAATCATCAATCAATCAAATAGGTATTATCATACCTATAATATAATATCAATAAGGTAATATATCACTACCCTAAGATAATTCCCATATGTTATATCTCTTTTAAATTCCACGTATTAAAATATCATATTTTTACTTCATAATTTAATTATCCTCGCATCCTATAACATCTCTCCACTCCCGACGTCGTTAAGGTTCATGCGCGGAGCGTCTCGCAAAGCGAAATCCAAACAAGGAACCCCTCCAATAAACTACTACTTAACTATCTCGACCGAGGAGGTCCGTCAACTTCAAATACGCGATCGGGATAACCTCGTACCCTCTTCCAACCAAATGTGTTCTAAACTCCCATCTCTATCCAGGAGCCATACTGCTAAGCGCTCATATTACACTTAGTCCTTGCACAATCAATAATGAGCTTAAACTCAGTCCTTGATGTTCATATTGTAATCCTAAGGCTACCCAGGTGTTACATTCAATCACCACTACTGGACCTATCCTTAATCCTCAAGCAAACCAATTATAATTCAATAAATGAATCTAGCAACCGAAATTTCTTCAATTTAATTATCATCATTCTAATCAATTTAAATCCCAATCAAATTAATTCAAATCTTATCAAGGGTCTACTGATATTTTCTAAGTCCCATAATATCCAATTAATAATCACCAAAGATCTACAAAAGGTTTGGGATAAGAATCAACATTTAAAAGAAACAACTTTAGGAATTCTGGGGAGGTCGATCGATCGAAGGCAGGGGGTCGATCGATCGATCCCTCAGGTCACAGCCTGATTTTTCTGCATTTCTGCAACTACGGGTTTAGCCATTTTTATTCACTCAAACCTTCATAGTAACATCCCAAATGACTTATAATCCTTACTACATCATATATCAACATATATAAATGATTTCTAATGATCAAAACATCCTAAAATCATCAAGAGATTGAATTAAAAGCATATTTATCTCCTCATTTTTTTCAGAAAATTATATAACTAATATCCTCAAGAATACAACAATGGTTTTCAGAATTTCCTCCATAGATATATGATTATTTTGTGGATTATTATCATCCTACAACATAAGTTTACTTCCTATATCATTTCAGTTTCTAGAAATCCATAAAACAACTCCATTATGTCTTCCAAACATGAAAAATCATCTCTTTTCATAATTATTCTAACATGGACAATATAAGAACTTAAGTTGAAAATATCAAACACTTGCCTTTACTGAAGATCTGATCCTTTGGAGTTGAATAACATAGGTGGTGATGGTGGTGGTGACCTTTGACCTTTGGTTCTCCTCCTTTCCAAGCAAGCTTTTCCCTTCCCAAGCAACCTTTCACTCTCTCTAGGAAGATGACTTCTCTAATTTATTAAGAGGAGATGTATAACCCACGTACACTTAATCTACCAATACTTATAATAAGACAAAACCCGAAATCACTATTCATCCCCTTTGTAAAAATTACCAAAATGCCCTTTTGGGTTATCTTTTCATTTCCAAATGACCCGAGACTCAAAATTAACATCCAAATAGACTTTTTTGACTATTTCGAACCTTCCGAATGCAACGACGCAGTCGAAATGACTATAAGGTCGATAGAAAATAAATTTCCTTTTTTTTAATTTAATAAATTAGTCCCGACATGTCCCATACCGCGTCTGACTAAAAATTCAAATTACCGAATTTGTATGACATCGTCATATCAATGACATCACATTCATATATTACCTAAATATCTTTAAGTAATATTCAGAATCATCCATTTTAATATCCACAATCCAGATAAAATCCAAATGAATTAATTAATAATAAAATCCAATTATTGCATTAATTTAAAAAACAACCCATTTTAAAAGTCATTAAAATCACGGGGTATTACATAGGAATAAATCTTGGTAATTTGTGCTTTGAGGCCGATTTTCTCGTCCTAGACATGGTCGGGTATGATGTGATTTTGGGTATGGATTGGCTAGTGAAGTATCATGCGATAGTTAATTGTTATGGGAAGAGTATAGTTTTTGCCGTTCCGGGGCAAGAAATATTATTAGTGGTTATGCCTCACTTAGAAGGAGGTACTAACACTTACTTGTATTGTATCGCAGAAGAGACTTCTCAGGATGTAGTTTTTCCCTTAGAATCTATTCTGGTTGTTATAAATTTCAAAGATGTTTTCTGGGAGATACCGGGTTTGCCTCCTAGCAGGGAGATCAAGTTTGTAATTGACTTAGCGCCGGGAACTCGACCGATTGCGAGAGCTCCGTATCGTATGGCTCGTGTTGAGATGAAGGAGTTAAGGGATCATATTCAGGACTTGCTAGAGCAAGGGTTTATCACCATGGGGTGCCCCGGTGTTGTTTGTGAAGAAAAGGGACGGTTCTCTCCGGTTGTGTGTTGACTACAGAGAGTTGAATAAAGTCACCATCCGGAACAAATACCCATTGCCTCAGATCGATGATTTGTTTGATCAGCTTAGGGGAGCGTCGTACTTCTCTAAGATAGATTTAAGGATGGGGTATCACCAGTTGAGGATACGGGAGCAAGATGTGTCTAAGACTGCTTTCCTAACGAGATATGGGTCCTATGAATTTTTGGTTATGCCCTTTGGACTAACTAATGCCCCCGCCGTGTTTATGGACCTCATGAATAGGTTATTTTGGGACTTCCTGGACCAGTTCATTATCGTGTTTATTGACTACATTCTAGTTTATTCTCGGATAGAATCTGACCATGCTACTCATTTGCGATTGGTCCTGCAAAGATTGAGGCGAATCGATTCGGCCCTAAGGCGAATCGATTCGGAAACCTTGCTGTTTTGAGTTGATTTTCCAACTCAATTTTGATCCTTTTCTTCTAGGTTTAGGACTTAGGAACCTTCTTGTAAGAAGTAATCTTAGTGTCCTAGAGTCATAGAATGATATAGTCGCAACCCTAGACTAGAAATGTATTAGATGGGGCTTATTCCGGGGGTGTACAAGTTGAGGTTAGGGCATTTCTTTCCTTTAGTTAATTATTCAGAGTCTAGGAGTTGTAAGCCCATACTTGGAGACTTTAGGGGCTCATTTAAGGTATATAAAACCTTGTGATTTGTAGAAATATTGTGATCTCTTGGAGAATAATTCGGGACTTAGTATACCATGAATACTAATGAGAATATTTAACGATTATGGCTTCGGATAAAAATGAAACATACATATGAAGAATGGAAATGAAAATGAGACTAAAATGGTAAATGCTAATTTACTTAAACACACCCTCTCTAAATGCCATCATAAAGGAAGTTCACGCGTGAGGTGAAGCCCCCTGGCTAGTGAATGCAGGGTGGATATAGTCCCAGGCCATATGAGCGTTGTTTTATGTTTTTTGCGCTGGTGAGGTAATTCCGGGTGTGGTTATGACTCTCCCGCAGGCATATGGCTGCTTCCTGACGTCTTGCATTTAGGTGCCCAGCTTGTCTTTATTGATAGGCCCTGGAAGATGATGGTCATTTAGGGGTGCACATAGTGGGGAAACCCGAAGGGGCGGTCTTAGAATCGTTATATGCATATGATTATAACTATTCTGAATCAAGTGGGACTTGATGTCTAATAAATGCCATAAAGAGCATAATGAAATGCCACAAAGAGCATATAATTGAGATAAATGCCACAAAGAGCATATAATTGAGATTATGTTTCCTGATAAGGAACGGAACTATGAAATGAATCGATGTAAATAATGAAGGCTTTTAATTAATGTTAATTATTCATATCCTCTTGTGTAACTAAATAAAATTTATAATCATTTCAAATTGTCTTAGTTCATGCTTTGAGATTATGTTCATAGATTCTCATCCTTATCATTCATAATTAACTGTTCATAACTGTCATGCTCTTTATTCATCTGGTAATCATATAAAATTGGGCCCTGACCCGTTCCTATTTCTTGTTGTGCATGAATCTTGTATCCGCTCAGGTGCTCCACCGCAAGGACGCCCGTTCTGACTTTTCGATTCCGATGTTTTGGGGAGCCGTAATACTTTGCAGATATTACGGGATATTTTGTTATAGACGCCTTCATTTTTGTACTCTATCTATGATCGGGCCTCTCGCTCGGGCGTGTGGCCCAAACTTTTATAAATGTCTAATGGATGTATTATGAAACTTAAATTAAACTTGCTGAATACGTTGTATGTACCTGTTGACCGACAACATATTCGGTCCCCATATTGTATTCTTGTTGTGGATGTAATATAAGCTTTCTTGGGATTTCACTTTCTTTTTAAATTGGGTTGTTTAAATTATTTCCTTAATTTATAAAACAAAAATTTTTGGCAACCCGTTTTTTCGAAATTAAGAGTGGTTATCTTGTATACTTATTATATTGTTGCGATGCTGAGAATGATTCCATCCATGATTCCTGTTATATTAGAGTATCGGGCTGGCCACCCCTTATTTTGGTGAGCGGGTTGCCACAGTTATTAGAGGTAAAATTTCATAAAACAAAAATTTCAGCAATTAAACTATATATTCCAAATTATATTTTCATTCAACAATTAAATAAAAACAATTATCATCAAATAAGAAACAACCCAATAACAAATAATTATTCAATAAGATCCATAAATATAATCCACTAAACTAAAAATTTAACATTTAATAAACTTTTTAGACTAAACATTTAATCAATGAATCACTAAATTGTAATGTTGCACAAAATATCCAAAAAAAAACTACAACATTAATAAAGTGATGATGGGTTTAGTTTTTACCTGAAGTAGAAAGTATCCATTGTCATCGGAGTTAGATTTTTGGAGATAAAGACGCACATGGTTTTTTCATTGTTACGAACAAAAATAAAGGTGTTGTATTTGCTTAACAAAAATGAAGGGTTTGAAAAGCTTCTTATATTAGACATAAAGCTAGTAGAAATTTTACACTGGTGTAAAGGGTTTGGAAAGCTTGGGGGAGGCCATGGACCCCCTCTTCTCGAGCATGGATTCACCCCTGCACACCACCATGAACAACCTACCAGAGACAACCACACCAGTTAGCACCACCATCCTACACTAGCTGATTAACCACCACTAGTGGGAAGAACGAACAAAACCACCAATAACCAAAATCAGTACAATAAGAATCCACCACCGACTCCAACCACATGGAAATAACAGACCATACATCGCAACCATCCATCACCGTAACAACCCAAAATCGTAACTCATCACCACCACCTCCATCCAACAAATAATGATTCAACCACCCGTATAAGAAACCAATCTCAAATTGAATCGGGAAATTAAACCCATATCAAATTGAATCTATAGAGATAACTAACCAAATCAAAACCCCAATCAAACCCATACCACCATTATCCATTGAAATGACACAACTCCAACCACATGTAATTTGCAACCCGACACCACACCGCAAAATCAACACCATCAAAATCGCATATCCAAAAGACCACAAAACTCTTCTCAAACATAATCAAGAAAGATAGAAAATCGTACCACCACTAGTGGTCCCAAGCACCACTCATCTTCATCGGATGGGGAGGGGGAGAGAGAGAACGAAAGGTCTCAGAGGGGGAGCTTTGATAAAGAATGAAAGGGGGTAACTTTGAGAGAGAGAGCGCGATTGAGATGGAGGGGAAGTTATGGGAAAAATTTGTGGAAAAAATAAAACCTAAAAGGTATTTATATTTTAGTCAAGTGTTCTCAATTTTAGCACACTTAAAAACAGTGCCAAATTTTGGCACGATTTTAAAGTGTGCCAGGTTGTTATTAAATCGTGCCAGGATTTGGCGCAGTTTTACGCTGTGCGAGATTTTTAACATCAAGGTGTGCCAAATTGCTGTTTTTGGTGTAGTGTTCTCACGATTCAATACTTACTTTAGAGTTATTTTCTCCATTGTATCTGTCTCATCCGGTACATAATCCTTTATACTAATAAGTCCATTTTCACAAATGGAGTGTACCCATCTCCGCCTGAACAACTGATGAAGGAAGTTACGGTCAAACCGTAACTAAGATCCTTCCCTTTGCCATAGAATTTTGCCTTCTGAATGTGGTGGTCGACTCTCCACCACCATAACTTTGTACCTACGAGCCAAAATTTTTTTTACCCAAAACCTTCACTTTCGGGTATTACACACTTCACCATAAGCTAGAGCCTCTAGATATCTAACTTTCAGTGGCTAGCACACACAATCTCAACATTTCTAATTTTCCACAAATGGTCTTTTCTAACGACCTATCTGACTCTTCCCCAATATTCCAATGACACTGGGTAAGTCTAATTTGGCCCCACTTTCTACCATGGTGGTACTTGGAAATTAAATGCTGCACCCTAGCAGTCCTTACAACTCCTATATTGCTAAGCATCGCTAGGGGTGACCGTAGCTACGGTCAAAATCCACAAAATACTCTACAACCTGAACTGATCCCTGCCTTCTGCCGTCCTCCCAACAGTCCCCCCTTTACATCCTTTATGGTTCGGCACGCGAACACACCCGAACTTAAATAAGATTCACTAATATATATATATATATATATATATATATATATACACCCCCCTTATAGCCGGAGAACAAAATCTCACCATAGGAATCAACAATCCTAAACGTAGGGCTCTACATCAAATAGAAAGTAACGCTGAAAGCGTAGTCTGTCCACACATTCCTAAGGACACTAGAACCTGATGCTATGATACCACCTGTGATAACCCCGCCTAATAAAATACCGGGTGATCAGTCCTATATCAAATTAACCAGGAATCTCACGTGGTTTCATTCTCAGCATCACTGTCGAAAACCATATTAATTACTAATAACCTATTAGGCCCGACGTTAAATTTTAAGCTTTCCTCACAATGCGTAAATAAGATCCATTCCTACAGGAATAAAAACAATAAATGGAATGAATCAAATGATAACCAATAACTCTCGGTAAACATGATACAACCATATCGAATGTGCGAAATGCAAAATCATCAAAATAAAAGAAACGACATCAACTGGGAAACATGCCCGAATTTACATAATAATACCTCCTATCTAGATCTCAAAGATGGAAACGTCTACGCAAAATCCTGCCTACATCCACAGCTGCAACAACAATGTCTGACTCGAAAGATGTGGTCATCCAAGCATCCCTGTGTCTGGACGCCTAAAAGTGTGTATATATATATATATATAACAATAGAGAGAAAAGATATAGAAACGAGTCAGTGACCGGATTTTTAAAAATATTTAGCAAGTGCGTAAATTCCAATAACTTTTACGCTATGTTATATTCCATATTTAAATTGATATCTCACTCTCAAGAGAGACTCCTCACCCCTCATCTAACAGGGCGCACCTAATGCAAGTATTTTTACCCATCCTAGTTATGCTACCCCACCTAACTAGTATTTCGCCAACAATCTAAATCCATACGCTATTCCCATATTCCGCGTGTATACTATCCTAAGCTTACTCTGGTCTTATACACTATGATTTCCCCCTTTATTAATATTCTCTATTTATATAAGATAACTATCTCTAGTTATTACACTAATCTCATCTTAGTGTTATCAATGTCGTATATAATATTCTCCCTTATACACATATATCATCCACATCTTATTCTGGATTTTATACTCCCGGATAACCCTGAATTTAACTCCAAATTATTTTCCTTATTTTAATTCATGCATATATTATTCTCTCAAACATATTTATAGGATATACTATACCCATCTAGTATATCTATAGTTTGTTCCTTATCTTAGTCCATGCATATATATATATATATATATATATATATATATATAATATACTATACACATCAGGTATACTTATATATCACACACTATATAAGTAAAATAACGATCCCTCATAGCTATAACTCAATGGATGCAGTATCTAAATGCTATCATCTTCCAGGGGATTGCTCACATATCATCCCGGGTACCAGCGATCGGACTCTCACATCGACTTGATAAAAACCCAAATCACAACGTTTGGGAAGCGATCATAGTTTCTTACCTGGAACAAGACGAATCATACCCAAACGTCTTACCCCTACCTCACACATGGTTAATATCTGGACGTCTATGACCTACGGACTATACTCTCCTACTCCTCAAGCCAAAAGATTTACCCACATTGCACAATTTCCCATGATATCACTAAAGGGGGTATGATCTACTTAAACATATCATTCACAATAAATACATTCATATACATGTCATATATATATATATATATATATATATATATATATATATATATATATATATATCATTAATCTGGCTATCTATGCCTATCTCATTAGCCTAAAATTTAAACATCATAATTTGTAATACTAATATAAATATACACACAACTTATATTCAATCCATAAGTATTCACTCACTTGTGATATCGTTCTTACATTTCTTATTTCTGAATAATAGCCTATCACGTCTAGCTAGTATTCTTATTTTATCCTACTCGCACTCTCGGATTTAATATCATATAATCCACATATAATCAAATCCTACACGCATGATATATATATATATATATATATATATATATATATATATATATATATATATATATATATATATATATATATATATATATATATATATATGTATATCCGTCGAATTGAATTTATCGAGTATCACTCAACCCAAACACTCTTTCAAATCATCTCCCGGATTTCTTACACATAAATCCTAAGGGTCACACATCCCTCATTTATACTCATAGAGGTCCTTATACTCTATATTGGATCCCCTAATATTTATCTCCAAGAATTTTTCTCCATTTTATTCGTAAAAACTTAAGGAAAAGTTTCCAATTTGTCCGGTCCGAATCGATTCGGCAGGGTCAAAATCGATTCGCTTGCCCGAATCGATTCTCCCTTCATCGAATCAATTCGAAATGGTCCTACTTTTTCTTTTCCATATGCCCGAATCGATTCACCATGCGCATATCCAAAATTTTCTACGGGTTATCATTTTCTCCAACCTCCATTTTTAAACCTATACTCCTTCAACCCAATTCTTATGGCTTACAACAACACCCAACATCAAAATACACATCTCCCAATAAATTTGGGGTTTTAATCAATTTAATCCAAGAAAATCTACTCTTTTTCTTAATTAAGCCCCAACCCCCCCATTCTTCCATTTTCCCATTATAATTTACACCATTCACATGGATTTTTGTCTAGATTTCATGGGGGTGTTAACACATCAATTTCTGTGAGTTAAAATCTCAAAAACCCATTTCATCCAAGAATCCACAAACCCAAATTTATATTTTTATCAACTCTAATATGAAATATATACACACATACTAGTTAAAGCAAGTTAAACACTTGCCTGGGTGGATAAAATCTGAAGATCCTGCGAAGTTTGGCCGGAGCTCCTCTTCTTCTCCCTTTTCTTTTTCTCTTTTTCTCTTCTTCTTTCCTTATTTTCTTCTATTCTCTTCTTACATTCTTTTCTCCCTCTCTCCCGTGCTATTATAAAGGGGAAATAAGGTTTTTCCCTTATTAAACCCAAAATTGACTCGTATACACACTTTCGAGTCCCTACAAGTCCAAAAAGTCCCGAGAACCCAAACACTACCCTCGGATACTCTATTCTGACTATCTCGACCCTTCCGAGACAAACCGCCCACTCAAAATTTCCATCCGACTTACTTATAAAAAATTCACATCTTAAACCCAACACACCTCGACACGTGTTTTCCCGAATAAAATAACATCACTCGTAGTCTTAATTTACCCGCGACATGAAAAATATATAACCCATCATATTTACTTTAAATCCTCAAATTATTAAATTACTTTCACATAGGTAATTTAAATATCCATAAATGTACGGGGTATTACACCTGTCTACTCCTCTATTCCTCTTGTAGATCCACTTGCACCCTTTAGGTTTTATCCCATCCGACAAGTCTACAATCTCCCACACTTTATTCGAATACATCGAATCCATTCATGTATCATATCCTTTAGCCAAAGCCGAATAACCTTGTCTTAGAGTGCCTCATTGTTGGTACTGGGGCCCTGTTTGTGCTCCTTTAGAACTTCACCAAAGTGCTCTCCCCAATACACTAACCTATTGCCTTCATCAACACATGTTCCAGGCAACCCTATAAGCGAATATGTCCTAGACTAGGCTTGCTCCAAGTCTATAATTCTGATGGAGTTGTTGAGATAGATTTCTAAGGAACTAAATTCAACATGTACGCAACCGTCTCTAGTTTAATACCCCAAAAGGATTTACAAAGATCCAGATAACTCATCATGGACCTAACCATATCCGAAAGAGTCATGTTCCATCTTTCTTCAACACCATTATGCTGTGGAGTTCCCGGTGTGGAAAATTGGGTAGTGATATCCAAACCTGATAAGTGTTCCTAAAACTCTCCCAAGATGTATTCCCCTCTATGATCAAATTGTATAGTATGGATTAGTTTACTGTTCCTATGCTCCACCTCATCCTTGTACTCTTTGAATTTATCATAAGCTTAAGACTTGTAATGCATAAGGCAAATATATTCATATCTCGAGTAATCTTCAATGAAAGGGATGAAGTACTCATAACCACCTCTTCCCGGATAGACATAGGCCCAAATAAATCAGAATGAACCAATTCCAACACATATTTGGCCCTATACCCCTTAGTCGTGAATGTCATCTTAGTCATTTTCCCCTATAAGTAGGATTCACATACTGAAAGTGTCTGCACTTTGAATGAATTCAATTGTATAATCAAAACCATTCTTTGTATCCCTTTTATATTAATATGACTCAACTACAAGTGCCAAAAATACATTTGGTTCAGCTTAGAAGGTTACTTTCTCTTTGGGTTCTTGCCATTTGAGTGACTCAATTTAGTATTAAGTAGCAGTGGTGAGATCAGTCTTATAATATATAGATCATTTTCCAACATTCCAGAACTAATAAGTGATTTTCCATTTTTAATAAAAACTCCTTTATTAAAATAAACCAAATATTCATTTATCACAAGTTTAGAACTGGAAATTAAATTTATTCTAATACCAGGAACATAAAAGCAACCAACCAATACTAACTTATTGTTTCTACCAAAATTTGAAACTAAATTTCCTCTTGCTACTACTACTTCCTTATGATGATTGCCCATGAACAAAAACATTTGTCCGTCATTGAGAACCCTAGTTACATGGAATCCTTACAAAGAATTGTAAACACGATTAATGGCTCCCAAATACACACACTAGGTTCCGGTATAGTGCACCACAAACATGCCTCAATGATATAAGAGAAATTATCATTTCCATTCTTCTTAGCTTAGAATACGGGGCATTGGTTTTTTGAATGTCTTTCCTATTTATATATGTAACAGTTTATTTTTGACTTTTTATCTCTACCCTGAGGCTTAATGTTTTTATTGACAACTTTGGGTTGTTCATGAGACTTTCCTTTATTCTCATTCTTACCTTTATGGACATAAGTAGATGGGACTTTCTCACCAACCTAAACCACAACTTGGATGTCTTTAAGCAGTAGGGCCAGGGAGTAATCAAACTTTTGTAGAATAGTTTAGGTGAAAAGGTTTAAAGGACTCTGGTAGTGATTGGAGCATGAAATTAACTTGGGTTTCCCAACCGATTTTAGATCAAAGAACCTCCAGTTCTCTTAAGATGGAAACCATCTTTAGAACACAATCGCATACAAGAGTACCCTCATGCATCTTGGTGTTGACCAGCCTTTCCATAACATCAAACCTTGCGACATGATTGTGATTCTAAAAAATGTCTTTGATGTTCAAAATCATTTCGTAAGCACTGGACATTTGTTAATGCTAGTGATCAAACATATTAGTCATATAGGCCAATATGTAGCAGCGAGGCATCTCATCGGTATTTTTCTACCTTAGGTAGGTTTGTACATCCCTTTCAGGTGCCCCTTCCTCCGACTTGGCTGGATAAGCCTCCGTAAAAACAAACTTAAAGTCCTCAGTAGTTGTGACAATGCCTAGTTTTTTTTTGCAGTCTATATACATACTGATAGTTAACTTGTTATCCTTTAAGATTGTAGCAAGAGGGTTGAATGAGGATCCCATTTTGAAATCTAAGAATCATAAATATTGAAAAAGAACTAATTAATTTCAAAATTACATGTCCAAATTTAACTTTGTTTTAGTTTTTAAAGTGTCCCCCTCACCGCCATTTTAAAGAGAAAACTCGCTTGACATCCTAGTTCCCTTATGGAGTGAGATTTCTCGTTGGGAGCTTAAATTACCCCTCCTTGAAATAGATAAACCTACATCTTTTAATTTATGCCTAGACAGTTCAAGAACCTTTATTCAACATAATTGAATAGTCAGTGACTTTTGGTCGCACTCATAATGACAGTGACTTCGTTGGGGAGGATATCAAAAGTAGTATCTGAATGTGTACCACCGGTTCATTCTTTGAAATAGAACCTGTTCATGATGAAATTCTCTGTTGGGGAAATCGAACTCACTCACATTTTACATCTCAGAATTATCACTTAACAGTTTTAATTTATTCTTGATGCCTTTATTAATTCCATCCATTGGGGGGGCGGAGTAACTGATGCGAGGAATCAACTGCATCCTTAATTAATTATAACACTGATGGAGACCGTGGGGTTTATGTTGAAACCCCTCTCCCACTTGGTATTTAAAAAACTTTAATGGTTTTATAAAAATTTATTCAATTCTAAAAGACTGAATTTCAAATCTTTGGTAATTTCCAAAATTTACTTGTGTGAATTAAATATCTTGATCTCATTTTAATTTTCTTAAAAGAAAAGTACAATTTGAATATTCTAAAATCAAAATTCCCGAGATCTTAATTTAAATTCATACAATTTTAACTACCACAATTAAATTCACTTCATGAAAGAATAAAACACAACGCTAATTTTCGAAGAAAATCGGTGATCTAGGCTAATATCAAAATTATAATGCATGTTGTCCATAAAAAAGGCTATTCCTAATTTTCCATTTAGTTAGCACACGAATTATGCAACATAATAAAATAATGAGACATAAGAAATTAAATAATGAAAAGACATTAAATGACCTTTCCATCATGGCCCACACTCCTACATTAAGTGAAACTCTTTATGCAAAAAATCCTTGTTGGATAAGACTTATTTATGGGCAAGAGTCTAACTTGAAGTAGACTTTATCAAATCTAAGAGTCCTAGTTATAGAAAACTTCCTTATGGTCAAGAGTCCAAATTCATCATAAAAAAGAGTTCTTAAGAGTCTTTATAATTGGATTATCAACCCCTGGTTTCAAAAGCAACTCTAGAGAAGAACCACCATGAAACCACCACTGAAAACCACCTTACTAGGAAAAATAGCAAGGCTGATAGCGGAGTCATCGATCGATGGATGGGAGTCGATCGATTGACACTCCAAAATCTAGTGCTCTTCTTCCTCTTCGGGTTTGCATGAAAAAACCTCCAAATCTTCACGAAACTTCATGAAACTTTGCCAAACCTTAAATCCACCCTTATACATGATTCCAAGTGTTTAAAAACCTTGAAACCCCTCACCATCACAAACACCGATAATGAAATAATTAAAAACTAAATTATTATAACCATATCTAACAAAAAGATGAAAAAAACTACGGATAAATCACCGTAGTATCGAATTACACAAAAAAAGCATGACCATGATGGCAGAGTTATATATGAAGAGTTTTTACAAAACCATGTTAGTCTAGAAACACACACGAAGATACACCATTCCCATAACATGCAAAAACTAGGGTTTACTTATTTCGACAACATGACTGTGGGTACCCTGAATTTAGCATCATAGGCCTGGACGAGTAGCCTCTCCTTAGCGGCCCAAAGCCCAGGCCCATCACCTTTTATTGATCCGGTCACCCCACGATCCCATGAAGAGAAGTTGTGGGAGAACGCGATCCCATGTAGGGGAGATGGCTAACAAGGAGGAACCCATCACCCCCACTACTCTAACATATACATGTATAAATTAAACCCTAAGTCCGGGAGAAAGGACAAGTTGTATTCTCTGTACTTATTCTTCAGAATATAGAGAAATAAGACTGATTGAACCACCGTGGATGTAGGCACATCTTTGCTGAACCACGTATACCCGTTGTTGTGTGATTGGCATTTTATTTATCTTTTCTTGATTGTTACCTCTTTCATATTTATTTGTGTTGCATAATAATTGTCACCACAATTGGCGCCGTCTGTGGGAAGCGTTTATCTTTCCCTGAGAAGAGCCCATTCCGAGAAAAAATCTATGATGTCTGGTCACAGCAGCAACGCTCCTCAAGCAGGAGATATTCAGGAGCCACCCGCTCCTCGCAGGATTAGGTCTGAAGTCCGACGTTCAGATCAAGGGGCTCGCTTAGAAAGGCCAGCCTCAGAAGAAAGTCAAGGACCAGCAAGGTCCACTCAGATATCCAGATTGATCGATGCATACGAAGCAAGGCTCCACGAGCAGAGGGAGTCCTCTCGCAGATATGAGGCTGAGAATGCTCGCTTGAAAAGAAGACTGGAAAAACTAGAGGAAGAACTACGTCCTGATACCAGGAGACGCCCCTATCGCACTCCTAGCCCTCAGGTGAGCAAATCTAGCAGCCGAGGAAGGAGCCCTAGGCGGCAATATCAAGGGTTCGAAGGTGACGACTCAGACGACGACCTCCGCGAGCAACTGAGAAAAGCTCGCCGCTATCAGAGCCCTGTTCGCAGCGACGACAACATACGGAACCTAGTCCACAGAGAAATGGACCAATATCCAACTCACCGCCGCACCAGGTCGACCAGAGAGCTCGCCAGGAGAGCCCTCAAGACCCAGATGAAATCGCCCTTCACGAGGGAAATTGAAGAAGAAGAAGCTCCCAAAAAGTTTGCTATTCCAAGGTTCAAAATTTACGACGGGAAGACTGATCCCATTGATCATGTCAGGCAGTACCGGTAGGCTATGACCCTCTGGAATCACCGAGATGCATTGATGTGCCGTATTTTTCCCTCGAGCCTTCATGACGTGGCCCAGAAATGGTTCGAGAAACTCCCTCACCGATCCATCAGAAATTTCAAATCCCTGTCCGAGCTCTTTACGACCCGGTTCATCACCAGCAGCTCCCATCCCAAAAGGATGGATGCTCTATTAACAATGAAGAAAACGCCTCAGGAGACACTCCGAGACTACGCGAAGAGGTACTGGGAGTTATTCAACGAAGTCGAGGACTGCGCGGAAGAGGTGGCAGTGGCTTCATTCAAAATTGGGCTACCTAGCTCTTCCCTCCTTTACCAGTCCTTGACAAAGAAGGAAGCAACCACCATTGATGACCTGATGGCCCGGATTGAGAAATACGCAAAGGTGGAAGATGTCACCCGCCTTAACGTAGGAGAAAACGGTCGAGCCAAGCTCGCTACCAAGGGAAGTGAGAAAGTTGATAACCAGAAAAAGGAGGAAAGAATGGGAGCAAGAATGGCTCCAAGAACGGGGGGAACCCTGACGTTGCAAAGTCGTTCCAGGCGGTCAACACCGTCTTTAAAGAACCAATTTACAAAATTCTCGCGAAGATCAAGGATGAGCCGTTCATCAAATGGCCCCGGAAAATGGGAGGATACCCATAGAAAAGAAACAATGCACTGAGATGCACCTTCCACAAAGAGGGAGGGCATAAGACCGAGCACTGCAAGGCTCTTAAGTCCCACCTCGAGGAGTTGGCCCAATCCGGACATTTGAATGACTTTGTGGAAAGGAAGGTAGAGAGAGTGACTGTCCACAAGGAGGCAAAACCCGACAACGTATTGGAAGACGACGCCGGACACGAATTCGCAGTAATCCATGGAGTATCCGATGTTAAGCAAATCCAGGGTAACTCAGCTCAAATGGAGGTAAAGAAGCTGACAGCGGTAATGCAAGCTTTTCAGATTGATCCAGCAAAATCACAGGCAGGAAAACGTCGGCGAGTAGAGGACATCAACTACAACAAGCATATTGTTTTCACGGATGAAGATCTTGTGGGAGTGAGGACCCCACATCACGATGCCTTAGTCATTACACTCAGGATAGCCAACTTTGATATCGACAGGCTGCTCGTCGATCAAGGGAGCTCATCCGAAGTAATGTACATCGACCTGCTCAGAAAATTGAAGTTGAAGATCGCCGACCTAAAGGGAACCACTGTTCCTCTGGTCGGCTTCGCTGGGAAAATGACCATGCCTCTGGGCAAGATAGTACTACCAGTGCTCGCTGGAAATGTTTCAAAAATGATCGAATTCTTGGTGGTCGACATCGATTCATCGTATCAAGCCATCCTCGGCAGGGGATGGCTTCATGCAATGAAGGCAGTCTCCTCGACCTACCACCAGAAACTCAAATATGTCACCGAGCGGGGAGTGATGGAGATACATGGCGACCAGGCGATGGCGAGAAAGTGCTTCATAGCGGCCATCCGACCAAAGCCAGAGAAAAAAGCCGTTCAAACCAGCGAGAAAGTGGAGGAAGGTGCAATCCCTTCCAAATAGCAATTAAAATATGAAAGGCCCGGAGTGGAAGAGACCAGGCTCCTCCCCTCCGAGCGTGTTGTAGAGGACCTGGTAGAAGTAATTGCTAAAGAAGGCGACAACATCAGAGTCTTCCTGATCGGGACCTCACTCACTGACCAAGAGCAAAAGGATTTGTTAACCTTACTCAGAAGCAACATAGATGTTTTTGCTTGGGAACCCTATGAGCTGCCAGGAATCGATCCCAATATGGTCTGCCATCGGTTGCACATCAATCCCACATTCAAGCCGATAGCGCAGAAGGCACGACGAACTGCTCCCGAGAAGGCCAGAGCAATAGAAAGAGAAGTCGAAAAACTGCTGGATGCAGGGTCCATACGGGAAGTGCAATTCCCCAAATGGTTATCCAACCCAGTGGTAGTTCCAAAAAGCAACGGGAAGTGGAGAGTTTGCATAGACTTCACTGACCTCAACAAAGCCTACCCCAAGGATAGCTTCCCTTTTCCGAAAATAGACCAACTAGTAGACGCCACTGCAGCTCACGAACGAATGAGTTTCCTGGACGCATACTCAGGCTATCACCAAATTCCCCTGTATGCCCCAGATCAGGACAAAATGGCGTTTATCACGATGGTTGGTTTATACTGTTACAAGGTCATGCCTTTTGGGCTAAAAAATGCAGGGGCAACCTATCAGCGGCTGGTTACTAAAATGTTCAAGAATCAAATGGGAGACACAATGGAGGTCTACATCGACGACATGCTCGTCAAGAGCAAGGAGAAGAAAAATCACCTCTCGGACCTGTCAATTACCTTCGAAATCCTCAGGAAGTACCGAATGAAACTCAACGCGAGCAAGTGTTCCTTCGGCGTCCAGTCAGGAAAGTTTCTTGGGTATTTGGTCAGCGAGCGAGGCATAGAGGCTAATCCGGACCAGATTGATGCAATCAAAAGAGTGCAACCTGCTCGCACAATCCGCGATGTACAGAAGCTCACTGGAATGCCCGCTGCTCTAAATCGTTTCATTTCTAAATCCTCCGAGAGATGCAAGCCCTTCTTCCGACTCTTAAAAGGCAGCAAAACGGTAGAATGGACCCCAAGTTGCTCACAAGCATTAGACGAGCTCAAGTCCTACCTAAGCTCCCCACCACTGCTTGTCATACCACAGCAAATGGACTCTTTGTACCTCTACCTCTCTGTATCCAGCAATACTGTCAGCTCAGCGCTAATGTGTGAAGTTACAGGGATCCAACATCCAGTCTATTACGCGAGCAAAACCTTACTAGACGTCGAGCAGCGCTACCTGCCATTAGAAAAGCTCGCATTCGCCCTAGTAATGTCCTTGAGGAAACTGAAGCATTACTTCGAAGCTCATACGATCATCGTCCTTACATCACACCCCCTCAAGGTTGTCCTAAGGAAGGCGGATTTGTCGGGCAGACTGTCTAAATGGTCAGTCGAGCTCGGCCGGTTTGACATCCAATTTCAACCAAGGACATCTATCAAGGGTCAAATCCTTGTTGACTTCATAGCTGAATTCACAGGCGAAGAACCCTTCGACCAGCCTAAGCCAACTGAACAAAACAACCAGGCTACAGGGGGAAGCTGGAAACTATTCGTTGATGGAGCCTCCAACTCAAAGGGGGCAGGAGTAGGAATTGTTCTCATCACTACAGAAAATACAGTCCTCGAGCAAGGAATCAAGCTAGGATTTGCAGCCTCCAACAACGAAGCAGAATACGAAGCCTTAATAGCAGGTCTCCAAAGGGCGCAAACTCTGGGAGCAAAGCATTTATAAGTATTCGGAGACTCACAACTAGTTTCCAATCAGATAAGTGGAGACTATAATGCGGAGGATGAGAGGATGGCAGCCTACCTCTCCTTGGTAAAAAACTTAATGACGAACTTTGAAGAAATCAACATCCAACAGTTTCCGAGGGGGCAGAACAGCCACGCTGACGCCTTAGCAGCCCTGAGCTCGGCAGTTGATTCCAGCCTTAAAAGGATCATCCCTATCGATTTCCTCAGCTGCCCGAGCATTTACCCCAACTGCGAGCTGACCAAAGCAAAACCAATACTCCAATTGGAACCAGCCCCCAGCTGGATGGATCCCTTGAGAGACTATTTAAAGAACGGAACGCTCCCAGAGGATAAGAGGACTGCCCACCAAATAAGAGTCAAAGCTGCTCGCTTTCACTTATCCACGGGAGGCGACTTGCATAAGAGATCTTTCTCCGGCCCCTACCTTAGATGCGTCCACCCAGGCGACGTCAAGACAGTGCTTCACGAGCTTCACGAAGGAATCTGCGGGAGTCACGTCGGAGGAAGGTCTCTAGCCTTCAGAGCAATGAAGGAAGGTTATTGGTGGCCATATATGCAAAAGGACTCCGCAGTATATGTCCGCAGATGCCTAAAATGCCAGCTTCACGCCCCCATGGTCCACCATCCCGCCAGCGAGTTAAAATCCCTGACCAGCCCCTGGCCTTTAGCCCAGTGGGGAATGGACATCGTGGGACCACTGCCCACCGCTGCCGACAATCGCAAATACCTGTTGGTCACAACTAATTACTTTACCAAGTGGATCAAGGCAGAACCACTGGCGAACATCCGAGATGCTGACATGATGAGGTTCATATGGAGAAATATAATCACTCGATTCGGGATCCCCAGAACCATCATCACTGACAATGGAACACATTTCGAGAGTGGCCCTTTTCAGGACTTCTGCGACCAACACGGGATCAGGCACCACTTCAGCTCGGTGGCTTACCCTCAAAGCAACGGACAAGCTGAGGCTTCTAACAAGACAGTGATCGCTAGATTGAAGAAGCGGTTAGAACAAGCCAAAGGCGCATGGACAACCGAGCTACCGCATATCCTATGGGTGTACAGAACGACTCCTAGGCGAGCCACAGGAGAAACGCCATTCTCACTAGCATATGGTATGGAGGCAGTCATCCCACTAGAAGCAGGATTGCCTACGATGAGATCCGACCTTGTCGAGCAGGGTCAGAACGATCAGGCTTTGCTCGCTGAACTCGACTTGGCCGACGAACGCAGGGAACTTGCCCTAGTAAAACTAGCGAGCTATCAGCAACAGCTCGCAAAGCACTACAGCAAAAGGGTCAATCCAAGGAAATTCGAAGTTGGGGACTATGTTCTAAGAAAGGTCCTGGGCAACACAGTGAAGCCATCAGACGGTAAACTGGGCCCGAACTGGGAAGGACCCTACGAGATAATTAGAGACGATCTGCAAGGTGCCTATCATTTGAAAATGATGGAGGGCAGAGAGATACCACGAGCATGGAACGCAGCTAATCTCAAGAAATTCTATTTTTAGGAGTTCTATTGTTAGATCTTTTATTGTACTCATTATGGGAAAAGACAGTTTATTTCTCAATTCACCAATGAAAATCTCTCAGTTGATCACTCTTTAAAAAGTAACAATTATATCTTATTGCACATCCTTTTCAAATCACAGGTATAATGGTTGGCATAGCAGGGGAACACCCCTCCTCAGGTCATCGTCATGAAGCACGACATACCTCTTAGCATTGCCCATGGCAATATATGAAGCCCTACAGAGTATTCTGAGGCATCAAACCTACTTTGGTTAAACAAAATCCTGAACGGATAAAGACATCCAATAACAGGTGTGTCCTCGCCAATTGCCCTACTTAGGCCTAAGGGAGTGTGACGACACGACCTAAAAGGTAAAGGAAGGGCACAATGGTATTCTTAATACTGGACTGGGTGGACACTCACATGACAAGATAAAAAGGATTGTGAAGCTGCAAAAATATAAAAAGATTGGATGAACACGTTTAGTCAGCAAAATTGCCCAAAACTCGAACTTTCCATTAATCTTTTATATTTACAAACAATAATAGTACATGTTTATTCGGCGAAGCTCTCCCAAAGCATTTACAATTATTAAAAAACAAAATATCAAGGAGGTAGAAGCCTCCGAGCAAGGTAGTCAGCTACTTTAGCTCTCCTCCCATCATCAGGAGCAGGATCGAACTCCTCCACGACCTCATTTGCGTCCAACTCTAATGTCGTCGGGGAATAGCATCGATGGGGATCCATCGATCATCTCGCCTGAATAGATTGGGCATTAGAGTAGAGGAGGACATCTCGTGCCGATACCACAACCTCGAGTTCCTCGGGACCTGCAGCTCTTTGAGAGCACTCAACCACCCCCTGATGAAGGAGAGCTCCTCGAACTCTGATAATCTTGTGGGAGCATCCAGCCAGCCCAGATCGTAGCCATCAGCCCACACTTGGCGAGGGCCCTTCTTGAATAGATGCCGCAGTCGGGTAACGTCCCTCTGGAGTCCAGCAGCAGTCACATAAGCTCGCCGAACATCGCCGCACAGCTCCTCCATTTCCCTCTCACGCTGTTCCTCGACTTCCCTATTCCTACCCCTGGTACTCCTACCAGCACGCGGGAGGGGAGGCCGAGCATCTCGCGACGAAGAAGAGCCTTGTAGGACTGCCGAAGCGGTGCTCGACGAATGCTCCTTAAGCTTCGAGACCTCCCGCCTCAGGTCTTCATTCTCCCGCTGCAGAAACTCCACTACTTGGTTGATCTCGGTGGCCTCCAGTAACTTCGCTCTCAGCTCGCTAACTTCTTCTTGCACTGAAGCACCGATCTCCTCCATTTCCTGGAGCCTGTCCTTCAACTTGGCCACTAGCTCGGACTGATCCTTATATTTCTGGTTCCTTGACTTAGCAAACCTGCAAAGCCTAGCAAAGGCCTGGCGAACTGCAGGGCTTGCATTAGGACCAAGAGTCCTACCTAGTTGGGAGGTAACAGGAATATAGTCATCCACATCAACCAACTACAAGTAAAAGAAAGAGAAAAGAAAGAGATCAGCATAAACAAAAATGAAGTCTTTTCATTGATAATGAGCGAGGTTACATCAGATAAAAAAAGAAAAAAGTTACAAAGAAGCCCTATCAATTAGCAACCTCGGTGGATGGACCCTTGTCCTTATCAGCATCAGCAGGGGCATTACCCTCTGCAGGGGTGTCCACTGCCCCCTCGACCAAGGGAGCATCAGCAGGAGTCGCCTGAGAAACAGGATTGGTGCCTTCAGCAGTTGGGGATGGGTCCTCATCCACGACTGGCTTTGGCCCTGGATCATGCTCGTCAAAGAGTGGGGATGCAACATCCACCCCAGCAGCCACGAGGGCCTTGTTACACCCTTTCTTGAAGTTCAGACGGCTGATATAGCCTATCTGAACCTCAGCGTCCTCATACGCAGCAGCCCAGCCAGAGTTGTACGAATCTTCCTTAAGAGTGGCCGACTGGGCTTTCTCCGCCTCCAGCTGCTCGGCCAGAACCCTGTTCTTCTCTACCAAGTCTAGCTTGCTCGAGCACACCAGGTCGTACGCCTTCTTCAGCTCGCCAAGCTCCCTGACAGCGTCATCCCTCTCGCGAGCAGAATTAGCAAGGGCCGAGGCAGATGAAGCTCGAGCTGCATCAGCAGCCTTCAGATTGGCCTCCAGCTGAGAACCCCTGGCTACCAGAGTAGACTTCTGCTGCTCCAGCTCACCGTTCCTTCTCACCAGCTCGTCGCGAGAGCGATAGAGCACAGCGAAGTCGGTCACAAACTGCAAAAAACAAGGAAAGAATCAGAAAGAAGAAACCATCAAAACTGGTTAAAAGAAATTGAGAATTAGAAGAGAACTTTACCAAGGCGAGCCTCTGGCTAGCCTGCAGAGCCAACTGATCAGACCCCAACGCCCTCTCGCGATCTGCAGGAAGAACTGCTCTCTCGAGCAGCGCAGGGTCAAGCTGAGGAGAGGCAGCCACCGAAGCCCCCTCGGGCAAAGTTGACACTGGGACCAGGGCTTGACCCGTCTTGGTCCTCAATTCCACCCTCCTCCTCTTTTTCTCTCTCTCTTCTCGTTCTCTCCTCCACTTTCTTTTTCTCCTCCACCTTCTTCCTTTCCTCCTCCTTTTTCCTCTCTCTCTCTCTCACCTGCTCCTCCTCCCCCCTCTTCTTCTCTTTCTCCTGAGAAGAAGGCCGGGAACCAGTAGCTATGGCCCCAGAGGCAGTCTTCATTTTCTTGGACCTCTGTGCAAGGAGCACATCATCATCATCGTCATCTCTGATCAAATTCCTCCTGGGAGGCATCTCTTCAGAAGAACTGCTGGTAGTGCTCGACGAGTCTTGAGCCTCAAAATCTCCTTCAGAAGAACTGCTACTGCCAGCACTTCCTGCACCCAAACTACTCACAATGCCTGCAGGATCACTCTCTGAGCTGCTCTCTTCTTCGTCCAACTGGATGGGCTCAACCGAAGTCTCTACGGAAGAATCAAAGTCTGGAACACTATCCACAGGTCGAGCTATGAAGCTGGAGCCTGTGTTCTTGTATTCAAGAAAAAAAGCAGCAGCCCTAGGATGCTCACCGTCAACCAAAGACTCCCTAATATTCCAAGCTTTCACCAGCTCTGAGATACGGACCTCGCTGAGAGCAGGCTCCAAATTCTTTGTCCTCGCTGTGAAAGAAAAAGCAAAGAGAGGTTAGAAAAATCACAAGTCAGCAAAGATTGAAGCAATAATACAACATCTACCTATATATTCTTCCCCATAAAAGGGGATAGTGAACCTCTCAGACCTCGACCCTTCAGAATGGGGGGAGAATTGCCAATTCCTAACAAGAAAACCTTCTTGCCAGTAGTCCTTATGGGAATCAGGTAAATTTACTACCAATACCTATCAGGACTCCTAGCCTTAAGGTACAAAACACCTGAACTCGTATGAGAAAAGGAGTAACAAAAGCAGACCTCGGCAAGCCCTAACCTTGTGCCGTATAATTGATTTATCCTATGCACGCCGTTCACTATTTTCCATACGTTGGGCGAACATTGTGCAGGCACGATACTAAAATAGCTAAAAAAATGAAGAAACAGATCGTTAGGGGGAAAGGTAAGTCCCCCCTGGAAGAGCAACAAAACGTGAATCCAATGCGTATCCTCTATATCCCTAACGTTCCTAGGAGGCGAGGCGCAACACTCAATCTCTACCCACTCAGGAACGTTGTAGAATTTTCTAAACTCGACGACTGACCTATTCCCAATCTTCGCCATTGGAAAAACACAAGAAAAACTATAAACTCAAGAGAAAATGAAAAGGGCATGAGAGACTTACAAGACAGAAGATCAGGTCAAATGGCGAAGAAGCAACAAGAGTAGAGATCGAAAACAGAAGGTACAAAGCGTAAGAGTTCTCAGAAGATAGAAGATTGCTGGAAAAGCTGAAGCGACGAAGAGAAAATGTGTCTTATTCCAATGAGCCTTCAAGTCTAATCATAGCGCACGGATAGCGAAGCGGGTGCCGCCAAAGCAACTTCACAGTTTTCAAAGAAATCAACCATAATAGCTGATTATTTAAATTCATTGGACCTGTAAAAATGGCCCAACAAGTTTAGGGGCAATTGTGGGTACCCTGAATTTAGCATCATAGGCCTGGACGAGTAGCCTCTCCTTAGCGGCCCAAAGCCCAGGCCCATCACCTTTTATTGATCCGGTCACCCCATGATCCCATGAAGAGAAGTTGTGGGAGAACGTGATCCCATGTAGGGGAGATGGCTAACAAGGAGGAACCCATCACCCCCACTACTCCAACATATACATGTATAAATTAAACCCTAAGTCCGGGGCAAAGGACAAGTTGTATTCTCTGTACTTATTCTTCAGAATATAGAGAAATAAGACTGACTGAACCACCGTGGACGTAGGCACATCTTTGCTGAACCACGTATACCCGTTGTTGTGTGATTGGCATTTTATTTATCTTTTCTTGATTGTTACCTTTTTCATATTTATTTGTGTTGCATAATAATTGTCACCACAATGACCTTTCTAAAAAATGATTAATCTCAACCAAGGATTTGATACCAATTGATGGGGTTCAACATATATTTTATCCATGGAACTTTGATTAATCAAACACAACAAAGAATTAAAACCTAAAACTAGGTTTGAACAACAAACCTAGGGTTTGGAACACAATACCTTCGCGGATCAAAATGTAATATGACAGGGAGAAAGGTGTTTGGTGTTGATGTAGGGCTTCCTTATTTTGGATCACTAAAACCTTGCTTTAATCTTCTGTACTCTATGATATTATAGTGTATGATCCTCCTTAAAGTCAGGGAGGTGGGTGGGCACCTTTTGAGATGAAAACCCATGCTAAAACTTGAGATATGGCGGTCTCTCCTTTTCCTCCTTCACTAATAATGTGAATAGTGTTTTCTCTCACCCCTCTCAAACCCTGATGCTTGTGAATAATGATTAAAATCCCTTCCCATACCTTTATACATAAGTATAAAGTGTGATTGGGCAAAACTGGATTTCTTAAGAACATATGCCTGACCACTTGAATATTTAAACTACACTAGGGACCTATAACACCCCATATTTATGAGGATATTGAATTTAATTAATTTTGTGATATAGGATTAGATTATCTGGAGGATTTAATTAATTTTGTGAATTAAGATATATTTAATTCAGGTTATTTTTAAAATTCACATGAGTCGTAATTTGAGGTCAAGATTAGAGAATTTTAGTAAAATAACTCGGATGATGATTTTGAGTGCACGGTTGATTCCGAATAGGTTGAGATAGTCGAAAAAGAGTACCCTAGGGTAATAATTGGGTCTCGGGACATTTTTAGGCATAATAGGGCTCAAACAAGGGTGTTCAGGTTGCTTGGGCTTAGCCCACAGGCTTAATTTCAGGAGTAGCAATATAAAACCTACATTAGGGAGTTTGTGGTAGACACAACTAAATAAGAAAACCCTAGTTTTGCAGAGGAGAAAAAAAAGGAGAACTTTTGGGAGCCAAACCAAGAAGGGTGGTGTGTTCTTCTTCAAATCTTTGTCTACATCAAAGGAAATCAGACCCTAAAAATTTATTCAAGCAAGTACTTAAACTCTCTTTAATGTTAATTGCAACATTTTGAGTCATATCATAGTGGGGGTGATAAAGAAATTCATTTTGGGAGAGGGATGACATATGAAATGGGTTTTTTTGAAGTTGGGTATTATGTGTTAAATAGATACACATTTGATTATGAAACTTCTTCTATTATTGTTAGAAATTAATACATGATTCAAAACCCAAGATTTATCTTATGTGATTAATAGTAGTGAAATCATATTTGGGTAAGAAAGTTTTGTAAATTTTGTGTAACCCAATTTATGACTCTAGATATGATTTTTACAATCGTTATAGTTGGAGATTTTAATACGAATCCAGACCTTTGTAGTTGGTGGATGATTTATGGGAAGATGTGAAACTCTTGGAACTCGTATTTGGTACTGGGGGATTTCCAAAGCTAGTTTATAAAACTTTAATGAAGAAACAATGGCAGAAATAGGGTATCGTCGTGAGGAAGACGAAGGGACTAAAAATGAAGAAGGTCATTAGAACGATGAGGGAGGTCGTTCAAACGATGCTGGAAAGTCGTTCAAATGACGCCAGATGTCGTTTGCACGACGACAAGGATTTTTGGGAAATTCCAATTTTGCCCCTATATTCTTTGGGATATTTTTAAGGATTAAATGAGTGTACAGAAAATTAAAGGGAGAAAATAATTAGGGCCTTGGGAGGCAGAATTTAAGGTATATATTTAATTTAGATACAGTGACAATCTAAATAACTAAACTTGGGGATTGTAAATTCAAAAGGTTAAAGTACAAACCAAGTTAGGGAGTCCGAGCATTTTGGTTGAGTGACACTAAGTTGATGAAATTAATGGAGGTGGAATTACTTTAATTCAGGGTTGGAGATTGAACTTGGATTTTTTTAGGCTGAGTGCTACGGGAGTTACATATGGTAGCCGATTTAATTTATTATAGAGATACATAATAAATTGTCAAATATTAAATTTAACAAGGGGTGTTAAACTTAATAGTGGGAATTCGTGTAACAAATTTTAAAGGGTGATGATACGGATCGAATGACTGGGTCTGGGTATTGTAGTTAGGTGACACTACTTTAATAATAAAATAATTAATGTGAGATTAATTAAATTACAAGTTGGGACATAGACTTGGGTATTTTTAGGCTAGTGATATTAGTGTTAGGCACGGGTTAGCCGAACTTTATTAAATATTTGTATACGGTTAGTGTGATAGTATATATACATTTGTGTTTTTTATAAATATCAGTGTGGATGATATTTATAGGAACACATATCCCTCTAGTGTTGCGTGATGTGGGTGAATCCTTTAGCTTGAGGAGCAGGGAGAGTATAGTCCCCAGGTCATATTGCCTATTTTGCGTGATTTATTTCCAGAGGTGAGACGCTTTGGGTATGATTCGGTTTCAATTTCTGGGGTAATATGACCGCCTCCACTACGTTTGCGATATTTTTTCCAAAGTTCGTTGTGAGCTAGTCCGACTTGAGGTGGCCGGGTTAGAGTGAGAATGCCAGGGACATAATATCACTCTAAAGAAAGCATTCAGTGAACTATTACTCGGGAATAGATGGTTATTATACGCGACATGTGTGTAAATGTTATAGTATACTAGTATGTATATAATATGTGTAGATAATTATATATGGGATTAATACATAAGTGTGAATGTATTTCTTATATAACCACTGTGAACATTATATGTTTTAAAAAGGGGTTTCCAAATAATTACGCTAAAATCACAAATTACATTTATCGTAATTTTATTTCCTTTATTTTTTAGTCATAATTAATTTCACTAGATAATTATGACTGCACTCTAATTTAATTATCTTAGAATTCACTCACATATAATGAGGTATATATTTGCAAATAATTAAATTATTTGACAAAAATTATTAATGCAATTCAACACATTAAGCTTTCGATACCTGCTTGGTTAAATCAATTTGACAAAAATTGCCTTTAACCAACATCTAATTGATTCCTTGATTTTCAAACTTAACTTATTATACTACTCCACCGGATTATAAATAATCCACTGATCAAGTTTACTGATGGAAACAAATCTTGTAAGTCTACCAAGGGGGTATCGCAATCCAAAGTATCCTTGGATGCGAATTCCTTCGAATTAAGATCTCAGACCTACTTATATAATTGTCACCTAATATGCGAAAATCATTTGATTCAATCTAAGATTTAATCTCACCCATAGCAATCAAAGTAAATATTAATTAAGTATTCCAATCCTCATAATACTATTGATTTAGAATCTATGCAGTTTTTGCAAATGGTGTGAGATATACTGAATCTAATCAAGACAATCCTTAGATTTCAATCTCATGGGTGGTCCTATTCAATAAATTCTTAAGATGTATTGATCACAATCCCCCGTCGAACTATTATACAAGTTCCCAAACCATCATAGAGGTTCCCAAACAATCATATAGGTTCCCTTAGTTTGAGATAAACTACTAGGATTTCATTGCAATCGTTCCAAATAGATGTTAACTCCTTATATAGGTTGTGAACTGTTCAATAATGCTAGGATCAAAATTCCAATCTCCTTGTGATCAACCTGAAATCGCCTCACTGGAATTCCTACTAAACTCTATTGATCGACATTAAAAATAAACAATATACATTAACAAAGGTAAAACATTCTTACAACCCTGAATCTCATTTCAAAATGAAAAAAAATCCTTTATTAAGAAATAATAAAATATTTTACACATGCTTTTTTGAATAAACTACATTAGGAGGCTCATCGAAAGGTAGACGTCAAAAGCAGTGTTCTCTGATGTTGAAAGGCCGGTAATGTTGTTTCAAAACAAAACTTTGTATGTGACTGCTCTGGTGAATGGGATCCATTCCTTATATGCATTGCCAGATGTAGGCGCGACAATAAATATTATGCCCGTAACCACCCTTTAAAAAAGGGGATATCAGAGGAGAATATTGTGCTATCCCCTTTGGTGATTTTAGGTTTTGATAGCGCATGGATGCAGTCAATAGAATACGTGAATATTGGAAAATTTTACTTCCCATATAAAATTCCACATCATTAATGCCAACCTGAGGTTCCAGTTGTTGATAAGAAGGGTTTGGATGCATACCCATATCACTGTGCCTTCCACATTTCACCAGTGTGTGAAAGACAATATTTGCAGAACAAAAATAGTGATTAAGGAAACGGAGAGGCCTTTCATGGTGGAGGAAGCCCATCTGGTTGAGGCAACATTTTACACTGAGATGAATGAAGAAAGAAAAATTATTTTATCAAAGGAGTTGAGGATCCCCGAGTAGTTCATAAAGGGGAACAATCAAGAAAATATTTTTACAACTGATTAAGTCCACAAGTGACACTAGCTGAGTCAAAAGACAAAGGTAAGAGAAAATTAGAGGAGAAGGAAAGACCTGTTTGGACTTGTAAGAAAGTGGTTTTGCCTAATGGCAAAGTGATTTATTATTTACAACGATGTGAGCGGGTGGCGTTCTAGGATGAGAGCATCAATACGGTGCCATAATACTTTGTAATCGATGATTCTTATATAGTAAAGAATGTCAGAATCAGAAAAATCTACATAATGCATGCAAAATGGACCAAGGGAGCAAGTATAAGAGTTAGGAGAGTTATACTTGGGAGAAAACATTGTTGATGAGAGACCCATGTTCATATCCAAAAGCTTAAGTCCAAAGTACTAAGAAAAAATTGTTAACTTGATCAAAGAGTTCATGTTTGCATTGAAGTATTTAGAAATGCTGGCGATTGACTAAGAATTAAGTTCTCACAAGCTGAATATTTTACCTAATGCTTTGCTTGTGAGATAAGATACTCGCACTTACAAGGATGAATTAGACTTAAAGATAATGGTAGAGGTGGAGAATCTTCTTAAGGTAGGTTTCATCAAACCCATCCAATATCCTATTTATCAATCGGGCATTGTACCCATTTCCAGGAAGGATGAGAAGCACATCATAGTCTGCATGGACTCTAGGGACATGAACTGCACGTGTCCAAAGGATGAATTCCCATTACTGAGCATTGACAACTTAGGGGATGCGATTACTAGAGATGAAATGTATAGTTTCATGGATGTGTATATGTGATACAATAAAATCAAAATGGATTTTGCAGATGTGAAAAAGATAACTTTTCGAACTCCTCTTAGAAACTCTCATTATATAGTTATGCCATTCCGATTAAAAAATGTTGGGGTGATTTATTAGTGAACAAGGATGGCCATATTTATGATAAATTAGAATTCTTATTGGATGACTTGGTGGTGAATTCCAAAATAGTGAGAAGGCGAATCCAAGATTTGATAAGAGTATTTGAAAGTTACCGAAAGTACAAGATGCAGATGAACCTCTCAAGGGTGCTATTGGGGTCACAATAGTCAAGTTCCTTAGGTTTGTTTTCAATAATGACGGTGTGCAAATGGATGCAAAGAAGAAGCATGCAATTCTTGTGATGCCACTACCGAGGACCCAAAGGCAACTCAAAAGTTTTGTTGGAAAAATTTAATACATGAGGTGATTTATACTAGCTTAGCATAAATTACTCATCTTTTCTCGCCACTTGTGAAAGATAAGGTAAAGTGGGTGTGGGGGAATAAGTAGTAAAAAACATTCGAGAGGATTGAAGACATCTTGACCTTTACCAAAAATATGGTTCCCCCAGTAGCATGTCTACCGTTGCTATGATATTTAACTTATCTATTGGCGCTTTGCGCACTCAAAATAAAGAAGGATAATAAAAACTCGTGTATTACTTGTCCAGGGTGATACTTGGGAATGAGTCTAGGTATACAAATGTGGAAAGACATTTCTTGGCCTTAGTATTTATTGCAAAGAAGTTAAGGAACTGTTTCTCGCATTTATAATACATATCATTACCAAATGTGATTCCATCAAATACTTGATCGCGAGAACTATTTTAGTTAGGCGAGCAACCAAGTGGTTTCTCATCCTCTCAGAATATGATTTGAAGTGTCTCTCACCTAGAGCTATCAAAAGTCGAGCTTTAGCAAATCTTCGAGCCAACTTTCGAAGTCAACTTTTTAAACCTCCAAGCAAGGAATTATGAGGGGATAACTTTCAAGCTTAATCACATGAAGAAATTATGGAATATGGAATTCCACGATTCGTTTGCACAAGAATCTGAAGGATCTAGAATCATACTATTTAATAGCAAATAAAAGATAATTATTTACTACATTTTAGACTTAAAGTGCTCGAATAATGTAGCAGAGTATAAAGCACTAATACTTGGACTGTTAAAGGTTTAAAAAGAGGAGCCAAAGTCTTTTGTATACTAGGGGACTTCAACCTCGTAGTCAAGCAAGTCAATGGGGGAATTTCTCCCAAACATGCTAATCTTGCTCCTTATCGAGCAATCATCCATGTTTGTTGACTCAATTTCTGACTATTAAAGTAAAGAAGCACCCCCGAATGATGAACATACATCCGGATGCTCTAGCAATAATTTCTCAAGATAAATGATGTAGAAGCTACAATTATTGTTCGAAGAAGAAAAGTTAACAGAACTAACAAACTTCTATATGTTATAAGGTACTCTCTACTTCAAAAGTCATATGGAATATTTGGCAAGATGTGTGGGAGAAGAGGAGGCCCATGAGTAGCTAGGAGAGATCCATGAGACACAGTGTGGGTATGCAAAGATTTGCCTTTACAGTTGCTTACAACAAGGATGCTATTATCGACTTAATATAAGAAAAGTATTTGTAGCAGGGTTGTTTGAAGTGCAAAACCTAGTTTGACCTACCAGCAAAAGCTCATTTTGTGGAAGAGTTAGACGATTGGAGGAAGCCATACATAACTTACTTAAAGGATGAAGACTTACCTGCTGAGTAAGAAAAAGGGTTGCTCTTTTTTACCTAGTCAAAGGAGAGTTCTATAAGAAATGATATAATCAGAAGGCCATGAGGTGTGTTGCCAAGGAGTAAATATTAAAAATGTTGAAGGAGGCTCATGAACATTCGCATATGGGTGGAGCCAAGTTATATGATTAATTGATGACTTTGGGGGTATCGCTTGCCTAAAATAAAAGTTGACTCCATTAATTTTATGAAAAGATGTAAGGCATGCCAAGTTCATGGGAACATGGTATATGACCTATCAGTGAGCTTGAAGAGTTTGGATGCTCCTTACCTATTTCACACTTAGGCATTTGATCTAGTGGGAAATATCACCCCAAGTTCTCGTGGAAAATCTTTCATCCTAGTCTCCATAGAACTGTACCCCAAATGGGCAGAAGCGATCCCTCTAAAGAGGATAAGACCTCAAGAAGTTACTCAATTCATTATCAAGCACATCATTTGTAGGTTTGGAATCCCAAAATTCATCCTTATAGATAATGGAAAATAATTTGTGTACAAGGAGATGGGATTGTTGACAGATAAATATAAGATAATCAATAATAGCTCCACCATTTCCTACCGAAAGGGGAATGGACAAGCTGAAGCAACCCACAAAACGTTGATCAATATTTTGAAGAAAACACTGGAAGATCTCCCTGGAACTTTGGATGATAAATTATCGATGTTTTTGTGGGCTTTTAGAACCTGCAAGAGAAAGCTAACGGGGTTCACTTCTTTCTGTCTTATCTATGGAACATAAGTTGTCCTGCCCGTGGAACTAGCAGTACCCTTTGCAAGAATGACTTTGAAAAATAATTTTCTACCAGACCCAAGATGTGTGTAGTTAGAGTCCTTGGATGAGCATAGGGATAAATATAAGGAAAATTTCAAGGTATACACCCAACAACTATTGCGAGCATGTGAGAACTTAGTCAAGATAAGGGAATTTCAAGTTTGGGATCTGGTTCTTCGAGCATCCACTCATAATAAAAAAGTTCTTCTTCAAATGAACATAATGTTGATAAAGCACTCGTATCTCCATTACTTTGATCTTTATAAAGTAAGCCAAAAATAACAAAGGTACCTTCCATAGGATGAGAAGTGAATGTATTTGATGGATGTGAAAGAGCTGATTCAAAGGGATCATATCCTCGCTCGAGGACATTCTGATATGTCTCCTAAACACCAAGAGTGTGAATATTTAAGCTTTGGTCTGCTAGAACAGCAGTGCTCAAAACCTTTGTTGCTCGGGTCTTCATTATAGTTGCTCGCGTCTTGATAGGAGACACGAGCAAGGAAGACCCTTTGATTTGAGCTAGATCAAAGTTAAAAACATCTGTATCTAGGTGTTTCCTCTTAGAGGAAGCCTTGAAGTTCCCTTAGGCCTTTGACTTTTCTTGTTTGGCCTCCACTCCTATATATTTTGAGTAGATGGTTTCTTCAAGGATATGATTTACCAAAATTATAGTAACAGATTCCAAAAATGACCTTGAAACCTGACTATAATGACATGTTTCTTTTCGAATACGTTTGATCAAATAATTATTTGAGGAGGGGATTACCTCAATGAATGACTCATGTGGAAAATCTTGAATGCAAGATTTTATACTTTGAATCTAGTACTGATACAATGCAAACCTAGAACTGCTCATAGAAGGCAGGTAATCACGAGAAGATAATTGGAAATTCTCAAACCTAGTAGACTTACGGACCATTCCCTCAGGTAATCACGAGAAGATAATTGGAAATTCTCAAACCTGGCAGACCTACAGACCATTCCCTCAGGGGTAAACTTGGCCTTGGATTTCTTGGAAAGCTTCTCCTCTTCCTCTCCCATGGCCGTCATTAGTTTTTGGTTATGTTAACCCTATAAGACAACACTTACCATCTGATATAACCCTAGCAAATTCGTGGGTTTAATTACACATAATTACGAAATGTCCAAAACGTCCTCCCGGGGTGCTAATTAAGCCTAAAAACGCCCCGAGACCCAAACTAAACCCCCGGGTACATTATTTTGACTATCTCGACCCTTCCGGACACTTTGGCGGACTCAAAACGACCATACGAGCAACTTATAATTTATTCACTTTTATTAATCAACATTTAGTCCCGACACGACACGGGCGCGTCCCGACTTAATTTCCATAATTGTCATTTTATTCACACGTGACAATTTTTATAAAATAAATCTCATATATTACTATACTCATCCAGTAACATTCAACAAATTTTCAATAATTATTAACTCTCGTCACGCTAGTAAATATTTAAAACAACATTAAACAACATTTCGGATTAAAATTAAATTAATTTATCTCAATTAAATTTAATAAATCCCTAAATTTAAAAGCCATAAAAATTCGGGGTATTACATACTTCCCCCCTAATAACGGAATTTTGTCCCGAAATTCGAAAAATAAGGCCTACCTGGTAGAACAATTCTGGATATCTTCTCAGTACGCAAACTATTTACATAGTAAGGCGCTCAATCACTATAGCCCCTGCCTCACAGCAAGCTTGTTTAACATTCTCATTGGAGACACTTCACATGATGCTCCTAATCGATAACATTTGCATAGGTCATGCCTATACATTATAAATTTGCATTATCTCACTATCATTTGGAGGTCTCACCTCACTACATGACAACTACTCGGATTTATTTATATACAAAACTCCCATTCTGAGAAAAACCATACGAACATTTGGCCACTCTTGTTCATCTAAAACAGTCGTGGAATTCCACCATAGTTATCGGATTATTCTCGACCGATCCAAATTTTGATTATCCACTCACCTCTAAACATACGGAAGGAGAATATTCGAGTTACTTCCACACCAAAACCTTAATAATCACCTCGTATGCGACAAATAGGTACGAGTGCTTCTACAGAGCACTCCTGAAATTGTCGGACCAAGATTCCAAAATTTCCTTCACGTGGCTCCACTAATCTTTAATCACCGTGCGCCTATTCCCTAGCTAAGGGTGATACATCCTATTCTAAACGAAACCTTATCTCCGCTGGTTCCTGAAATCCCATATCAAAGGTGGGATTCACTAATCTCATCCCGATTCAGAAATTATTACTGTGCCGAACATGTACTGGCGCGATCCTTCCTTTCAAAGGAAGTCTGGGGCGCACTAGTTAATATTGTAAATCACCCCCAAAGGAATATCAATCACTTCCCTCTTGGGAGACTTAAATCACATGTCCGTATGAACCCTTGATCTTGTTTTGAGGATGGTAACCCATCCAAGAACTTTATCGACTTTACCGACCTCTTCCAATTTCAGGAATTGTCGATAAACACAAAATTCTCTGGTTGATTCTCCTCTTTCAACCGAACCTTACCTATGGGCGATGCATGTAGAGATTACTCACTACGTCCCGCTAAACATCGATTTTTCCTTGAAATGTCTCACATTAAGTGACACGTAATACTCCCCTTCCTTCCTTGGTTTATGCCGAAAGTTCGACCCATGCTCTTTTCTTTACAATGTGCACTTCTGGATCTTTTATACCATACTAACATCATCACTCTTTGTGTGTGCAAGTCGCTCTCACACTTGACTAATAACAACTCCGCTCCGAGTGTTCTTCATAATAATTTAATTTTGCTCTATTCAAGGAATACCCCTTCTTAAATGGCTTCTCACAGCCTTCTAATCAAAATTTGGGTGTGCTATTTCAATTGCACACTTATGTATGGATTATCGCCCCTCATGTGACGTTTAATCCACTCTACTACTTCCACTTCGTTATGCTAGTCCCACAAACGTATATTTCACACGTCTATTACCACGTCCCTTCAACTCGGACGAATTTAACATCAGTTAACCAGATGCCCACATTTTGTAACACTCCGACCGCCCTGGGAGAGCGAACAACGCGCTACTCATCTGTAGGACTAACTGAATCCAACAAAATATAAGGAATAGGGCATTTAAATTCCATGACAACAAAAGAGTAACAACAAATCTCAAACTTCTTCAGATAAATACAACAGTTTTCCCAAATAGGTACAACAACCAAAATAAATCACTAACGCTCTATTCATCAAAATAAGTACAAGTCATCTCTTTTGTACAATAAAATTCTTTCTAGATAATCCATGCTAAGAATCATCCCAACTCTTTATTTACCTTGTATTCTGAACGCGGTTACAACACTTTGGTACTCTCAATCACCCTAGAAATTGAAATTTTAAATCCTCCTTATCCTCATTCCAACCCTTTACTCGTGGTGATAAAACAAAACTTTCAATGCTTTCTTACCACACAACCGGCTCCACTAGCCTTAAATCATGATTCAACTTCTAACTTTTAGATATAATTACCTACCCCTAGTACGACCAAGGTACTGAACTCACGGACTAATGACCAAACATCTCCCTAATTCCAACCTTACGCTAACTTTCATGCGTGAGATGTCTCGCAAAGCGAAATCCAAACAAGGAATCCCCCGATACACTACTACCTAGCATTGTCGGTTATCAAAATTCGTTAGGTCCTCCGTCCATATCATGTACCCCTTTATTCCGTATCTTGACCAAAAGTTACATTTCCTCCCGTAATTACACTTAACAAAGAACATCTCCCCAATTGCACTATCATTCAGTATTGGTTGGTGGTAATTGCATTCCATAAACCTCGAATACATACAATCGGAATTCTAGAAATCCCTTTCCCTAATAATAAGGGTATCACTCTTAACTCTCACATTTCTAGAGGATAGATATAACAATGCACTCTTCCTATCACCAAGTCCTGAGTGCTCAACATAATACTGAATTAAATCTTTTCGCTCAACGGTAAGCCCTGATATATACTAAATCATAATGATAAAGTCCATACGCACATCAGTATCGAATATCTCGAGCCCACTATCCCCTCCGAAGTCTCTAGGATAGATAATATAAGTGAGATTCCGACCTTCTTGCAGGTGAAGGCTCGTCAGAACAAAAACATGCTGCTCTAATGCAACCACTCCGATAGCCTTGCAATAATTGACCACTATCGTACTAACCATTTCTATAACGTTGTAACAAAGATAATATCATGATCGCATATCGCATCACTACAACGAGTAACCTCAATAAAGTACATAACACTTTTAATATACTCATTCATCCTCCGTGGATAGCACTAAAGAAAAATCCCACTATACTAGGGAAAAATATTCACATAATAATAACGTTTATAATTATATGCATTAAACTCGTCTCACAAGCAAATCTAGCAATGAACAAAATATAGTGACTCGTTCGTGTCACATAAACACGCCTCATCCTCTGAGGACACAACTTATACTTCCACCTTGCCAATCATCTTGACTGCACAAATGGTTTCAGAACGTAACACGTCTACTCAAACCAAACAAAACTACTTTAATCGTTGTCTTTTACTAGGCACCGTATTCTTGTTCCCTTTACTCACTTCGGATAATATTATCGCGTGCGATTTCACTCCCTACAAAATACCTCAACACATAATCCACTTATCACCTGTCCTACTGACCATGTTAGGGTTGTCCTCCTCTAGGACTTTAGTATACTCGATTCCTGTTGGCTATCCTGGTTATTCCCTTAGCCTTTTAGGCCTTAAGGAACATGTCACTGTCTATAATAGTCCTTACTGAATTTACCATCACTTGGTAAGAATTCAACTATCCGAACCATTTAAATGGGTCCCCCTGATGTGTATCCACACCCCTTTGTGGTACTACACCACCACCATTGTATTCAGTCTTATTCTCGACAAAATTCTTCGATTCTTTTAGCTTCCCACACAAAGGATCATCTTTATTGACAAAATACGACGTTGTCAACCTCTGAATCGGCTGTCCATCAGAATTTCCTCTTTGAGTGTTATCAACTATTATTACGAGTCGATATCCCACTTGTAGTCGTTTCCTCCACTTGTATCTACATCTTCCGATACAAAATTTGCTAACGGTTAAGATTCATATTCACAAATGGACCTCTGTCATGTCCTCCTGTGATGAGTTCAGGACAAAGTTCACTTCTAATCCTGAACATCTGATGAAGGAACATACGTTCAACACTGTACCTAAGGTTCTCCTATAGACATAGCATTCCATTTCTAAAATTGGTAGTTGACTCCCATCATTATAACTTCGTTCCGACAACCAAGAAAATTTCTCTAAATTTTCATTTTCAGTTAGCTACACTCTGTTCTATATCTAAACCTTTGTATACTTTACCTCCTTTGGTAATCACACACAATTCTCACATTTTTAGAATTCTCACGGACAGTTCTCTACACGTTTTGTAACACGTTGGGTGAGTTTACTCTCGCTCCTCATTCGACTATAGAAGCATTTGGAAATCATGGCTGCGCCTTAGTCACCTTTCTAGTCTTGGCTTCTCGTGCCATAATGGGGGTGACCCCATCTACGGTCATCATCCTCGAATATATTTTACAACCTCAATTGAGCCCTGCCTCCTGATGTCCGCTTAACGGTCCCCTTCTGACATCCGTCATCGCTCGGCACATGCACACATCCTAACGAAATTAATATTCACTAATGTATATACGTTATAGCAGGAGAACGAAATCTCATCAAAGAAATCGACAATCCTAAACATAGGGCTCTATATCAAACAAAGCAACGCTGAAAGCATAATAAGCCGAACAGATCCTAAAGGACACTAGAACCTGATGCTCTGATACCACCTGTGACACCCCGCCTAATTAAATACCGGGCGATCACTCCATTATTAAATTAAAATCAAGGTGAATAGTTGGTTCATTCTTAGCATCACTATCACAAATTAAAATTTTCAATTTTAAACACCCTAATTAATTAAGCTAAGTGTCAAAATCATTTAAAACCTTATTTCCATTTTATTAAATCGAATTATAAAACCTTTAACCATTAACATTTTAAGAGTCACACATTAAGTATAAGAATATAAAAGAACATTCAAGAGTTTAACCATCAATCATAAATCCCAACATTAAAACACTAAAAGGGAAATATCCTGACAGTAATAAATCCCAAAGTAAAGATACTGAAAGTAAAAGAATTACAGTCTCTGACAAAACCAACTAAATAATGGAAAAGGCAACACATGCCCCACTGGATAAAACTGAACTAGGGGTAGATTTAACAATGAGGTCGTCTAAGCAATGGCCGACAACTCCCATAAAAGCTACAACGCGTTCCATACAAAGAATCCTAAGCATGACGCCCCTGTGGCTGGGCACCTGTAATACATATATATATATACACACAAGAGAGAAGAGATAACAGCAAACGGGTCAGAGCCCGAATGTAAAATTGTTTTAAAAAATAGTTTAGCAAGTATTTAAAATGCTTACCGGCTAATGCAACAGTCATATTAGTATGCGACACTCTCTTGAGAATTTTCACCTCTCATCTAGTGTGCACGTCTACCGTACTAATGAATCCCATATATCTCTCTAACTTATTCTCCAATAGTCTTACCACGTGAAATTAAGGTAATGATATTCACTTTAGAAAAATCTATCTCTTCAAGATTTCTTACGTTATTTAGAATAATTCCATATCGTTATAATGTTTCCGAATACTTATAGTGAAGATGAAGAATTTATACATTACTTAACTACTTTTTCACTCAGTAGAAAGTTCTCATATAGATACACGTATATATATATTAATTACTCGTATAATATATATACAAACAGCACCCCACATAAAATCTATGGTGCTAGGCTTCCATATATAAGTATATATATACCAATCACTTATAAATTATATATATACTAATGGCACCCCACATAAAAACTATGGTTCTGGCATACTCTGCTATCAAGTCCCTATATCACACATATTTAGGGAAATGCTAGTTCGAAATCACTCTCGAACTGCATTAACACAAACACATACAAATGGAGGCGAAGCATAGTTCCCGGTCCTAAGAGGTCAGCACATACCCACACGTCTCTTAGGCCCGTCTGACTATCAATCAGATAGCCTGTACCAGGGAATTCTATGTTCTAGGGTACAAGTCAATATCCCCCATAAAGGTCACATCGAGATAAGACTATCTTGGTGCGGAAACCCCCCCGTGATAGCAAGTAGACCGGGTACGATTTTTACACAGAAATAATATATGCACAATCACACCATCATATATATACATACATATATATATATATATATATATATATATATATATATATATATATATATATGTATTCACATCCACATTATTAAATTAGGTACTCTCACGACCCATAATTATCATTATCCGTTATTACACATTTTACTCAATTATCTCGTATAACGGACTCGTTCATTTTATACTCGTAATTAAGTTATTCTAAACTCACTTCTCGTCAATCAAAGTATTCTCTTTATCTAAGTACAATTTCAGTAGGCCCTCACTTTCCTTCTAATCCAACTTCTTAGATGTTTCGATTATTTAATCAACGCACGTATAATTTCTTAAGTATGAATGTCTCCCCGTTTACATTTTATTTCCCTTCACATTTAAGTTCCACTTAACAGGGTTGATCTTGACCCTACTGGTCCTTCTTATGTTTCATTATGTTCTAGCAACCCTAATCAAGGTTTACTACACATAATCAGATTAAGCTAACACGAGCAAAAATGAAGTGTTCTAGGAGGGGTCGATCGATCGAGGGAATGGGGTCGATCGATCGATCCATCGATCGATCGATGCTCTGGGCTCGATCGATCAATCAAGCATTTATAGCGAAGCTGCAGAAAACCCAGCTATAAAATTCTTACCCCAAACTCATCCCAATCATCATATATCAGTCCCAAACTCCCAAAAACTTATACTACAAGTGTTGTATACACATGTAAACGATATCTTACGTAAAACATGCGAGTTATCATTTACTATAATGAATTAAAAGGGTACAATCTTCATAAATCTCAAGAACCCTAATATTTTCTTTAACTTAGTTTCTTCCATTTCTTTTCCAGATTTTCTATCACTAACACCATGGAAATTCGTTGTTTAACCTCTACATGTAAAATGGATTTCCAGAATATAATCTTTACCTCTACTACATGTAATTTTTGTCTCCAATTAAGGGTTTCTTTCAAGAACCTAGACTAATATAAAAGGATGCATTAACTTGATTAAAGCAAGATAGATACTTTCCTGAAATTCGAAGTTCTGATTTTGCGGATAAAATGGTATGATAGCGTTCCCCATCGCGCGGTTTACGTTTTGGTGGTGGTGACGCTGCAACCGGATGAATTCTTGGCCTTGGATTGCTTAGAAAGCTTATCCTCTTCCTCTCCCATGGCCGTCATTAGTTTTTGGTTATGTTAACCCTAGAAGACAACACTTACCATCTGATATAACCCTAGAAAATTCGTGGGTTTAATTATCCATAATTACGAAATGTCCAAAACGTCCTCCCGGGGTACTAATTAAGCCTAAAAATGCCCCGAGACCCAAACTAAACCCCCGGGTACATTATTTTGACTATCTTGACCATTTCGGACACTTTGGCACACTCAAACCGACCATACGAGAAACTTATAATTTATTCACTTTTATTAATCAACATTTAGTCCCGACACGACACGGGCGCGTCCCGACTTAATTTCCACAATTTTCATTTTATTCACACATGACAATTTTTATAAAATAAATCTCATATATTACTATACTCATCCAGTAACATTCAACAAATTTTCAATAATTACTAACTCTCGTCATGCTAGTAAATATTTAAAACAACATTAAACAACATTCCGGATTAAAATTAAATTAATTTATCTCAATTAAATTTAATAAATCCCTAAATTTAAAAGCCATAAAAATACGGGGTATTACATTGAGCTCGCATTTATATTATATTATTATAGAGACTTAGAAAAGTATAGTTGTCTCGAGATAATTGATGTCGGTGTGTAGGAAATTTATTAATATGATTCGAGGTATATTAGATTCACTGTTGAGCGAAGAGATTTAGCTCGTTATTATGTTTAGCACTCAGGATTTAGTGAAATGAAGAGCACGCTGTCATATCACTCCTTTAGAGACGTGGGAGATGAGATTTATATTTATATGTCTGAGGACAAGATTTTGAGGGCCTCGGCTGTGTGTTTGAGGGATTATGGAATGTGATTACCATTAATTCTAAGTGGTTCTTCTTTGAAAAGTAGGATTGCCTCGGTGCGAGGTGCTGCCCAATATTGTTGTGAATCAGGATGAGATCCTTACCCCACCTTCGTTATGGGATTTCAAGAAGCAATGGGGATGACACTTTGTTTTGGGCAAGTCATGTCATCTATAGCCCATTGAGTAGAAGGGAGGTGATTGACGACTAGTAAAGTGGTATAAATGCGATTTTGGAGTCACTGCGGTTAGCTTATTTCTGCAATTGTTCAAGATTGTAATTTAAGTAAAACATGGTACCGTAATTAGGAAGAGAAATTATCGCTTGGCAGAGTTGTGTGTAGCCATTTGTACCTGTTTGATGTGGACAAGGTGCCTCTTAAGGTTTGGTGTGGGAAAGCCTGGTCATTCTCACTCTGGTTGTTTAGAGGTGAGCAAATAAATTGACTTTTGGATTGGACGTGATTTAAAGTCCGTTGTGAGAGGGCAATTAACCACAAACTATTGAGATGACTTTTGAGCGTCGTAAAAGCTACGTCGCCATGAACTGGGATTTGAAGGACTGACAGGAGTGGTTCGATGTTTTTATGAATTTCTCCCAGGATGAGAGTTTTATGTTTAAAGGAATGCGGGAAGCAGGCGCTTAGTGATCAACCTTCCAATAGAATTAAGGCGATAGAGCAAGTGATGTATAGGCTCGTCTTTTTTGGAGGATGTCATTGGTAAAAGAACAAGGTGTGATGTGCCGTTAATGAGGTAAGAGCTTATAACTGATGGAGTGTATCGGTATGAAGAGAGTTGAACAAGCTTGTTGTAAAACCGGGGCTATATTGTGGAAGCTTTTAAACTACTGGGTACTACTAGTGGGCATATAGTGAAGTAACCCTTATGGTAGTATGATTTGATTCTGAGTACTAGAGGATGTTGTGATGTTAAAGATCCCGAACCTTAGTATCGGTTGTATTTGAATTTCGAGGACGAAATTACATTGTAAGGGGGAAGAATGTAATACCCCGTACTTTTATGGATAATTCAATTACATGAGTGGGTGTGATTTAATAATTTGAGAATTTAAAGTAAATGTGATGGATTCTTTTTATTTCATGTCTCAGGTGAATAAAAGCGATAGGTGATGTATTTTGTTCAGAAAATACATGTGAAGTTGTATTGGATATAAAAAGGAAATTTTTTGATAAGTGACTCGGATGGGGATTTTGAGTGCACGATTGTTTTCGGAATGCCTGTAATAGTCAGAATAGAGTACCCGAGAGTAGTGTTGGGGTTCCGGGGACTTTTTGGATTAGTAGGGACTCGTATTTATGTATACGAGTCAATTTTGGGTTTAATAAGGGAATAACCCTTACTCTCTCATTATAAGGCCACGAGAGAATGTGAAAAGAGGAAAGAAATAAGGAAGGAGAGAAAGGAAGAAGAAAGAGGGGAGCTCGGGCCAAACTCCAACGGATTCCCGACATAAGGTCGTTGGATTTATCCAACCAGGTAAGTGTTTAACTTGCTATAACGATTTAAGTGTGTTCATTTTTCATATTATGGTTGGCGATGATAAACTATATGATTTGGGTTGGGATTCTTGTACAAAAATGGGTTTTGGGGAGAAGATTTCATAAGAAATCGATGTGATATTAATTCTAGATGAAATCCAAGCTTGAATCCAAGAAAATGGTGTAAAATTTGGTGAGAAAATGGATAGGTTGCATAAATAAGAATTAGGGTTTAAATTCTTAGAAATGGATGAATCCCATGTAGTTTAATGGTGGTGTTGGTTGTAGATAAGTGTGTAGATGCATACATTGTTGGTTTGGGAGATTAGAAACCCTAAATCTCTGATTGGAGGAGAGTTTGAGTGAATTTCGGGGAAAGTAGAAATCTGCATAGGCCGGACCAGTCTATTTTTCTTGGTAATCGGTTCGGTTCGGTGACTAGACCGGTTCATTTTTCTAGGAAACCGGTTCGGTCCGATTTTGATAGCAAACCTGAAAAGTTTTCCTTGGCCTAAAAAGGATTGGAGACAGATTCCTTTTGGGAGATAAATAATAGGGGTTCCTAAATAGATTGCGAGGACCTCTAAAAAAATAATGGAGTGTTATATATATGAGTCTCGAGTTAGTGGGAAGGATTCGGGGTTTAAATTTAGGAATTGTTGGGACAAATGACACTCGGGAAAGTATTTCGGCGGGTATATATATATATATTATATATATATATATATATATATATATATATATATTATGCATGTAGAATATACATATATCGATAGTATATGAGTAAATCCGAACGTGCGAGTAGGGTGAAATTAGAATATTAGTTAGTGGTGATAAGCTAATATTCGGGAATTTAAGTGTGAAATAATTATACCATAAGTGAGTGTATACTTGGGATTAAAAATAAGTTGCGTGAATACTTATAAATTAATATGAATTGATATATTTGAAATTTAAGGCTAATGCCATAAGAGATAGGCATGAATCTTATATATATATATATATAGGGGTTTTAAATATATTTGTGTGTTATTGATATACTTATGTTAAGCATACCCCTTTAGTGCTATCAAGGGAAGTTGCGCAATGTGGGTGAGGCCCATAGCTTGAGGAGTAGGGAGCGTATAGTCCCCAGGTCATAGTCGTCTATCATTTATATTGTACGATTTTATTCTGGGTGAGATGTCTTGGGTATGATTCGATCTCACTTTTAGGAGAGGAGTTATGACTGCTTCCTGTACGTTGTGATTTGTTTTTACCAAGTCGGTGTGAGAGTCCGACCACTGGTACCCAGGATGATATATAAGTAATTCCCTGGAAGATGATAGCATTGAGAGCTTGCATCCATTGAGTTATAGCTCTGAGGGATGGTTATTATACTTATATAGTGTGTGATATATATAAGTATGGATATACTTGATGTGTATGGCATATTGTGTATGTGTGTGTGTATATATATATATATATATATATATATAAGATGTGAACCATATATATATACGGATAAAATAAAGAATGGAATGTGAGATAAATTTTGAATCATCCAGGAGTATAAAATCCGGAATAAAATGTGTGATATACGTATATAAGATGAGATCACTAAATACGGGATAATTAACACCAAGACATAGGTAGTGTAAGAACTAGTGGAAGTTATTCTATATGAATCGAGTTATAGAATTAGGTCCTGGACCGACAAATCTAAATAACTGACGGAGCTACGTAGTAGTGTATCGGGAGGTTCCTTGTTTAGATTTCGCTTTGCGAGATGTCCCACGCACGAAAGTAGCAAAGGTCGGGAGCTGAGAGATGTTAGACCCTAGGATAGTTTGGATTATTGTTCTATGAATAATTTGATGGGATTTAGTGTATCCCTTTGACGACATGAGACTTAAATTGATAATGGAAAGAGTTGGAATTTTTATGAGTATACTTTTATGACAAGAGACGAGAATTTTGGGGCACATGCTATGGACAGAGGGCCAAACCAATCTCAACGACCGTAAAGGTTAAGTAGTAGTGTATCGGGAGGGTTCCTTGTTTGGATTTCACTTTGCGAGACGTCCCACGCATGAAGTTTAACGCAATGTTGGAATGGGGAGATGTTTGGTCTTTAGTATGTGGTTGGGTGCCTTGGTTAACTAATTTCATTTTAAGATTTTCGACGAGTATAAGTGAGAGTTATTTATGATTGGAAGAAGCATACGCGGATGAAAGCTTAGGATATTAAATACACAAGTTGTTGCGATAGCGTGTGATGTTAGATGGTTTGGTGAGATACTAGTTAGGCTGGGTAGCGTAACTCGAATGTTTAAACAACATGTCTTATGTGTGTACTGTTAGATGAGAGGGGAGGGTTATTTCATGGGAGTGCGACACCAGTTTAAATATGGAGAATATCACATTTTAAGGATTAAAGTACGTTAAGCACTTGCTAAAATCATTTTTAAACCTCAGGCTCTGACCCGCTTGTATATTTTCTCTCTCTTCTTTAAAATCTTTTTAGGTGTCCAGACACAAGGACACCTGGATGCTTATTCTTTCGAGTTAGACGTTGCTGCAGTTGCTGTAGATGCTAGCGGGGATTATTTATAACCGGTTATATTCTTGTGATCTAGATAGGAGTATCATGAGTTAAACTTGGGCATATTGCCTAACTGTTGTAATTTTTTTTTTTGAGCATTTCATTCAATATGGTTGTATATATGCTTTACCGAGAGTTATCGGTTATCATTCATTTATTTCAATTGTTGGTTATATTATTGTGTGTGGATGGTTTTATTTGTTGGGTTAAATAAAAAAGATTATAAAGTTTAAAATTTGATGCCAGGCCTAATAGGTTATCAGTAATTAATTGGTTTTCGACAGTGATGTTGAGAATGAAACCATTTGAGATTCTTGTTTGATTTGATATAGGACTGATCACCCGGTATTTTATTAGGCAGGGTGTCACAATATCCACCTATATTTGATACCCCTCATAGTCTAACTCCGTCAGTTGGTGCACATAAATTTGGCTGACCATCATCTCACCCACACCCAAGTTGAAGGTGTAACCGCTCATCCAGATCGCATAAGACCGCTGTCGATCGTGACATGTCATCCAAAGATCCCACTAGGGGACCAAACCCAGTAACACCCACCATAAGTCGTACGTCCTCAAAAGATTCTCCCACACGTTCTTTATCCTTGTCGTGAATGGAGATTAATACTCGTTTGGGCAATGTCAGTTTGTAAAATTCAAAATAACAAGTATCGATCCCCAGTGGAAAAATAAAAATTCAAAAAGAAAATAAATACTTGTATAACCATCTGGGTTCTTCACTTTTGCATATCGATGGAGCTCAGACTATAGCATCAGAGTTTTCTCATCATACACTCTCCTAGTGCCATGATACACATTCTTAACCCCCGCCGCCATCGCTTAGGTGTGTCGCCACATAATGGTGGCCCATCTGTCGGTCTCAACAAGGGACATTATCATCGTTACCTCTCGGGTATGCCTATTAGCACCCCCTAGGTATGCCAATCGGTAGTGCCCATTGAGAATCCCCAATGCCCCTCAAAATTCCGGGCCCTGCCTACTGGTACCTCCTAGCCTGTGCCAATTGGCACCCTCTTCACTTTTGTTACAAAAATCACAAAAGGTCCAAAAATTAATTAAAATCCCCTCCCCCCCCCCCCCCCCCCAAAAAAAAAATCCAAAATATCTCATTTTATCAAAATAACATTCTGTATAAAAATTCACCTAAAAAGTCCTCAGAAAAATTTAAATAAATTCCCCAAAATTCCACAAATCACAAAGGTTGCTTTCCTAAATTATAAATTTTTCGATGAAAATACTCAAATTTCAAAAAATACTCAAGTATCTTAAAATCATCACAAAGTGCAAAACGACTCTCAGAAAAAGCTAAAACTTCCCAGTAAATTCTCAATACATTGCACATCTATCCCCAAACAATTTAGGCTCATAGAATTGACCTTTTCATCTCCCTGGTCCTCAAAATTGTCCTTTTTACTCCTTAGAGTTGCATACTTGACCTCTTCATCTTTTTGGTCTGCAAAATTGACCTCTTCATCTCTTAGGTCCGTAGACTTGACCTATTCCTCTCTTAGGCCTGTGTAATTTACCTTTTCACTCTCTAGGTCCTCAGAATTGATCTTGACTCTCAAAATTGGTCGCGATCCTCTGACTGGGTCGCATACACTAATTAGGTCCTTGGAATTGACCTTGGCCCTCAAAATTGGTCGTGATCCTCTAAATTGATCGCATACACTCTTAAGGTCCTCAGAATTGATCTTGTCCTTCAAATTAGTCGCGTGTTATACCCCATATTTTTATGGCTTTTAAAATTGGGGATTTTAGTAAATTTAATTGAGTTATTAATTTAATATTAATCCATAATTTTATTTAAAAATAGGTACTAGCGTGACGAGAGTTAGAAATTATTAAGAATTTGTTGAATATTACTAGATGAGTAAAGTAATATATGAAATTGAGTTTATTACAATGTCACGAGTGAATAATATGAAAATTATGGAAATTAAGTCGGGACGCGCCTGTGTCGTGTCGGGACTAAATTATTATTATAAAAGTGAATAATAATTATAAGTCGCCCGTATGGTCATTTTGAGTGGGTCAACGTGTCCGAAAGGGTCGAAATAGTCAGAAAAGTGAACCCGGGGGTTTAGTTTGGGTCTCGGGGCATTTTTAGGCCTAACCGGCACACCGGAGGAGCAACTTAGTCATTTAAAAATTAGGCCTTAATTAAGTGACGAAAATTGGGACATTATTACCAGATATTAAAAGAGTCTCCTAGGGTTAACACTCTAAAAAAGATAGAACGACAGTGAGAGGAAGGAAGGAAAAACTTTACAAGAAATCCAAGGCCAAGAGCAAATTCGATTGCACCACCACCACCAACAAAACATAGATCGTAAGATGAGGAACGCAGCCATATCCTTATCATCAACAAATCAGAAATTCAAATCCAAGTCAAGTACCTATCTCGCTATTCTTTTTAATTAATGTTTCACCCATGTTAGAATAGGATTGATGCATATGTTCATGGAAGAATTTGATGATTTAGGGAATTTACATCACATGTTTTAGACGAATTAGTTATATTATGGAAATCTCAACATATGTAGAGGATTTACCCACGAATTTATATTGGTTTAGAAGTGAGAAATATGGAAAAAGAATTAGAAGAATGGAAGTTTAATGTAAAATTAGGGTTCTTGTTAATTATGATGAATTACCCCTTTAATTCAATACTTTTGATGAATTTGTACATGCTTCACGTAGGAAATCATGTATATAGGTATATGTAACCAGTAGTAAATTTGTTTAGGAGTTTGGGGATCGTTAATGGAGTTTTGGTTAAGGTTGGAGAAGAAAACCCGTAGTTAACAATGGCTGAATTCGGAATACCTGCTTGATGGATCAATCGACCCAAGAGTGTCGATCGATCGATCGACCCCTTTCCTCGATCGATCGACCCTCCTTGAAAACTGCATATTTTCCCCCTTTTTGTTTAATCCAGATAAAATACGTAGGAACCCTTGAATATCATTTAAAGGGTATAATGGGTCATGAAGAGGACTAGTAGGGTCTAAGTAGACTCCGTAGAGTGAAATTTTATATGGGATGAAATTGTGGGTTAACGGGGGGTTTCATCACACATTGGAAATTGTGCATACGTTCACTAAAGAATTGAGAGACTCGTGAAAGACTTAGACCAGAAGGTTAGAGAGGGTGTACCTACTGAAATTATATATAGTAAGAGATAATACTTCGAGAGATGAGAAGTAATTATGAAATGATTATAATTGAGAATAAAAGAGATGAATCCTCTATGTGAGATAATTGGGTAAAATTGTACTAAGTTCGGTTAATAATAATTAAGGGTCATGGGCGAACCTAATTGGAAAATGTGTATCTATATATATGGCCATGTGACTGTGTACATATATTAAATACTATATTTGTGAATAATCATACCCGCGCTACTTGCTATCACGGAGGTTGCCGTGCCGGGACAATCTTATCTCGATGGGACCTTTATGGTGGATATTGACTTGTACCCTAGAACATAGGATTCCTTGGTACAGGCTATCTGAGAATGATAGTCAGACGGTCCTAAGAGACGTGAGGGGTATGTGCTGACCTTTTTGTGACTTGGAACTATGCTTCACCTCCATTTTTGTGCGTATTGTGTTAATACAGTTCGAGAGTGATTCCGAACTAGTATTTCCCTTAGTATGAGAGATACGAAGACTTGATGGAAGAGTATTCCAACACCATAGATTTTATATGGGGTGCTGATAGTATATATATTATATGAGGGACTAATATATATACGTATATATGGAAACTTTCTACTGTGCGTATAAGTAGTTAAGTAATGAATAAATGCTCCAACTTTATAATAAGTGTTCGGGAACTTTATAACGGTACTAAGTTGTTCTAAGTAACTTAAGAAATCTTGAGAAAATTGATTTTCTAAACTAAATATCATAGCCTTATTACTTCTCGGGATAAAACTTTATGGAAAATAAGTTAGATAGACTTATGAGTTTAGTAGTACGATAGGCGTGCACACTAGATGAGAGGTGGGAATTCTCAAGAGAGTATCGCGTACTAAGATGGTTGTTAGATTAGCTGGTAAGCATTTTAAATACTTGATAAACTATTTTTAAAACTGTTTTACACTCGGTCTCTGACCCGTCTTCTGTCATTTCTCACTCTCTTGTATATATATGTATGTATTACTGGTGCCCAGCCACAGGGGCATCAGACATAGGTTCTTTGGATTGGACATACTGCAGCTTGTGTGGGAGTTGCAGGCCCTTGCTTTAGACGACCTCTTCATTTATTCAATTCTTGTTTTAGTTCTTCATAGTTAGGGCATGTGTCGCCCGATTTCCTATTCTGTTTGAATTTGTCAGAAATTTGTATTTATTTATATTTCCAGTAATCAGTACTCATTGGGAGTTAACTCTTGTCAGGATGATTTCATTTATGGTTCTTTAACACGGTTTGGTTAATCTAGATGGATTAATTATCTTGTGTTGATTGACATCCTTAGCATTTCTATGATTCTTAAACTGATGATTATTTAAAAAGGTTTTCACATTGGAATTTAAAATTGGAATAAGACTTTAAATTGTTTTGACACTTAGCTTAATTATTTAGGGTGTTTAAATTGGAAATATTTATTTTGCGAGAGTGATGCTAAGAATGAACCAACCGTTCACCTTGATTTTAATTTAATAAATGACTGATTACCCGGTATTTAATTAGGTGGGGTTTCACATCGCGATCCTATGAATCGGTGACAAACACTATTTAGGTCTTAAGGATTGACCTTGGACCTTAGAATCGGTTGCAATCCTCTGAATCAATCGCATGCACTCTTTAGGCCCTCATAATTGACCTTATTCCCCAAAATTAGTCATGATCCTCTAAATCGATTGTATGCCCTCTTTAGGTCCTCCTAATTCACCTAGACCCTCAAAACTTCCAATGACTTGCTGAATCATTTTCATACACTCCTTAGGTCCTTTAAATCAGGCCTTCATCCCCAACACTCATAATTTTCATCAGGGTGTCTATCTTTCGACGACCTTTATTTATTCTAATCTCACCCACTGAGGATATTTGTAGACACTCCATTCTAGTACTCCCATACACCTCCATATGTCAAATCACTATCACTTTAACCCTTTATAGTAGGGTAGTTGCACTGCGGTCTATGAAGACTTTATCTGGTGAGGCGTGACCCACTCCAATGGATGCTGCCTTCAACGTCTTCAAGGTCTCAAGAGCAGCTGAAGAAGAAAACTATCTATTTCTGGTAACGATGGGTTTTCTATAAATGCTATCTGAGAAGGAAAATAATTAACTATAACGTTTCAATAACAATAATAAGATAACAAATGGATCACTTAGAAGTGATGGTTGTAGGGAGTGAAGAGATATACACTTAAGATACTAAGGAGAGAGCAAGGAGAGAATACTTTTTGGTGATATTTTGGCAGAGCAACACTAATAACTTGAATTTTTCAGTTGTGTATGACCTTACATAAGGGCCTTATTTATAGGTAAAAACCAGGCTTGTGTGGCATATGGATGCCAAAAGGAGATATCCTTTGAGACAACATCTGAAATGTACCTTTTGTCTTTATTGATTATTTTTAACTTGGCCCTTCTGATAAGCGGCACCCGGTGTATACCAAAGTTAAAAGGCAAATATGTCGGTCATAGTGCCAAAAAGCGTGATTAATAAATATCTTTTCAAACTGTAACTTGGTGAACAAACTTTGAAGACTTGCGAGTGGCCCTAGGAGCCACTCGCCAAAAGGTTGATTTAAAACACTTTATGAACAACACTTTTGCTACTCCCTTATTTTACTAAGTGTGGAATGTGTGAGTGCTTGACTGACCTCTAGGGTCTCTCCTATTAATATTCTCTTTTTCCTTAGGTATTAAAGTGGTTGGTCCTTAGCTTGCCCAATAAACCTTGTCTATCAGCAACCAAACCAAAACTCCATAGAGATCCCAACTAGCCTGCTAGAGCACTATTTTCTTGATCAAGGCTACATGTGTAACAAAATAACAATGTTAGTGACTATCTATCACATGAGATAGTTAATAATTACTTAATTGTGAGAATCCCCTCAATATTTTGGATCTGCTCGCACATTTCCTTTCTTATCTTGGGGTCGCTCGTTGAGCACCCCCTCGCCAGTTTTGGTCTTAGGTCCACTTATTGTGGAACCCCCTCTCGTCGATTCCGCTGTCTTGGCTTTTTTTTGGTCTTGGGCCCCCTTTATTTGGCACCCTCTAGCCTCTTGAATTCCGTTGGTCTTGGTTCCACTCGCCGAAGGACCCTCTCACCAAGTTACTTGTTTGTCTTTTGCCCTGTATTTGGCCCAATCATTGTGGACTCTCCCGCTGGATGCTTTAATCTGGTATTCCATTATCTTAAGGCCCACTCATTGTGGAACCTTCTTATTGAATGCCTTAGTTAACTTTTCTTCTGTCATGGGACACTCGTTGTGGGACCAATCATTGTGGACATCTCATTGAATTCCATTATCTTCACTTATTGAACTAAGGGCTTATTTGGGCCTACTCGTGTTACAACCTCTTTGCCCATTTTTGTATCCACTCATCTGTGGGCCCTCTCATACCATTAGGTTTACTTATGGGAGTTGACTGGGTACCCCTCTACATTAAACTTGTCGTGGAAAAGTGTTTGCGTTGGTTAGATCGAAGAGTTTTGCACAAAATAATCATTTTTATTTTCTTAGAATTCGAAGGCTTTTTCAGTCACATCATTACTCTATTTGACGATTAATGCCCCTGTCAATTCAACCTTCATTTAGCATCTCGAGGAGACACGTGTCTGCTTGGGAACAAGCTATCTCATCATTTAGGTAATCATTTTATTCCTTTCGGGCCATTAGGCATGAGACCCCTCTTAGGTATAAATACATATTTAAAAAAAAATATCGTTACCTTAGTCATTTTCACCCTTTCACTTTCAACGTTTTAGAGAGAGAAAAGCTTCATCCCCTAAAATCCCCTTTCTTCCATAGCTTTTCATTTAAACCTTCCACTATATCAATGACTTACTCTCCCATGGTTTCTTCTACCGCCATTTCCACTGCCACCAGGGAGACTCTCATGGGTTCATTACCCATCCAAGTCACTATATCCACCATTCCTACCACAGGTGTCACCACCGTGGAATGCTCCACTACTGTTTCCACCACCACCCTCACTAATGGGTCTGGTGGTTCCAGTTCTTCTAATACCGCCACCCTTTTCTAAGGTACAAAGGGAGTACCTAAAAAATAATTCAATAAGAGATTTCAGTCTTTACTGCCTTGCCCCCTAATTTGGGGGAAAATATATCTTCATTAAAGGGCTTGAGAGGTTTGAGTCCGAGTTTATAGACAAGGTAAATGATCAATCCCTGTTGGTCTTTATTGAGTCCATTGATACCCTTATTGTCTTGGCAGATAATATTTTACGCATTCGAGTGGTGATTTCCCTTACTTTAGCATTAAAATTGATGTCTGTGGAGGTGCCCCTGATGACTGGGACCTCTGGGTGAACTATGTTTTGGATAAGGCTACCCACAAGGATATTCTTGAGCGACTTAGTCTAACAAGGACCCTTGATAGTTTGAAAACTTATACCATTACAAAACATTCCAACACATTCAATCTTCTAGACTTTTACTGGACATGGATTCCCATACCTTCATTACTAGTTGGGGTGGATTTTCCATCGCCCTTAAATATGTTTGAGAGTTAACTGGACTCCCATTCCTGGAGATCCATGTCTTCACTTATGGTTACAAGGATGATGTTGAGAAGGAGATGCGTGATGAACTCCATCATGAATTTTTTGAATGCCCTCGTTATGGTGCGATTACTCAGACGGGGGCCACTAAGCACTCATTTGATAAGTGGAAAAGGTACTGGTTTAGGGACTTTGAGCCCACCCTAAAGGAAGGAAGTTTAAGAAATTCACCCAAAAGTTAGAATGGATCTAAGATCAAGTCTTCCTCTCATTTTGTAGCTTTATTTGTTAATTTCCTAAGAAGATTCCTATTCCAAGGAAGGCTAACTGACTCTCCTCATGAGTTATTATTTCGTCTCGTGGTTATACTTGCTCGAGGGAGGGATGTTCCCTTCGTAGCACTCACGTTAGGTTCCATGTGTACCTGGTTGGATCGTGCTCACATAGATATGGAATGATCTCATGGACGCTATGATGTAACCAATTTTGTAAACTCTTTTATTTTGATGGAATTTGTGTTTGAGAGGTTTTCCAACTTTTCTCTAGAGCCTCGCACATTACAAAGTAGTGATGCACGAATTTCCATGTGGCATGAGAAATACCCCAAGTAAGCCAAGATTTCTTTGATTATTACATTGATGAATTCTCAATTCACCCTTACTCCAAAGGAGTGGGTGGCATCTTCTTCACAACTTCTACTGGTACCTTTTATCGTCCTGTAGATTTGGAGTCCGTACTTGATTTCCCTCATATTTCTGTCATGGCCATTGTCTTTCCATGTGTACTTCCCTCACTAACTAAACTTGTCCAAGGGGTTGAGTTTTATCATTATGACCGAGTGAGGAGAGAGTTTGGATACGATCAAGGAGATCACACCCCCACTTATCCCTCAATCTTCTCGCCCACATAGCTATACTTGGAGGCATATGCCACCTTTACCTTTGAGGGGATTCTCTAAAGAACTAACAACTTTAGTGGTTTCTTTGTTCCATCTCATGACCAACTCCCCTCATATATCCACTCGTGGTTTACTTTGTGGCAATGCCAGATCCTATTCATCAAGAATTGTATTAAGGATGTTCCTAAAGAAACCATAACTACAAAGATCCCCAACAACGATAAATACTTGGGTAATAGAACCTAAAAGGAGCCTTGGTTCCACTGTACTGTGGCAAAGACTCCCCTTAAGTAGGTCACTCCTATTTTGGTGAGGCCTCTGGACGAGGAGTCCATTTATGCTAAATGTCCCGAGCCTCAAGTAACCAAAGGAAAGTAAAAAGGGAAGTAAAAGTCTAAGGCCCCCTCAAAAAGGAAACATCCAGACACAGATGTGTCCAACTTTGTTCCAGACCAAGTGGAAACAACTTCTCCTCTTCCTTCACCTGTGAGGGCTTGAGCAAGCAAACAAAAGAAGAAGAAAGTGGCTGAGCCCACTGCTCCTTCAACTGTTCCAGACCAATAGTCAGACACAGACGCTCTTGGTATTGAAGAGACCTTTCAAATGGTGCTTGAGTAGGGCTATAAGGCCTTTGGCCTTCCTCTTCCTATGCAGTCCATCTCATCAACCCCTCTTACAAAAGGTACTCTAGTTACTTCTTTTTTACTTAATGAAACTGTAAGTTATGGGTTTTAAATGTTGTCTCCTTGTCTTGCTCATTTAAAGAGGAACTTATTAATTATGTAATCACCCCTTCCTACGATAATAATAGTTATTATTCAAATGACATTGGTGTTATTGACACCCACTAGGATCACTCGCCTAACGCTTATGCTTTGTTGTCTGCTCGGGAGGCTCTGACGACGAGTTGGATGATACCATTATCTACTCTCCTTCCACAACCAACCCCACTACTGGGCAGTTACCTTATGGCCAGGCCCCTCGTTTAGGCACTATAAGTTCACTGTTGTTGTCTTTTCTTTCATTTCATTTGTTTGACTTTTTCAATATATATTTTCCTAACTTTAATTCTTTTTTTTGAACATGCTTCTTCCCTGGGGACAAGTGGCCCCTCAGGGGTGAGGTCCACCCCCTCACCTACAACTCCCAAAATTCATCGAGCACCTTTTATCCTGAAGAGGAATTCTATGCTTGTCTCCTCTTTGGTCCTTTCCAGGGAGGTTTGTTTACCAACTCTAGGATTTACATTTTCTTTACTTTTCAATATTTCCCAAAATTTTTCATCTTTGTCTACTTTTTAGCTTTCCTCTGTGTTTCCTACCACCACGAGGGTCTCCTCAGTGGCTTCTCGCTCTATACATGTATTCATAAATCTTTCTTCAATATCTTTAAGTTTCATTATTATTGGCTTTGGATTTGTTCTGGTGATCTTATTTTTGTATGTTTCCCTTATTTGATAGATGACTGAATCCCTCAGTCCTCTTACCAGAACTCTTACCTATTTTCTAGTGGTTACTTCTTAAGCTGGGCCATCTATCAATATTTTTGCAGAGGTACTTTTCTAACATTTTCCTTTGCACATAGTTTTGCTCAAACATTACTCTAACTTTGTTACATTGGGATTTTATGTTACAGGGCTTTCTTTTGAGCCACCCCTCTACTAGTATGTGTGTGGGTAGGTGGGGGGGGGGGGGGGGGGGGGGGAGTACTGTTGGAAACGATGGGAATCCAATTTTAATTTTTAAATATGAATTTTCTACAAGTGCGGAATATGATGGTTCAAACACAACACACACAACTTACAAATTTTAATTTAAACAAATTAATTAACCACTACTAATTTACGTCCCTTTTAATTTTAATTTTAATTTCTTACAAACTAATCTAAAAGTGACATCAAAATAATCAAAAAACAAATATTCACTTTAAACAAATTAATCAACCACTACAAATTTTAATTTCTTACAAACTAATCTAAAAGTGACATCAAAATAATCAACAAACAAATATTCACTTTAAACAAATTAACTCAATTCAAGTCCTAAAATTTGCCTAACAAGATTAATTCATTTTTCGCAAATTAGACCAAACTAAATTTTCCCAAATCATATTAGTGACTTGAATTAAATTAATCCAAATTAATTTTTGCACCAAATTTAAACAAGAGTGTGAATTAAATCACATTTTATCTTTTAGTCCTAAGTGTGCATTCTAGGTGATTTGCAAGATAAAATAAATTCAAAACCACTACGCCGTGATGTACGAGAAAATTCCAAATGGGGAAAACCTTAGACGACCCTAGCCTTTAAGTCCACTAAGTACGAAATTTTACAAATATAAGACAGATGACTTACACAACTCGACTCGACTCATTTAAGCCCCTGACGCGTCTTCTTGTGCCAACCTCTGCTTAGCCAACAATCCCGGATTCCACCAGAAACTTAGAATCCACCAATGAAGCTTTTTGGGAACCCGTCAACCACACACGGTGCCTTTCACCGTATGAGAACGCCGCAGCAAAAATCAAGACTTCTTCTTTTGTGGGATATAGAAGCAAACCCAAACCTCTCCTTCTTGTGGTAGAGATGAACCAATGGTGCCAAATAAAACTCCAAGCAATAGAAATATGTATAGAGGTACTTGGATAAAACAAACTGATTTATGGGTGTAAATACATGTGTATGAAATAATTTTCCCTTTTAGATTTGACACATGAAACTATGACTTTTGGTTGGAAGAATTTTATCTCCAAAGCTCTCTAAGAATGTTCAAAATTCCTTATAAAAATCTGTCCCCGAAGTTGATAAAACTGTCAAAAAGTAGTGGGTGGGACAAAATGGTGGGAAAATGCCAAAAACTGTTCCTGCCTGAAATCTCGTTCGAACGACTTTTTCGTTCGAACGAATTCTCGTTCGAATGACCTTTCTAACAAAAAGTCAGTTTTCAAAAGGCAAACTCGTTGGCAAAACTCGTTCGAACGACAATTTCGAACGAAACGTCAGAATATGCAATTTTCATTTTAAGCTCATAAAAATTTATTTTAAATAAAATTGCACCAATTAAAAATATTCCAAGTCTCTACAAATATATATATATCATTCATACCTAATTGGAGACTTGAAATATGATGAAGTGTTGAGGACGTAAAACGAGGCACTTGAAAATCGGCAAGGATGAATTGAGCCAACACTATATAAGACTCAATTGGAAATTTGTGTCCTTACAAATCTCCCCTTTGGCTATTCCGGGACAAAAACTAAACAAAAATCCTAAAGGTCCATCAATATCAACGAGACTAAATAACATCCCACCCAAAATAAAAAAATCAAGCTTGACTCAAAAGCCAAGGATGACTATTTTTGCCGATATACAGTTGCCGCCAAAAAAAAAATTCCTTCACACTTAAGCAAAACATTAAACGCATAGGGAATATCAAAATATTAAATTCAATGAAAATAAATACGCCCCCTAAATTAATTATCCCCTTTATCAAATGAATGACCTACTTAGAAAGACGTCTCCCCCTAAGACAAATCTCCCAAACTAAGATACGATTACAATAGGATTAGATACCATTTCTCCTCCTATCATTCTCCCTCTTTTTGTTCAGGAATAAACAAAGGTGATAGAATTAATTAAATACTCATTACTCCCCCAATGTAACTAAGTACCATGTCTCCCCTTAAAAAACTACATAAGGGATATAAATATGAGAAAGCACAAAAACATGATGGTGCATAAAAAGAAAAGAACATTAAAACATATGGGCAACAATAAGATAACTAATCCATACAAATATTAAAGGATACCAATTTGACAAATAGGATACTAAGCACGTGATATCAAATAAAATGCCCAACAAAATAGATACCGATTATGAATTAGAAGCATAGATGGACTAGCAAGCAAGGCAAAGACTCAAAAACTAAAACAATACCATATATATGTATACATAATGAATATCAATAACGCACACGCACATATACATAGGTATAAATACCACACATGACACAAAATACATTAAGCTTTTCACACTCGTATTGCAAAAATATGTCCAAATACATGTGGTAAACAGAAGTGTAGGGGTGTGAACTAGTAACAATTAAATTTCGACGCAATCACTTAAAACATGTTCACGGAATTCTCATTTGATTGTAAAACTTTATCACATTTAGATATATCCTCATGTGACAATATAAATTGAACTTAATGAACAAACATATACAATGCACATAAGCCTAGAATTTTGATGATTCTACAAATCAATAGAGTCATGACAATAAACGCTTAACTAGGATACAAAGTCATTGTGCAAACCCGTTAATAGATCCAACCAAACTCCTCATAATTTTTCTATTCTTTTCTTTTGAACATATTAACTAAGCAATTTTTGGACCTAGCAAATATTCTTTTTAATTCCACATTTTTTAAGGCCTAAAATTCAATGGTGGCTTTTCACGCAAAGTAATTTTGTCTTTCACAGCCCGACTCCATTGATAAACTACTACACCGGATAAACATATTTTTCTATTTTTAAATTCGAGAAACGGTTATTACATGCACAAATCCTCCATAGTCATAGCAAAATGTAAATGAGTAAATTGATGGGAAAACATCTCACTTATCTCAAATATACACGTGACAATTAAATTTTAAGTGAGCTCGTGCATGTGTGAATTGAGGCATATAAAAATAGAATCCATTAAGCAACACAAAATCCAACTACTCCATAAATGCATGACAAAGAACATTTTAAGGATTAACAATCTTAACCAAAAGTTCTATACACATGGAGGAGAAAAGGAAATGATTCAAACATAAGTATATGCCATATAAAATGTGTCAAACTAAAATACACACTGAAAAAATCTTTTTAAGTTTTTGAAAGTTTTAACCAAATATACAAAAATATTTACTCCAAAGACAAACAAAAATCATTTGTATTTTTCATTAAGCCTAAATTACTAGAAAGGTAACACATAAATGATAAACAAAATCTTTTTGTATTTTTCATTTAGTGCAAACTAAAATGAAAGAACCATAATACAAAAGATAAACAAAAATCACAATTCTAGCATGAGATATGAGATAAAGCAATGACTAGAAAATGATAAACATGCATTAAACTAGCAAGGATATATGATATAATCTGAGCGGTTGCCTCATCTGGTTAGACCTTGGGTTTTCTCCACAGAGGTCACCAGTTCGAGTCCCGCAAGGGCCACGAACCGCGATCAAATTCTGTGTGCGCTTTGCACGCTGCCTGTTTTGTAAGCCTTGTTCGGGGCGTAGGGATTAGTCTCGTGGTGCGCGTAAGCTGGCCCGAGGATTACTCTTCGTACAAAAAAAGGATATATGATATAAAGAACAAAAAGCTAGTGTATGCAAACAACAAACACATTCAACCTTTAGATTTAGCAAGGGAGGTATGGTGTGAAAGTAAATGAGAATCAAAAATCCTATTTTGTAAAGCAACCAAGTCGAATCTCCTAACCCAAACTAATGAAGATTGGCACTCTCAGGATTTTGGGATCTTAGCTACCTTGGTTACCTTACCTTTGGATTTCCTAGAAATTCTTTTAAGATCAAAACGAAACTTCCTAAGATAACCTTTTCGACCACAATGTGAGACAGTAAAGACTCGTCGAAAACTAGTACCTAAGGATTAACCTCTAAAATTGTTCCTAGGTGATTCTCTCAAAACATTGGTTTTGGCTTTATTAGTGGAATCGTTACAAGAATCGAAGCCTAAACCACAAGTGTCATTTTTTACTATATTTTATCTAATTTAGTGGACCTACATTTCAAATAAAATTTGACCTCCCTAGAGTCTCTCAATTTTTCTTCCAACTCTAAAATTCTAGACTCTAGCAAAAAATTCCTCTCTTCAAACATAAGAAGCGCCTTTTTCATTGATTCCATTAAACCTCTAAGGCTATCTCTCTCGCCTTCTACATATTCAAGCTTATCACAAAGAGCTCTCTCACGTGTCCTAATGTCATCAACCAACGCACTCTCATCAACGACCTTGACACGCTCCCTTAAACTAGCTTCTAAATTCAAATTTTGTATTTTTAATTTAATAGATTCTTCACTCTCATCAACCTCTTCATCACTTTCACTCTTTCTCTTCTCCACTCTCACAACCATCATCTTTTGGGGATTCACAAACAAAGGCCTTGGAAGCGTCTTGGTTTAAGGCGTAATCTTCGAACAATATCTCACACTCGCTAACATGACTAGCCATGAACACGGTAAAGTTATGCTCAATGGGAGAATCAGGTCCCTCTTCCTTATCACTATCACTAAAGGGTGGTATTGTATGAAATAGGTTTCTTACCCTCTCTCTTTAGTTTAGTGGGGCATTCAAAACCCCTATGGCCATACCTTTCATAACCAAAACACCGATTTGACTCGTCCCTATTTATATCTTCATTTTGTCTTTTAGGGAATTTTTCGGCTTTGTCATGTGTGGATTTTTCAAATTTCTTAAAAGAATTTTTAAACTTATCTTTATTAAATTTAAGAAATTTTTGAAATTTCCTAGAAAACATAGCCATGTCCTCCGAGTCACAATCACTCTCATCAACCACAACTTGTTTTTCCTCCTTTCGGGCTTTCAAGGCAATTCCCTTATCTATTTTATTTTCATTTTTGGAGGGAAACATATCTATCTCATAGGTTTGCAAATCACCTACTAATTCCTCAAGTTTGGTAGAGTGCAAGCTGCGTAAAGAATTTAAAACGGTCACTTTAGGGACAAATCTCTCGGGTAGGGACGTTAAAATTTTCTTTATTACTCGGTCGTCGGGTATTTTATCTCCCAAATTAAATAATGAATTAACTATATGGGAAAGTCTAGCATAAAATTCATAAAAAGTTTCATTCTTAAGCATTTTGATGGTTTCAAATTGAGTGGCGAGGTTTTGGAGTTTCGAAGCCTCAACGACACTAGTTACCTTGTGAGTGATTTGTAATATATCCAAAGCTTCCTTTGCGGTTTCACACGTCATGATACATCGAAATTCATCCGATGTGACCGTGCTAAACAAAGCATTTAAACCTCGAGAATTAAAATTAGCAAGTTTAAATTCATTCTCACTCCATCTATCTATGGATTTGGGGACACATTCATTTTCTATCAAACATGTGGGTGGGGACCACCCGTTAACAACTTACAACCAAACCCTTTCATCGATAGACTTTAGTGCCGATTTCATACGCGCTTTCCAATATGCATAATTGGAACCATCGAAAACATGAAATTTTGAAAATGGAGAAAATTCCATTTTTAACCAAAAATATTTAAAAGGACGTTAACGCAATAAATTAGTGCTCCAGCTCTGATACCACTTGTTGGAAACGAGAGGAACCCAATTTTAATTTTTAAATATGAATTTCCTATAAGTACGGAATAGGATGGTTCAAACACAACACACACAACTTACAAATTTTAATTTCTTACAAATTAAAATTAAACTAATCTAAAAGTGACATCAAAATAATCAACAAACAAATATTCACTTTAAACAAATTAACTCAATTCAAGTCCTAAAATTTGCCTAACAAGATTAATTCATTTTTTACAAATTAGGCCAAACCAAATTTTACGAAATCATATTAATGACTTGAATTAAATTAATCCAAATTGCACCCAAATTAAATTTTGCACCAAATTGAAACAAGAGTGTGAATTAAACCATACTTTATCTTTTAGTCCTAAGCATGCGTTCTAGGTGATTTGCAAGATAAAATAAATTCACAACCACTACGCCACGCTGTAAGAGGAAAACCCAAATGGGAAAAACCACGAACGACTCTAGCCTTAAGTTCACTAAGTATGCAATTTTATAAATACAAGATAAATGACTTACACAACTCGACTCAACTCCTTTAAGCCTCTAATGTGTCTTCTTGTACCAACATCTGCTTAACCGACAATCTCGGACTCCATCGAAACCTTGGAATTGACCAATGAAGCTTTTTGGGAACTCGTCAACCACACACGATACCTTTCACCTTATGAGAACGCCGTAACAAAAACCAAGACATTTTCTTTTGTGGGATATATAAGCAAACCCAAACTTCTCCTTCTTGTGGTAGAGATGAACTAATGGTACCAAACAAAACTCCAAGCAATAGATATATGTATAGAGGTACTTGGATAACACAAACTGATTTATGGGTGTAAATACATGTGTATGAAAGAATTTTCCCTTTTAGATTTAACACATGAAACTATGAATTTTGGTTGGAAGAATTTTCTCTCCAAAGCTCTCTAAGAATGTTCAAAATTCCTTATAAAAATTTGGTCCCAAAGTTGATAAAAACTGTAAAAAAGTAGTAGGACAAAATAGTGGGAAAATGCCAAAAACTGCCAAAAACTGTTCCCGCATGAAATCTCGTTCGAACATTTCCAATCATCGAGAGGATTGGGCCGGTAGCATACAGGTTGGGATTGCCAGAACATTTACATCGCATCCACGATGTGTTCCACATATCGTCGTTGAGACGATTTCTTCGGGATGATATGGCCCATACTCACATTGCGATAGATGAGATAGACTTACAATCTGACAGCTCTTACGAGGAGAGACCAGTGGCTATTCTAGACTATAGTGAGAGGAGATTGAGGTCGAAAGTAGTTCCACTTGTGCGAGTCCAGTGGGAGCATCATAATGTGGAGGAATCCACTTGGGAGCGTGAGGCAGATATGCGCGAAAGATACCCAGAGTTGTTTTTACCAGGTATACCTTATTCTTCGAATTTCGGGATGAAATTCCGTTATTAGGGGGGAAGTATGTAATACCCCGTATTTTCATGCTATATTAATTTGGGGATTTATTAAATTTAATGTGACGATTTATTTAATAAAAATTCGGAAATTGAAATATGTTATAATTATTAACGTGACGAGAGTTAGTAATTATGGGAAACTTGTTGAATATTACTAATGAGCATAGTAATATATTATATTGGTTATATTGAATGTCATAAATGAATTAAATGACTATTTCGGAAATTTAAGTCGGGACGTGCCCGTGTCACGTCGGGACTAATTGTGTTAAATAAAAAGTGAATATTTTATAAGTTGTCCATATGGTCGTTTTGAGTGCGCCAACGCGTCCGGAAGGGTCGAGATAGTCAGAAAAGTATACCCGGGGGGTTAGTTTGGGCCCCGGGGCGTTTTTAGGCCTAATTAGTGACCCGGGAGGGCATTTTGGTCTTTTTCCAAAATAGGGTAATTAAACCCACGAATTTTAGCAGCCTTTATCGGCTGGTTAGGCTAGCCATTTAGGGTTAGAACATTCAGAACCCTAAGACGGCCATTGGAGAAGAGAGGAGAGACCTTTCAAGGTGACTCAAGGCCAAAACACCTCCGTTCGCACCACCGTCACCACCACCGCGTAGATCACGAGGAGGAGAACACAACCACACCAAAATCAACAGGAGATCAGACTTTTGAAAATCCCAGGCAAGTGTTTAACTTGCGTATTTCATTAGTGCAATATTCAAATTAGTTTAGGATTAATTAAGAATGTAATCCATGTAAGAAAACCCCAAATTTTGATAGAAAATTTGCATGTAGAGAAGATTAAAACCTTATGCTGGAAATTCTTGATGATATAGATGTATTACCCACGAATTTTGATGTTATATTAGGAAGAAATTCTGGAGAAAAACTGAATGGAATTGTAGTTATGAAAACTGTAGGGTTCTTGATGTTTAGACTAGATTTTGGATTGTTTAACCATGATTAATGATGTATACACGCATGCTGAACGTTAAAAACATCTGGAATTATGTTAGTATGATAGTAGTAAACTTTTTGGGTCGATTAGTGTTGGAAAATATGGATATTGATGAAGAATTTTGATGAATCCCGTAACTGCAAATCTGCAGAATTTTTACCCAGACCTGCTTGATCGATCGATCGAGCCTAGAGCTTCGATCGATCGAAGGTTCGATCGATCGAGCCCCAAGCTTCGATCGATCGACCCCTCCTGGCAGACTCCCATTTCCCTTGTTTAGTTAGTTAACGTAAGTTATCGTGAAATTACCTTTGGGCATTCTAAATAAAATGAATTGGGAGACATTGAGGACCAGTAGGGTATATGGATAAATGTTAGAACCTTTAATCTTCAACGAAAATAGTATTTATGGGATATTTACTTTAGGTTGGTATATTTATGAATTTAAAGGGTGAAGTACGTAAGAGAGTTACGTTGGAATCTAATAAAGTCACTTAATGAATTTCAGAATTTTGAGGATGAAATCTATGAGTGTTAGGTAATAAGTGAGAAAACCCTTCGAGTTAAGGTTAGGAATAAAACCTTATATGTAATTCCATAACTGTGAAATTAAGGATAAAGGGTATAATTACGGGTGATGAGAAGAACCTATATTAATTCGATAAAGTGGTATATTTATATGATTGTGTGTACATATATTATATGCATGTGAAAATCATACCCACGCTACTTGCTATCCCTGAGGTCTCCGCGCTGGGACAAGTCTTATCTCGATGGGACCTTTATGGGGGATATTGACTTGTACCCTAGAAGATAGATGTCCTTGGTACAGGCTATCAATGTGATAGTTCAGACGGTCCCAAGAGACGCCGGTATGTGCCACCCTCTTAGAGACTTGGAATCTATGCTTCGCCTCAATATTGTTTGTGTATTTATGTTAATACAATTCGAGAGTGATTCCGAATGTATTCCCCTTAAAATGAGTGATATGGGGCTTTGGATAGTGGAAGTATGCACGCACCATAGTTTTATTCGGGGTGCTGTTATATATATATATATATATTATACGAGTAGTTAATATATATATGAGATCATGATATTTGAAATTGTCTACTGAGATTTGTTAAGTAGGACATGGTTGTTGACTCAAATTATTAAATACTTGTTTTGAGAAAGTATAAAATGTCATGGGAACTTTATTATTTTTATGAAGTTAAAAATAGAGAATTTTGGGCTACTGTTGGAACATCTTTTAAAGTGGATATCGTGTATTAAATCTTACGAGTAATTTAAGTTAAGTTAAAGCTGCTAGAAAGACTAGTATGTTAGATGCTAAAACAAACTGTTGGGAAGGTTAGTGCGATAGGTGTGCACTTTAGAAGAGAGGTGAGTATTTCTCAAGAGAGAGATGCACTAATATGATTTGCATTGGCCTGTATCAATTTAAATACTTGCTTAACGTATTTTAAAAATCAAACACACTTTCGGGCTCTGACCCGTTTCTTTTCTCTCTCTCTCTTGTATATATATATGTATATTTTCAGGTGCCCAGCCACAGGGGCGTCTTGCTTAGGATCCCTTGAGAAGAACGAGCTGCAGCTTAGGTGGGAGTTGCAGGTCACTTGAGTAGACGGCTTCTGTTATTGACTCCACTCCTATTATTCTCATTTATTGGGCACGTGTTGCCCTTTTCATCATTTCATTTGTTGTTGGGATTTTGTATTTCATTTATTTCCAGTATTGTTCTATGGGATTTATTCAGGATGGATTTATGGTTTTAGTTCCATTTGTTGACATTCGATTGACGAATGTATTATGTTATTTGGTATATTTTGGTGTAATTCTTTATTGTAAAAATGTTGTTTCAATTAAAATAAATCTTTTTCTGTAATTAAAATTTGGAAAGTTTTGTATGGAAAATGTTTTGACACTTAGCTTAATTATTTAGGGTGTTAAATTGGAATTTTTTTTTATCGACAGTGATGCTGAGAATGAACCAACTGTTTACCTTGATTTAATTTAATAAAGGAGTGATCGCCCAGTATTTAATTAGGCGGGGTGTCACAAAGGAAAACTCATTGGAAAAAGTCGTTCAAATGAAATTCTCATTCGAATGACAATTTCGAACGAAAAGTCAGAATATGCACTTTTCATTTTAAGCTCATAAAAATTTATTTTAAATAAACTTACACCCATTAAAAATATTCCAAGTCTCTATAAATATATATATATATAGCATTCATACCTTATTGGAGACTTGAAATATGATGAAATGTTGAGGACGCAAAATGAGGCACTTGAAACTCGGCAAGGATGATGTCTTCACATTGAACTAGGCCGATACGTCTTCAACTCAAACTTGTCATCGGCTTGAAGGATACACATGAACACAATCCTAAGACTCAAATGTTTTTGTCCGGAATTTAGCCAACACTACATAAGACTCAATTGGAAATTTGTTTCCTTACAAGTACTTATACCCATAAGGGTAGTTATTCCTGGGTTGCCCCCTTCTGGAAGGATATCTATCCCCAAAGATTACTTCGTATGGATAGTAGACCATTGATCCAACCACGTTCGACTAAGCCCATTTATAGTGTGGCTACGAATGGACATGTCTCGCACGTCTCTCCTTCAACTGAGGTATTTATCTTCCCATCCTAGTTATTTTTGTCTTTTTTTTGGCCTTTTTTCTAAAAACTTATTTATTGGCAAGCTAGTACGAGCATCCCTTCAACCTATGTGGTTAATTTGAGCCCCTCTCCCCCTCCTAGGGTCTAAGTACCTTTGATTTTCTTGTTTCTAGTTTTTAACGACTCACTATTCTATATTTTACTTGAGCTATGATTTATTCGTGGTTTGTCTATGTTTTAGGGTGGCATGAGCATCTCTTCATCTGCCATTTTTGTGGTAAGTTCTCAAGTAAGTAGTTTATCTGCCTCTTCACCTAAAGTATCTACTCTCCTCTTTTTTGATCCTTCTATTTTTGGAGATGAAAAAAAGTGTGTTCTCTTTCAAGCACCTTGGATCAAGACTTTCTCCTTATTTTTAGGTAATTCCCTCGCAGGTCCCTTCCACTGTGGACCCTGCATTGAGTCTCCCTTGAGCATCTCCTTAATAAGGACCCTTCAGGTACATATATTATTATACTTGTTACTTTACCCCTTTACTTTCTTCATTATGTAAGGTATCTTGGTGACTTAATTTTTGTTTGTTTATTTTCATACTAGTGTTGTTGAGGTCTATTTTCCTATGGCACACACTTCGAGCACCGCAAAGGAGGCTCCTCGGCTGCTTATTCAACGTACTTTTATTTCTATCTTGCTTTTTCTATGCAAGTGTTTGCTAATACTTTCTTATTTCCTTGCTCTCAGACTAGAGTTGCTAAAGTTCCTTTATCTATGGGACATGCTGTGAGCACTATTGAGGAGGCTCCCCAGGTGCTTATTTTAATAGAATTTTGATTCGAACTTTCTTTTTTTGTGCAAGTGATCACTAACACCTTCCTGTTTCCTTATTCTTAGATTAGTGCTGCGAGTGTTCCTATGACTGTAGAACAACTTGGGGAAGCCACTACGAGTGAGGTATTACACTGTTATACCTTATTCACTCTTTTTTGTTTTACCATTTTCTTTTTCATTATTTCTTTTACTGTGCAAGTACTCACCATCACTTTACTATTTCATGTTTCCAGGTTAGCGAGGCAAGCGTTCCTATGCACGTGGAATAAATTGTGAGTGCCTTGGCGAGCACCCCTTAGGTAGTATAGTATCATATCTGGTCTTTTTTTTTAGTCTTGCTTTTTGATGAGAAAGTGTTCTATCAATATCACCTTATTTTTTCTTTACCAAGTCAGTGCAATAGATCAAGTAAGACCTTTTAGGCTGACTGGTAGCATGCTCACTCCTTTGGGTTTGGGGGTAGGATCTTTCCCCTCCTTGCTATTTCCTTTATACCTTCCTCTCTTTAGTTATATTGATTTAAGTTATTTTCCTTCTTCTCATTATCTATTTTTTCACATCTTCATCTCTAGGATCATGCGGGTGAGCTTGTGGAGGCAATTTTGGATGATGAGGCCATCTCTGAGGCCACTCAGTCTGATAGAGCTAAGGGGGAATTCTAGTGAGGATCCCCCTCTGCCTCTTTCTGAGCCTAGTTTTATGAACATGGACTGTGATGATATTGAAATGGAATCTCCTGGGATATTTACGAGAGACTTATGGTTCAAGGAACTACCGAACAGATTTAGAGCTCATGAGCTAGAGATCTTAGACTTAATTTTTGAGAACCATCCAGACATTTTTGCCTCCCAAAGCATCCTCAGCATTAACAGTCTTACCATATACAGTCTAAAGTCCATCGCTAGCCACGTGCATAGCTTTTGTCCACTGCTCCTACTGACCTTAACAGTGTGAACACTAGGCTCTTTTTAGCAGTTATTTATAAATTGGAGACTTTCTATCACTTCAAGATGAATTGGCTCGAGGCTTCTATTTGTCCTCTCATGTATTCTTTATAGGAAACTTGTGAAGGCATGATCATCAGGGCGGACTAGGAGCGAGCAATGCTGTGCTGAGGCCGCTCGATTACGCATCCAGATTTAGCTACAGGAGGGCAGACTGACCAAGATCACGGCTGGTGACACTGAACAGGGTGCTCTCCTGGATAGGCTAGAGGAGGAATTTGTTCAGGGTGATGGACCCACTTTTATTGATTTACATTCGAGAGAGAATCTTCTTTTTATTTTATCGAGTTGATGTGTTCTAAGAAGAACTGTCTATGTAAATTTTATGTTTCTTGTAAAGGCAAACACGGCTCCATTTTTTAGAGTCTTTAATAGAGAACGTCTATTTCACTTCCATTTGTCCATCTTAATCTTTCCTTTACATTATTTCTGCTTAGACTGCTATCTATTTGCTATGAACTGCTACTTTTTTCTGGGGGAGTACTTTCACATGATCTTGGAAAGATTCATGTTTAAAATGCCCTATAATCTGTGGGGTACTTGTTCACATTTCATTTGGAACTTTTTTTTAGGAAATGACTTTTTTGTGTGTTTGTGTGGGGGTGGGGGGTAGGGGTGGGGTGACCCCTTCTTAATGTTGTCAAATAATCATTTGAATAAATAATTCTTAGAATAAAATTAAAGATACTATCTCACTTTTCAAAATTTGTTCTCACGACAAAATTAAAAATCTATCAATTCTTTAACTTGCCAATGGCTAAAGAGAAAACTGTGTATCCCGTATTTTGTGGGGTATTTGAACTGTTATAATTATAGGGACTTTGCTCACTATACTTTGCCTTTGGGATGCATATACCCTAAAGTATAATGAGTAAAGTTCCTTACATTCTGGACCCTCTCATAAACTTTAAGAGTCAATATCTGTATTGCCTATGAGAAAACATATATTTCTTTCTTTCAACTTTAGGCATATATCACAAGGAAGAAAATCTTAGTGCATCCACTCACAAATTATTAGCGAGTGAGGCTCAAAAGATACTGGAGATAAATACAGGTTATTATAGTAAAAAAAATATCATGTGTGACTGATCAAAAGAAATATCACATCTCATCCGCGAATTTTATGTTTTAATGGTAGATAAAGAATAAACTTAAATACAGCAATAAATTTAGTGCTAAAGAAATTAAAAGACTTTTATTATGGGGATGCCTAGCATATTATTACATAGTGGAGTCTGAAAATAAAAGGAAGTACAATATTATTCATTCATGCCATACATAATATAAAACTTAGTAGAAACACTCGGGATTCATAAGAGTTGATTATTTGCTGTGTAGATATTTCAACGGGGACTACAATCCTTGTCGGTCACTGCCCCCACGTACATAACTAAAAATGTTTTTAGGGGGTATGATAGAATAAAAGTTCAAGTACGCAGAAAATATCTTTTCTTCCTCAGGTTCGTCGTCCATTTGGAATTAAAATAATTAAACAGACATGCCAAGTATATAATTTTTATTTCTATACAAGATACAGAAGATGATGTAGTGTTAGAAAATAACAAAATGAAATATTGAGATTATACCTGTTGAAACGAAATGAAATATCATAGAACAATCAAGGGTATACTGAAGCCTACTAATAGGTAAATGAATAATATGGTGAATGTAATCGGATAAATGGAGTATCAATTTACTATGATAAGGGTTCAGATTATAACACGATAACGCATAAATTGTCTATTACATGGCTTTAATAATGTAGACATACTGTTACAATATTGCCCGAGGCATAAAATACACTTGGACAGGCAATCCCAATAATCGGTAAATACTAAAATATAGCTCAATACATACATATGTGGCAAATAAAAAATAGGCACTCAACATCTGAGTCTTAGAGGCCATTTAGAATTACCGTGGTATACCAGGGTCTAATCCCTGAATCATAAGGTCTGCTACTTGGGGTTTCATTGATAACGGAGATAAATTGCAGGGTTATATGCAATTATTCATTATAGGTTGTAGGGTAATATCATAATTAAGGGTACAGAGGTTTAGTGGATTGGGTGTAATGGTTTATCGATTTTAGGGATAATAGGAATATTGAAAGAATCAATATACGAAGAGAGGGGAGCTATAGGATTTATGCCAACAATAACTATCTCCAATCTAAGGCATCTAAATCATAATAAATGGGTTAACCATCAATTAATGGAAAGTGCTCACAATATTTAACAATAAACTGCGCTCTTAGTCGTCTTTGCTGGATTTTGGGAGATTCAGGACCAAGGATTGTTCGTCTTTCCTGACCTATATACATTTTGTTTTCTAGCGACTGATTGGTAGTAGTATCTTATCTTGATAAGGTTCGCGTTGGTACCTTAAATATGATGGAGGCGATGGGTATCGGTCACTATCCTCCATACGTTGGAGATAACTTGCGACAAGACAACTTGGGCTGTAAAATAAAAAATATAATCATATGATCAAAGGGAAATAGCAGGGGATATCTAGGGTTTATCAAACCTATCTCCATCCCCACTCTGGGGCACAAGGGATCAAAATTAGGGGGTTAACCCTCAAGAACGGGCAAGTTCTCCCTATAGTTAATAATAAACATGTGTTACAATTTATCCTTGTTAGAATATGGGAGATTCAGGACTTGGGAGCATTCAACCTTCATGTCCTTCAAATAATAAACATTGTCCTTCCTTATAACCCATAGAAAGGCCCAAGTTAATTAAGGGGATGGACATCAATCATTATCCTCCATACGTTAAGGATATCTAGAGTTGAGATAACCCAAAAATACTCACAAAAATACAGGAAACATGGGTGCGAGGGGGAAAGATTTCCAGCTTCCACTGTCATTTTAGAAAACAAATTTGTTCCTTCTACATGATGTTAATAATTAACCTCATTATTTATCACGTCGATGGTAACCCAATCGAGATCGTGCTTTCTCTTAAAATCATCAATGATAGAGGCATCAATTTTTCACACCATTATCGAAGTACAATGGAATAAAAGCTAAGTACAAAAAAGGAAAGGAGTAAGAATCTTAATAACTTAGAGGGAGAAGAAAATGACTATGGTTGTTGAAAATGCTATACCCTCCTTTTCTACATCAAAAGACAAATGAACTGGTTGAGAAGTCTACAGTTTCTTTAAGGGAAAAATGTTGACACAGGAAAAAATTATCATTAATCATAACTCCTAAGAAAAGTTAGATGACAGATTAATAAACCATCTTTTCCCTTACAAAAGGAAGTGATGAAAAGAATCTTGACAATTTCAAGACTTCGTGTCTTAGCAGCCATAAAGCTCTAGGGGAAATTATGCAAAGCATATATTACGACGTGTGATGCATAAGGGACCCATTAGGAATGATATCCACGTCCCTCATCTTGTGATTACAATCATATGGTATAAGTATAAGGATAGAGTCCATCTCAAGGGGGCTCTACAAAAATTGTACAAATATCTGGTGTCTCTCCTAGATAGAGTATGTGAAAAAACTAGTGTAAAAAATTTATTTCTAATTGTGTTATGTTACAATTAATAAAACATCTCTCCCCATCCCCATGGACGTAGACAATTTGCCAAACCACGTATATCCCATGTCTTTTTTATGTGATTGATTACAATTTTTTTTATTGCTTGTTCTGATTTTGTGTGGTGTGATTGATTATTTAGAATCCATGAATTAGTGCACTTAAAGCCTCTCTAACATTGAACAAAACAACTTGAGAAATTTTAAACACCCTACAAATACTTGTCCTGCTTCAAAAGGTTCCTGGGAGTGTAATGATAATTACTCTAAACAGGGGGCTAGAGGAACTATCTAATGGAGCTAGAGTTTCACAATCGGCTTTATCTCAGAAGTCATCGACTCCAACACTTGTTTTGACTACAAAATAATCTTCGGCTCCGTTACTACTATGGTAGATTTGGATGGAGCTTGCAGCGATGTAAGATTGCCCTCATCGTCCAAATTATAATAAAACTAGAGTTCAATTCAACCTTGGGACATTTCCATCGGTTATTGAATCTCAAATATACTAAGCAGGCATTCTCATGCATTGAATTGTTCGATGTACCAATCGTTGATGTACCCATCTATCTTGTAACACCCTAAAAATGACATAAAATCTCGATTCATTCGATGCCAATGATGACAACTAAATTATATAACACTTGTTTTATGGTGAAAAAAGTTTTGTTTGGGGTGGGGCGCAGATACCCCATTCTAGTACCCCTCATACATCTACATAGTTCCAAGAACAATTGTTTTAACCTTTGGACCCAAATTCTCCCTTCGAGCCCTAAATCGGAGATCACCATATGTTTCCCGAGATCCCTTTAAGTTTTGGCCAACTCCGGACCCAAGAGTACCTTAACGCGCTTTCATAGAGCTATGAATTCTCTTCCCACCGATCCATACTGTGCCCGAATCCAATTTGTGGTTTGCATTTAACACCCTTTTACTCAAAAGTTCACCGGATGTTTCTCGAGCTCCATTTGACTTCGATCAACTCTCATATGCGAGAGTAGCTCAATGATCTTTCATAGAGCTCTAAATCCTCTTTTGTAAGGACATAAGTCTGCGATTGAGTCTTAATGTAGTGTTGGCTCAATTCCGGACAAATACATTTGAGTCATAGGATAGTGTTCAAGTGTATCCATCCAAGCCTATGACGTGTTACTTGAAGACGTAGCAGCCGAGTTTATAAAGCTTCATCATATGCCGGGTTTAGTGTGCCTCGTTTCTACGTCAACAACATTGGTTCCAATGCTCCTAAGGTATGAATGCATTTTATATATATATAGGAGCTTTGGAAATTTATTGGGTGTAATTTATATTTTTTTATAAAATAATTTTAACGACTTTGTTTTACTCAGAAAATATTTTATAGAACTTTTCATAAAATGTTTTGGGCTTAAAAATAATATTTTATTTTTCTGACACGTCGTTCGAACGAACTGGAATATCGTTCAAACGAGATTCCAATGTCGTTCGAACGAATTGGCATCTCGTTCGAACGAGATTGCCAGGTCGTTTGAACGAGATTTCTAACGAGTTTCCTTTTTTCGCACTGGAACATCGTTTCTAAAGTCATTCGAACGACTTTGGCGGGAACAGTTTTTTTGGCATTTTTGGCAGTTTTCACCATGTTCCCACTACCTTTTCCCCACTAATTTTTGACAGAATTATCAAGTGCGGGAACCAACCTTTTCCAATGATCTTTTTCATATTCTTCCATCTCCTAGAGAGAGTTTTTGAGAGTTTTAATTCCAAATAAAAAGGTTCAAGTTTTTAGTGTTTGTCTTCCAAGAAAAATCCTTGAACACTTTTGTTCACACCCATTTGTTTAGTTTGTCCAAGTTCCTTAATATATATACTTTGCTTGGAGTTTTGGCGCCACTTTTATCTCTATTGTTGGAAGAGTGTTTGGGTTTACTTCTCCATCCCACAAAGAAGAAGTTCGTTTCCTGTGACATTCCCACTTGGAGAAAGGCTCCTTGTTCGGGTGGCGGTGATCGACAAAGTTCGATCGGTGGATTCCGAGACCGCGGTGGACCTCCATGGTTATTCGCTAGGCAGATGTGTGTACAAGAAGGAGCTTCGGGGCTTGGACGGAGTCAAGTCGAGTGTTTGTAAGTCTTTTTGTCTTGTACTTGTAAAATCGCGCTTAGTGGATTTGAGGCTAGGGTCGTCCGACGTTTTTTACCTTTGTGGGTTTTTCCTCGTACATCGCGGCGTAGTGGTTATTTATTTATTTTATCTTTTGCAAAATTCACATTAGATGCATGCTTAGGTAAAAAGATAAAATTGGTTTAAATCACTACTCATGCTTAAGTTGGTGCCAAAATTAATTTGGGTAATGTTTAATTAATTTAGTTCAAGTCATTAATTTTATTGGATAAAATTTGGTTTGGCCTAATTTGAAAAATTGAATTAATTATTTTGTTTGCAAATTTCTAGGACTTGGATTGAATTAAGTTGTTCAAGTGAAATTTAATTTGTTGTTTAATTTAATGTAACTTTTAGTTTGTTTAATTTTAATTTGAAAGAAATTAAAATTTTGTTTATGTAATTGTTTCGTGAGCCATCTTTATTCCGCATCTAAAAGGAAATCACTTTTGGTAAAATTTAAAAAATTGGGGGTCCAACAAGTGGTATCAGTGCTAGAGCTTCAATTTATCGCGTCAAAGATTCGTTTTTCGACTGTTATAATTTTTGTGCTCCTTGTATTTTTAGGTGGTTCATTTTTGACTCTCTCATTTTTGTTTTGTATCTCTCGATGGGACGTCTTAATGATAATTTATCCATTTCTAATGATAATGAAGTTTTTTATATTCGAGAGGAATTTAATGGGCTTAATAAGTGTAATGAAAATTCAAGAGAATTAAATGTGAGATTTTCAAAAAGAATTAAGTTTCTTGAAAATGAAAATTTATGTTTTAAATCTAGAATTGAACTTTTACAAACCTCCTTATCTCAAAAAGATATTTTTTCGTGAAAAGCTCATGGACATAAATTACAATTTTAATATTTTAAATATGTCCAAGAAAGAGAGTGATAGTCGAGAAAAGACTCTTAGGGACAAGTTTGCTCACATTGAGGGGGGGCGTGATAACCTTCGAGGAGTTAGAGAAAATTTAAAGAAGGAGTCCTATAAAATTTAGGAGTCTAATTTATTACTTGAGTCCAAAATTTTAAAATGAAAAATGACTTACAAGACTCTAGTAGTAGTTTGTAATAACCCGCGTAATTTTGGGCTATTTTAATTAATTTCTGGAAAATAGAGGAAAATAAAGTTTTTGATAAAATTATTTTTATTGCTCAAATATGTTGAATATTATTTTTAAAGGCGATAATTTCAAACGGTTTCGAAAACAGAGTTAAAACGGATTTTAAAATGATTTTTAAATGTTTTTAACTCTTGGAGTTGTTTTGGCTTCCAACTCTTCATTTCTCTGCCTTATTTAAAGGAGTCTTTTGGTTTCTTTGTCTTATTTAAAGGAGTCTTTTGGATTCCAACTTTTCATTTCTTTGCATTATAAAAAGGAAGTCATGGGCAACTCTTTTAACCTACTTTTGGCACAAATTTTGGCAGCAAATATATTTTATATTCCTCTTCTTTTTATATACACATTGGCCCTTGAGATTTGTGAGTTCCAACCTTAGAGTATAGGTGTTCTTGGGGCTATTTTGTTGGAGGTTCTTGGAGGAACTTTTGTAGATCTTTTGAGTTGATCTTAAGGATGTGATCGTTGGTTTCTCATCATGGTCTGAGGTATGGGGTTTTACACAATATGCTCCTTAAATCTCGCGAGTGTCATTCTCTTTGAATTCTTGTTAATTGAACTCATATTTGAATTGATAAATTCATTGAAATCTGGAAAATAATTGTTGAAATTATTTTGATTCATGTGGTATCATTACATTGTTGATGAGCACGTAGTCATGAGATTTTAATATGGCACGGATGTTGGGCACTCGCCAAAATTCTTGTTTCTCGAGCTATGGCTTTATAAATCATATACGGATGTGGTGAGGCCTGGTGACCCAGTTAAAGTGTTGTTGAGAAATTATATTGATAAATGCTTTGAGATTTGCATTTCGATTTGAATATTCGTACTCGTGTTGTTACGTTTTCTTCATCGCTAACATATATTTGTTGAGCATCTTTCTTGTCGTATTGTGTACTTCCCCATATTTTCTTTTAGTGGCAGGTTAGCGCGGATTTTGGGGCGCTATGGAGATTGATTTTAGCGAGGATTGTTTGGGAAACATTTGTATTATTTTGATGTATAGAGCTTTGGAGATTTGTATTTTATTTTCGAGTTAGTTGTTGTATTTAATTCGAGAGATTTGTTGTAATTGTAGAGATTGAGATTAGTGGATTTATATTATTGTGGATTTATTTAGATGCCCTATACCTTGTTATTTGGGGATTTGAAATTATTTTATCGCATTAGCACTCCGTTCGCTCTCCCCGGGCGGGCGGGGTGTTACAAATGGTATCAGAGCTTAGGTATACGGCAACCCTCGGGGCTTGGGTTTTGGGTTCATTGCGTGGTTAGCAATTTTTGGAGATAGAAAATTTTAGGTGATATTCGTGTTAGGTTTCGAGATTAGACGTGAGGAATTTATTTTTGGAGACGAAATCATTTTTGGAGATTGTTAGCCTGATTTTTTAGAGTTAGGCATTCGGCGAATTTCGAGGGCGAAATTTCATTGTTAGTGGGGAAGTGTAATAACCCGCGTAATTTTGGGCTATTTTAATTAATTTATGGAAAATGGAGGAAAATAAAGTTTTTGATAAAATTATTTTTATTGCTCAAATATGTTGAATATTATTTTTAAAGGCGATAATTTCAAACGGTTTCGAAAACGGAGTTAAAACGGATTTTAAAATAATTTTTAAATGATTTTAACTCTTGGAGTTGTTTTGGCTTCCAACTCTTCATTTCTCTGCCTTATTTAAAGGAGTCTTTTGGTTTCTTTGTCTTATTTAAAGGAGTCTTTTGGATTCCAACTTTTCATTTCTTTGCATTATAAAAAGGAAGTCGTGGGCAACCCTTTTAACCTACTTTTGGCAGCAAATATATTTTATATTCCTCTTCTTTTTATATACACATTGGACCTTGAGATTTGTGAGTTCCAACCTTAGATTATAGGTGTTCTTGGGGCTATTTTGTTGGAGGTTCTTGGAGGAGCTTTTGTAGATCTTTTGAGTTGATCTTAAGGATGTGATCGTTGATTTCTCATCATGGTTTGAGGTATGTGGTTTTACACAATATGCTCCTTAAATCTCGCGAGTGTCATTCTCTTTGAATTCTTGTTAATTGAACTCATATTTGAATTGATAAATTCATTGAAATCTGGAAAATAATTATTGAAATTATTTTGATTCATGTGGTATCATTACATTGTTGATGAGCACGTAGTCATGAGATTTTAATATGGCACGGATGTTGGGCACCCGCCGAAATTCTTGTTTCCCGGGCTATGGCTTGATAAAGCATATACGGATGTGGTGAGGCCTGGTGACCCAGTTAAAGTGTTGTTGAGAAATTATATTGATAAATGCTTTGAGATTTGCATTTCGATTTGAATATTCGTACTCGTGTTGTTACGTTTTATTCATCGCTAACATATATTTGTTGAGCATCTTTCTTGTCGTATTGTGTACTTCCCCATATTTTCTTTTAGTGGCAGGTTAGCGCGGATTTTGGGGCGCTATGGAGATTGATTTTAGCGAGGATTATTTGGGAAAGATTTGTATTATTTTGATGTATAGAGCTTTGGAGATTTGTATTTTATTTTCGAGTTAGTTGTTGTATTTAATTCGAGAGATTTGTTGTAATTGTAGAGATTGAGATTAGTGGATTTATATTATTGTGGGTTTATTTAGATGCTTTATACCTTGTTATTTGGGGATTTGGATTTATTTTATCGCATTAGCACTCCGTTCGCTCTCCCCGGGCGGGCGGGGTGTTACATAGTTGTAACGGTTCTAGCTCATCTGGTTCAAATATTTCCGTTGCTAAAGCTAAGACCATTGTTTGTTTTAGAGGGTCAACTTTATCCAAGGAATTTAGAAAAGGTCACACCTTAGGTATCATTCCTCGTGTTTTCACAGGCTTGCATTGTGGTAGGAAAGGTCATCTTAGGTCATTTTGTTTTGATCTTAAAAGAAGTCCTAGGAAGTCTATGTCTAGCATTTCATTAGTTCCCAAATCCCATCATTTGAAATATACATCTATATGGGTTAGGACATCATTTTTAGACGCACTAGATATTAGATTTGTTGATTCTCATTTGCTTTCACACGAAACCTCCCTTGCTAAATTTAAAGGTTGAATGTGTTAGTGTTGTTTGCATACTCTAGAATTTTATGCTTAATATTATATATCATTGCTAGGTGTATGCATGGTTAGTCATTTTATAGTCATTGCTTTATATTATATCTCATGCTAGAATTATGATGTTTGTTTATCTTTTGTATTATAGTTCTTTCATTTTAGTTTGCATTAAATGAAAAAACAAAAAGATTTTTGTTTATCATTTGTGTTTTGCCTTTTTTAGTAATTTAAGATTAATGAAAAATACCAATGATTTTTGTGTGTCTTTTGAGTAAATATTTTTATTTTTGGTTAAAAATTGTCAAAAACTGAAAAAGATTATTGTTTTGTGTATATTTTAGTTTGACACACTCTATGTGACATATACTTGTGTTTGAATCCCATCTTTTTCGCTCCCATGTGGCTAGAACTTTTGGTTTAGATTATCAATCCTTAAAATGTTCTTTACCATGCTTACATGGAGTAGTTGGATTTTGTGTTGATATAATGGATTCTATTTTTATATGCCTCAATTTACACATGCACGAGCTCACTTGTAATCTTAACTTCACATGTTATATTTAAGCTTTGTGAGGTGTTCTCCTACCAATCTTGTTATCTACATGTTATGTGACCTAGGAGGACTAGTGCATGTTAAAATCTGTTGCACACGAGAATTGAGCGATAAAAGATTATGTATATATATGTGCAAGGGGAAGGGCTCCGAAAGGACATATCATCCTTTGTGAGTAAGCCACCATTTGCTTGGACCAAAAAGAAATACGTGGTCCAAAGGCCTAAAAGAAAATGGCATTAAAAGAAAATATTTGCCAAGGCCTATTTTGTTTAGTTGATTATGATAAGGCGATACCCCCAATTTTAAATTATTACAAATAAAAAGGCAATTCAGTTTCCTTTTAAAGAGACGCGGAAGCGAGATGGTTCAATTAAACACACACTAACAACTAATTTTAATTTTTGTCAAATAAAATTAAACATAAACACAAAATGAAATTAAATTAATCATCAAATATATTTTCACTTACACCAAATTAATTTAACTCAAGTCCTAGAAATTTGCCTAACCAAATAATTAATCCATTTTTGCAAATTAAGCCAAACCAAATTTTATCAATTAATATTATTTAGACTAGAATTAAATTAAATTAAACGTTACCCAAATATTAAACATGCACCAAATTAATACCCAAATTTTATCTTTTTACCTAAACATACATCTAATGTGATTTTGCAAAAGATAAAATAAGGAGACAAACCACTACGCCACGATGTACGAGGAAAAACCCACAACGGGAAAATAAACCTCGGACGGCCCTAGCCTTAAGTCCACTAAGTATGATTTTATAATTATAAGACAGATGACGTACTTCCTCGACTCGACTCCTTTCAAGCCTTGACGCGTCTTCTTGTAAACACCTCCACCTAGTCGACAACCCCATAACTCCACTGGAACCTTGGAATTCACCAGTGAGGCTTTAGGAACAACCGTCAACCACACATGGTGCCTTTAACCATGTGAGAATGCCACAGAAAAACAACGAACTTCTTCTTTGAGGGATGTAGAAGTCAACCCAAATGAACTCTTCAACTTGGTAGAGTAAACCCGATGCCAAACACTCCAAGCACGATATTTATATGGAAACTTGGAATAAACAATATGGGTGTAAACCAAAAGTGTTTAAGAGTGATTTTCTTGGAAAGAAAAATACTTAAACCATGAACCTTTTCATAGAAAAGTTAAATTCTTAAAACTCTCTCTAGGAGATGGAAGTATATGAAAAAGTTACTTTGAAAAAGTTGGTTCCCGCACTGGATAAGTCTGTCAAAAGTTAGTGGGGAAAAGTAGTGGGAAAAGTGGGAAAACTATCAAAAACTGACAAAATACCTGTTTCCGCCAAATCTCGTTCGAACGAGATTTTTGTTCGAACGACCCTTCTAACGAAGTTCCAGTAGATAAAATTGTAAGGTCATTAGTAAACTCGTTAGAATTCTCGTTCGAACATCATTCTCGTTCGAACGACAATTCAAACTATATTCCAGTGGCCAAACGGGGAACTCGTTGGCAGACCTCGTTCGAACGAAATTCTCATTCGAACGAAAAACTCGTTTGAATGACAATTTCGAACGAACTTCTAGAAAGCTTAAAAATTCTATTTTTAGCCCATAAACTTTATTTTAAAGTTTTAAAGAAATCTTCTGAAAATAAACATTAGTTTAAACAAAAAATACCACCAATTAAAATTTGTTCCAAGCTCCTATATAAATATGTAATGCATTCGTACCTTAGGAGTAAATGGAACACATGTTGTTGAGGTAGAAATGAGGCACACCAAACTCAACATTTGATGAAGCTTTAATCTTGGCCACTACGTCTTTAACTAACACGTCATAGGCTAGAATGGATAATCTTGAACTCTATCATATGACTAAAATGTTTTTGTCCGGAATTGAGCCAAAGCAACATTGAGACTCAATCGGAGACTTGTGTCCTTACAAATCTCCCCCTTTAGCTATTCCGGGATAAAAATCAACAAAAATTCTAAAGGACCGTCAAGCTCTGCTAGACTTAAAAAACATATCCCACCCAAAATAAAAAAAATACATAGCTTAACTCAAAACCCAAGGATCAATATCTTTGCCAATGAAGAAAGTTGCCATATTTTGAAGAATTCCTGCACACTTAAGCAAACTATCAAATGCATTGGGAATATCAAGAATATGAAATGCATGTAAAATAAATACTCCCCCTAAACTAAACCTCCCGTTATCAAATATGATCTACCCTAAGAAGTTCGTAACTCCCCCTAAGTTAAATCTCCTAAACTTAGATAATATTATAATAGGATTAGATACCATTTCTCCCCTATCATTCTCCCCCTTTTTGTTCAGGAATAGACAAAGGATAAAAGTAATATAAAAAATTGGTGCATAAGGTGATAAGAACATGAAAGCATATAAGCAACACAAATATAACTATTCCATATAAGGAATAAAGGATACCAACTAAAATGCAAGAAAATGATACCAATATGATACATAAAGTATTAAGCATGTGATATCAACAAACTATGCAACTAGATAGATGCCAATCATGAAGTAGAAGCATATATGGACTAGAAAGCAAGGCAAAGACAAATAGAATACCTCGTATATGAGTACATAATAAATATCATTAATGCACACGTACATATACTAGGTATAAACACCACACGACACAAAATACAATAAGCTTTTCACACTCGTATGGCAAAAATGTGTCATATGGAAACGGAAGTGTTGGGGTGTGAACTACTAACAATTAAATTTAGACCTAATCACTTAAAACATGTTCACGGAGTTCTCATTTGATTGCAAAATTTATCACATTTGAATATAACCTCATGTGACAATATAGATTGAACTCAATGAACAAACATACACAATGCACACAAGCCTAGAATTTTGATGATTCTACAAACCAATAGAGTCATGACTTGAAAGAACAACTAGGATAAACGGACATTGTGCAAACCATTGATATACAATCCAATCTCCCTCAATAAGCATATATATTTTTGAATGAATATATCAATTAAACATAGGCCTTGGCAATGATTTTTCTTTTTAGTGCCATATTTTATTTTTAGGCCTTTGGAACACGTATTTCTTTTAGGTCCAAGCAAACGGTGGCTTACTCGCAAAGGATGATATTTCCTTTCAGAGACCTTCCCCGCGCACATTTATATATATAATTTTTATATCTCACACAAATCTCACGTGCACGGATTTTAACATGCACTAGTCCTCCTAGGTCACATAACATGTAGATGACATGATTGGTAGGAGAACACCTCACAAAGATCAAATTTACATATGAAGTTATAGATTCAAGTGAGCTCGTGCATGTGTGAATTGAGGCATATAAAAATAGAATCCATTATATCCACACAAAATCCAACTACTCCATGTAAGCATGGTAATTTTTTTTTTAAGGATTGACAATCTAAACCAAAAGTTCTAGCCATATGGAAGTGAAAAATTAGGGATAATCTTGAACTCTATCCTATGACTCAAATGTTTTTGTCCAGAATTGAGCCAACACAACATTGAGACTCAATCGGAGACTTGTGTCCTTACAAATTTATTCATTCAAAAGATTAAAATAATATGCTTATATTGAGGGAGTTTGGATGGTATATCAACGGTTTGCATAATGTCCGTTTATCCTAGTTGTACTTTCAATGTCGTGACTCTATTGGTTTGTAAAATCATCAAAATTCTAGGCTTGTATGCATTGTGTATGTTTGTTCATTGACTTCAATCTATATTGTCACACGAGGTTATATTCAGATGTGATGAAGTTTGCAATCAAATGATAACTCCGTGAACATGTTTGAAGTGATTGGGTCTAAATTTAATTGTTGCTAGTTCACACCCATACACTTCCGTTTCCATATGACACATTTTTGCCATACGAGTGTGAAAAGCATATTGTGTTTTGTGTCATGTGTGGTGTCTATACCTATATATATGTGCGTGTGCGTTAGTGATATTAATTATGTCTACATATATATGGTATTTTTTCTTTGCCTTGATATCTAGTCCATCTATGCTTTAAATTCATAATTGGTATCTATCGTGTTGCATATTGTTGTTGATATCACATGCTTAGTATCTCAGTTGCATCTTTGTTGGTATTCGTTATTATTTGTATGGATTAGAAATAATTTTGTTTCCCATATGCTTTCGTGTTCCTATCACTCTAAGCTTCATCGTGTTTAAAATTAATTTTATCCTTTGTCTATTCCTGAACAAAAAGGGGGAAATCGATAGGGGGAGAAATGGTATCTAATCCTATTGTACTCATATATTAGTTTGGGAGAATTAATTTAGAGGGAGACATCTTTCTAAGTTGATCATAGTTGATAAAGGGGAGAATTAATTTAGGGGGAGCATTTATTTTTCATGCATTTAATATTCTTGATATTCCCTATGCGTTATATAGTTTGCTTAAGTGTGCAGGAATTCTTCTAAATTGCAACTTTCATCATCGGCAAAGATATTGATCCTTGGGTTGTGAGTCAAGCTATGTAATTTTATTTTGGGTGGGATGTTTTTAAGTCTAGTAGATTTTGACGGCCCTTTAGGATTTTTGTTTTGTTTTTGTCCCGGAATAGCCGAAGGGGGAGATTTGTAAGGACACAAGTCTCTGATTGATTCTTAACAGTGTTGGCTCAATTCCGGACAAAAATATTTGAGTCATAGGATAGTGTTCACGTGTATCCATCCAAGCCTATGACGTGTTAGTTGAAGACATAGCGATCGAGTTTATAAAGCTTCATCATATGCCGGGTTTAGTGTGCCTTCTTTCTACATCAACAACATTGGTTCCAATGCTCCTAAGGTATGAATGCATTATATATATATATATATATATATATATATATATATATATATATATAAGATCTTTGGAAATTTATTCGGTGTAATTTATATTTTTTTACAAAATAATTTTAATGACTTTGTTTTACTCAGAAAATATTTTATAGAACTTTTCATAAAAAGTTTTGGGCTTAAAAATAATATTTTATTTTTCTGACACGTCGTTCGAACGAACTGGAATATCGTTCAAACGAGATTCCAATGTCGTTCGAACGAACTGGCATCTCGTTCGAAAGAGATTTCCAGGTCGTTCGAATGAGGTTTCTGATGAGTTTCCTTTTTTCTCACTGAAACATCGTTAGTAAAGTCATTTGAAAGAAAAAGTCGTTTTCACCATGTTCCCACTACCTTTTCCCCACTACTTTTTGGCAGAATTATCAAGTGCGGGAACGAACCTTTTCCAAGGAACTTTTTCATATTTCTCCATCTCCTTGAGAGAGTTTTTGAGAGTTTTAATTCCAAATGAAAACGTTCAAGTTTTGAGTGTTGTTCTTTCAAGAAAAATCCTTAAACACTTTTGTTCGCACCCATTTGTTTAGTTTATCCAAGTTCCTTAATATATATACTTTGCTTGGAGTTTTGGCACCGGTTTTATCTCTACCGTTGGAAGAGTGTTTGGGTTTACTTCTACATCCCACAAAGACGAAGTTCATTTGCTGTGACATTCCCACTTGGAGAAAGGCTCCTAGTTCGGGTGGCGGTGACTGAGGATTCCGAGACCGCGGTGGACCTACGCGATTATTCGCTAGGCAGAGGTGTGTACAAGAAGGAGCATCGGGGTTTGGACGGAGTCAAGTCGAGTGTTTGTAAGTCTTTTTGTCTTGTACTTATAAAACCGTACTTAGTGGATTAGGCTAGGGCCGTCCGAGGTTTTTTCCCGTTGTGGGTTTTTCCTCGTACATTGCGGCATAGTGGTTATTTGTTTATTTTATCTTTTGCAAAATTCACATTAGATGCATGCTTAGGTAAAAAGATAAAATTGGTTTAAATCACTACTCATGCGTAAGTTGTTGCTTAAATTAATTTGGGTAATGCTTAATTAATTTAGTTTAAGTCATTAATTTTATTGGATAAATTTTGGTTTGGCCTAATTTGCAAAATTGAATTAATTATTTTGTTAGGAAAATTTCTAGGACTTGGATTGAATTAAGTTGTTTAAGTGAAAATTAATTTGTTGTTTAATTTAATGTCACATTGAGTTTGTTTAATTTTAATTTGAAAGAAATTAAAATTTGGTTTATGTATTTGTTTCGTGAGCCATCTTTATTCCGCATCTAAAAGGAAATTACTTTTGGTAAAATTTAAAAAATTGGGGTTCTAACATCTTTCAAATGGTCCAGACCATGCGCGAACCGAACTTACGATTTGTATTTTACTACTATTTTTCTGAAAAATCCATCTTTGGATTGCCTGTAGTCACCCATTCACCCCTTCCTATAGGCATAGGGTACCTTTTTTGGCTGCAAATTTAATATGACTACCTATTGAAGGGCAAGGAAATATTGACCTCATTATTCATGACCTTTTGCCTCGAAACCAATCTCCAGCCTTTTAAGACATCATTTTACAAACATTTTCTTCAACATTCCATTACCTCACATTTCACCACTGTGAAACCAAATGTATTTCGACCAAAGAGTATTTTTTTTTTATGACAACACAATTAATATCACATTTCACCATCTTCTCTATAATGTACTTAAGATTAAAACAAACACTCAATACATGATGAGATATGCAACCGCGAACACTTTATCTAGCCAACCATGCAACCATCTGATACAAGACGATGAAGCCCTTAAAATCAAGACAATAATGATCATGTACGAAAGACAATGAAGATAACAAGATTGACTGAAAGATGGCATCAAAACTTTTGATTCAAAGACTCAAAAAATGTTCGAGCATCAACCAGTCAAAAGAAGATAGTTCTAACACATCTCATAACCTATGATCCATATTATGAAAGAAATTCATCACAATCCTTTAATTGACGTCTCAAGCAACTCAAAGAAATGCTCAGAATATCCATACAACTTTTACTTTATTTTGTTGTACTTTAGGAACTAATGTATAAAAGTAAAGTAACTTGTTTTAAACATATATATGATAAATCCCACTCACCTAAACCTTCCTTAAACTTTCCCCAAGGTCTGGACCCTAAACATTAGTTTGACTAAAACAAGAAGTTTCAATCTACTCAAAGTTAGGGTTCAGTGGACTAAAAGTTGAAGATAATAAGTTCAGTCATACCATCTTCACTTTGAGCTATGTCATCTTTTTAAAGACATTCTAGGGGAGTTTTAGTCAACTGAAACTCCACTTTCAATAGACTAAAAGTGCTAAAATTATGACTTCTTCCTTGGTAACTTCCTCCAACCTTTCAACCTATTATCCCATGGTTTCCTAACTTTATATCAATCTTATAACCTACTTTTTCTGCCATCTCCTTTATCCTAACCCTCTAAATACCCACCTCCCATTCCATTCCAAGACACACAAACTGCAATAACAATCTTTTATAGTAAAGTTCCATCATCCAAAGTTTGTGGCATCCCATTCCTTGAGTTTCTAGAGAGAAACCAAGAAAACCTGTTTGAGAGTTTTAAACTCAAAAACTTCAAAGCTTCTAGAAAATCCACTTGAACCAAAAGACTCAAATCCCAAATCCTCTTTATGAAAGTTATAATCCTAATACCCACATGTGATAAAGCTTTATCCCAAATATCCATCTTGAGTTTTATAATTGTGATACTTGTTTACTTTCCTTTTAAGATAGATAAAGTAAAATCATGTTACCATTATTTTAGTAAAGCTACTTGGATTTACATTTCGGTTATGAATATTATTGTTGCGACTCACAATTAACTTCATTGTATCATCTCGACTAGTAGTGTTATTATTGTAGGTAGGCGAGGCATTTAAAGTCCTTGGTTTATTGCGTGGGTATCGCTTGGGAAAGGACAAAGGTATTGTCTTGTTGGTTGTGGATTTTAAGGTGATTCCTTGTAAGGTTTTGGTTCCACCATAAGTGAATCGAAGATAGTGAAGTTCTCAAGTACCATCTCGAGCATGAACGTAGGCAGTGGCCGAAGCATATTAAAATATCGATTTGCAAAGTTCCATGAATCTCTCTCTCTCTCTCTCTTAACTGCTTATATTTATCGTTAAATAATTTCTTTTAGTTAAATTTATATATAATATTGCAATTAATCTTTACATTAAGTTAAGAACTTTTTAAAATTCCCATTAAAACTCATATACCCAATTCACCACCACTCTTAAATAAGTAGGACATATATACTCATTTGTTTATAATGAGTCATGATTTCGCATACAAGTCATAGTATATATTTGACTTATTTTACTACCCTTTAGAGGTACGGTCAGACACGCGTACTCATTTGGTCATAGTGAGTCATGATCCGGTGCACAAATAAATAACAGTTATATACACTTTTAATTATTGTCCTTCGAATGATTCGTTCTCGTCTTTCCCATGATGCGAACACAATGATTTCGCTCTTTGCACACTTTTCACACACATATATACACTTTTTACCCTACATACATTATACACATTTTAGTATAAAAAGGAGAATATTTTTATAGCACATGAGAGATCGAAAAGGCGAAATGGGTGGCTAACACTTTCCCATTCTTTAAGTCAGTCCTCTGACCCGTGATCTATTTGCTTTCGTTTGTGTTTTGCCTCATTTTGTATTTTGATGTTGTTACTCCGAGGACAACTATATTATTTGCCTGTTTTGAGTAAAATAGGTTGGTGAATCCATCTTTTACGTATTCATGCCCCTTGATAACGGTCACTTTATGTCCGTGGAATCCCGTGAATATCACATGAGTGGCATAAAGGTAGTTATCTTCCTTGACCCCATTTTCATGCAAGTCTTCTTCTGGGAGCATACAATTTGGATGGACACGGTGGCGACTCTACTGGGGACTTTCATTTTAGAGGACTAGACTCTATTTTACATGGTCTTTGTTTCCTTTTCTCTATTTTTCTATATGTGTATATATGTTTCCACTTGTATATTCCTCTTTTTACTTTCATACTCACATGTTGTATGTATGTCATGCTCATGTCACATTATCGATGTATATTCCTTTTTCCGTCATGCTCATTTTCTCATCACATGTATATACCATCTTTTCTATCACATGCTTTCTTCACTCGTTTATTTCTCACGCTTCACATTCATTTGTATATATCTTCCACATGTCGCTCTACTTATTCACATGATTCACCTACCCCATTTCAGTTATAGATACACATTCTTATCCCCACTTATATATATATATACATGATTTTTTGTATATTTCACATCACGTGTATATATCCCACACCACTTGCACACACATCCACATTACTCTCACTTGCGCACACTTCCACATTATTTACACCGTGTACATATCACTATGCTTTGTATATGCTTCATGATTCATGCTACTTATACATAGTTTTTTTTTATAGTTTTTCCCATTTTTATATACTTAGCTATTTTTCATGTTGCTCATATATATTCCCATGCTCTAGTTTATGCTTAGTAGTTGTACATATTCCTCATAGCATACATAAAACTTTACTTAAAAATAATAAGTAAAACTCATGCCTTTCGCACACACATCATGCGAGCCCTACATTTTGACCTAAATTTTGTCCCGTACTGGGGGGTCACTTTAGATGGGCTTTCGGTTCTACAAGGCACGATTAACCTAAGCAATATGACTGCCACCTTCATTTATCCAAGTACCTTCGGTGTCTATCAAACAGTTCCCCTCATCATACTGCTTGACCAAACTTATGATGGGAGGTATATAGCGGGGAAATTGTTCATGTGAATCATATTGAATTCAGTCTCTCATGCATCATCATCATGAGGTATATCGCAAGGTAATTCACATACACATAGGTATATCAAATGGATCCCACATGTACTGATCAATGAGTGGCCTTATAGGCAAGAGGTATATCGTGGAAATCATGCCAAAGGGGGGACCTTTACACTTGCCTCTTATGAATAAACCTCATATAGGTATCTTCTCTAGCACACTGATGCCTAGTTTTCCAATTTCAATGTAAAACTCTGCCGAAGTTTCAGGTCGCCTTACTATCCATGTTTTGCGCCATTTTGCCTATTTTTTAAAAGGACCCTGCCCATGAGTTTGGAAATGTCTTTGCATCACGTAACCCATCATTTCCTAGACTTAGGTCCTGTCTGACATCTCACTTGCACCTTAGATGAGACATAATACAATGAAACCTAATAATGATAAGTACACTAGGGGTTCTTCCTTCCTCATTTTCTTAAAAAATATCAATAACATTTTCTATCTTTTTTTTTCAAAAATGCCAAAAAAGTAATTTTTAATAAAAATTAAAAATGCATTTGCCTCTCAGCTGATCGCAGTCCTTGGCCTGGCTCCTTATTGGCTCAAATCTTCTATCAAGCCACCCCAGTGTTTTACACCCTCATCGTCTTATTCGGTGGAGACCAAATAGTCTTACAGGAGATACCTCATAGAGAACCCGAGTTAGAAATCCAATGTTCAACTGAACCTAATGGAAATACTTGCTTAACTCCGTGCGAGGATAGACATTCAGCAAGATGATGTCTAAGAAATGTAGAGAAATAGAGAAATAGAGAAAAAATTCCTGAGGTCCCTAAACAAGATATTGCCTTACCCCGTGTTGTGGGACCGCAAATGCCTGAGTCGATGTGGGCTCCAAAAGAATATCAAAAAGATTCACACCCTTGAAGTTCCCCACCTATCAACGGACCACCATTTACTCATCGGCCAATGCCAAGCCTCGCTCAGTCGGGGGATAACCTGCCACTGCCATTCATGTCGATACCAAGGATGAAGTATTGAAATGAGTCAAGGAAGATATATACCTTCTTTCTGAGAAGTTCAATCAGGTTAAGAACTTAGTGAACTTTGTTGATTACACCCATATGTCCCCTTATGTGAAGGCCTGGTTGCCGGAGAAATTCAAGATGTCCAATATTGAGAAGTTTGGAGGTAACAGACCTCCTATTGCATATCTTCGCAACTTCCACCATTACATGAGCCTAGTTGGGTCTACCGAGGAGATCATATCTCATATGTTTCAATAAACTCTCAAGGAAAGTGCATTTCACTAGTTCTTGTCACTAAAATAATCTCAAATTCGTAGCCGAGAATATATACTGAGGGAATTCCCGACCCAATATAAGTATAAAGAGGAGTTGAAGTAACCCGTTAAGATCTTGAATTGATCAAATAAAACCCTAGAGAATCCGTTAATAGTTTCATCAGTAGTTGGAGAGGAAAGGTCTCTACCATGACCAACCGTCCATCTAAGAAAGAACAAGTCAGTATTGTGAAGAAGAATTTTCTGTCACACTTTCGGACCTCCATGAGTAGACACTATTACCCTCATTTTAGAGTCCTACGGGAGGCTGGGGTTGAGATCGAAGAAAATTCCCATAATCAGAAGATCGAGTATGAATCAAAGAATCCAGTAGGATAATTCACTCCTCGTAAGTATGTAAGCCAGCTACTACCACTGTCTCAGCAATCATTAACATCTCTTAGCCTGCCACTTCATGGGCATTCGAAGACCACCCTATTTTGACATGGAGGGAATATCCTGAGCTCGACATTCCTGTCTTTAAATTTTATCAAGATCAATCATACCAAAATCTCATCAAGCCTTTGGATCCTCGTCCACTGCCTAATCCACTTCCCTAGAATTTTGGACATGACGCATCTGGCGACTTCCACCAAATCATCGGATACACCACAATCAATGATTTCACATGAGGAATGTCATCCAAGGCCTCATAGATAAGGGTGTTGTCTCACCTCTTGAAAATATCAAGTCAAACACCAACCAAACCCTTTACCAAGGCACCAAAAAGGTCTAAATGCCATTCTCACCATTGAAGATCCAAATTTTGACCCAACTAGAATCAAACCCGTCAATAAAACTACCTCTTCTATCATCTAAATCAAGTCACTTAAACCTCTATAAATTTTCCCATATTTCCTCAAAACACTATCGATTAAGCGTTTCCCCTCACGACAAGACTCTGCATTATTGTCCAAACCCGCTCAGAAAAAAAATATGGAGTTACCAACTATCTTAGAACAGATCAGAAGCTCTGGGATGAAAATACCATCTGAAATGACTCTTGAAGAAATTAATTACAAGAAGATTAGTTATGTCTACATAGAGTCCCAAAAGTGGGACCATCAGCCTGATGATTGGTTTGGGCCACCGAATGAGTTCAGTTTAGATAGCATTGTCTAAGTTTTGTTAAAAGGATATGTCAAGGAAAAATAATATATGTGAAGCTTCCTAGCTTCTCACAACACTGAAACTCAATGGGTATTTGGTCCCTTATTTTAAACACTTTGCCGTTGCATGGGAAGAATTATATGATGAGGCGACCGAGGTTATAGAATGCATAGACTTTTCTTAGAAATAAAATATTATCGCTATCAGTTGGGGAGATGAATCTGACTCCATACATTACTAAGATGGTGAACTTGATGATACAAACTTTGATGCTGGTGCTTTAGTCTATGGAATGATGTCTTTTAATAAGCTGTTATCAAGAATAAATGAGATATCTCTTGCACCTAGGAAATAATGGGTTTTTGGTCTTCCTAGTATATGTGAATCATATGACCCGATCAGGGAGATACTATAAACATCCAATCTTTTCACCTGCCAGTGCACCTGTAGACAATGGAAAAAGGATAGCCAAATAAATCCCAATGCCATAAATGTCAGTTGAAGAGAGAAAAATCCTCGAGTAACTCAAGAGGACCCAAACCAATATTACCCTATAGGTACTCTTTATGTCTTCCTAACTTTATAGAAATTCCCTGATCAATATTTTCACCAGACTTATGACTCCTCAATCTATCTCCCCTAAAGAAGTCGTTCATATAGTTAACTTTAACTTCTACTAGACTTGCCTACTTTGCTGATGAGTAAATTCGGTCCAAATCATAACTACGATCACAATATCTCAGTGGAAGTCATGGAAAAGATAGTCTCATTGGTGCTTGTAGATAACAGTTCTTCTTTTAATTTGTACCCATTAAGAACCCTCAAATATTTGGCATTACAGGTCAAAGACCTCACTCCTACCTCCGTCATCGTGTTTGTCTATGTCTATAACCGATGAGAAGTTATGGGTTCAATATCCCTCACACTAAGGGCTGACCCAATATGCCCTTGGATGGAATTTTGATTCATCGATATCCTTGCTTGCTTAAACTTTATCCTTGGTTGATAATTGATCCATTGTTATTAAGGAAGTTACCTCTTCCCTCTATTAGGAGTTGAAGTCCTTCACCGATAATAAAGTCATCATCATCATTGGAGATGATGACAACTCTAATGGCATCAACACAAGCAACCCCATCTTAGAGATACAACACATCATAAATGACATGTTTCTCTTAGGCTTCAAGTTTGATCCACTTCCTTCCAGACATGGGAAAATTTCAAAGACACAGTGTTCCCAAAACATATCCCACTTATTGATGTTAATATGACCCAGATGCTCAATAATATGAATTTTATGCCTTAAAGAGGGTCAGACCGTCATCAACAGGGAATCCTTGAACCAATAGACTTTAAAGAACATTTCCATTTGTATGGACTAGGATATCAATCATATTTAACTGAGACCATGGATCTCCATCATCCATCTCAGAAAAGTTTATAGAAGAGGAAATAACTAATCTCTGGTGATTTTCTAAAGGGCGTTTTGTTAAAAAGGGTATAGATTTACCCTTTTATGGTTTCCTTGAGCTGGGGCTTGATGTTACTGATAAAAAGCTAAAACTAGGATTTGATATCTTCTTCAAAGATAAGTTTACTTGGATTGAGGGCCCAGAGCATGAAGTGAAGCCTTTGAACATTAAGCTTCCAGCTCAAGCTCTTTAAAAACTACGAGCACGAAAATCACTGAAAGCACCGACAACGATGAATCTTTTAGCTTCCATGGATTGGGAATGTATCTCTTCATGATCCACACCGAGTTTGTTCTGTACGACCTATCTACAAAAATAATCCATGCTGGTAAACCTATCCAAAACTAGCAAAGAATTTTAGTCAGCCTAATGCTGCCCATTCAAAACCTTGATGTTCACATTCAATAGAATGAACCTGAGCTTGTTTCTCCTTTTTTATTACTGATATGAATGTAAATGAGGCCTCCTTTAATGAGGTTACCAATGTTGTATTTCCAAAAAATGTTGCTAATGAAATAGATAAAGATTTTAAATATATTATCGTGCTTTATATTAGTTGCATTGATTCTAATCAAACAATTGATGAAAATGATGTAGTCAATGAATAATTCTTAATTGATCTCAATAAAGACAAAATTAAACAACATAACTGCATTCAAACTAATGATGATGAGACCATTGTTATTAATCTTCACTCTAATAGCACTCCTCATGAGATTAGGATAGGGTCAACCCTTAATGAGCATGAGCAATCATAATTTAAAGATATCTTGAAAGAGTTCCTAGACATTTTTGTGTGGTCCTATAGTTATATTCCTGGCATCGACCCACAAATCTTACAACACAAGATCCCCACTTATTGAGAATACAATCCTTTCAAGAAGAAACTGAGAAAAGTACGTCCTGAATGATCCCTTAAAGTCAAGTATGAAGTGGTCAAATAGTTGAATGTGGGTTTCATCCGTATGATCGAATATCTAACTTGGCTAGCCAACATCATCCCTATTCTGAAATTGAGAGGAGAAGTCTTCATGTGCATTCACTACTGATATTTGAACAAAGCTTCTTCGAAGGACGATTACCCTTTGCCCAACATCGACGTGATCATTGACAATACTACCAATCACACTCTTAAGTAATTTGTCGACGAGTTTGCGGGGTATACCAAGATCAAGATGCATCCCGACCACCAAGAAAAATTGCTTTCACCACTCCGCAGGGAAACTTTTGCTACATTATCACGACTTTCGATCTAAGAAATGTTAGGGCTATATATTAAAGAGCATCTTTAACCATTCTGCATGATCTTATCCACAAAGAGGTCAAGGTATATATTAACTAGATGATTATAAAATCTAAGACTTGATAAGGTGACATTCTTGCCATAAAGAAATTCTTTAAATGATTGCAATAACACTAGATGCTTCTCAACCCGTAAAAATGCATCTTTGGCATCACAAAAGGTAAATTCCTTATCTTCTTGGTCAGCGAAAGGGGGACCAAAGTATACCTTTCTAAACTCAAAGGAATCCTCAAAATGCTATCTCCCCAAACTAATAAGGAAGTTCATGATTTCTTAGGCAAACTCCAATACATCAGTGGATTAATTATCCAACTCACTTCCATCTATGATCATATCTTCAAGATCATCCGAAAGGATTTAATGAAATTTTGGAATGAGGCATGTCAAAAATCCTTTGACAAAATTGAGCGATATCTTACCCAACCTTCGGTGATTATGCCACCACAACCCAATATACCCCTTTCCTGTACCTTATTATCAAAGTCACCGTAGCTGGGGCTATGCTAGCCTAATATATTGAAGAATCGTGCAAGGAAAAATCTCTATACTACACTAGTCTCCAACTAGCAGGATATGAAGTAAACTATGCCGTGTTGTAAAAGGCACATGTCACTCTAGTTTGGGTCACTCAGAAGCTTTGACACTACATGCTTTAATTTTCCATCAGGCTAGTGTCTCAAACTAATCCCAAGAAGTACCTGCTAGAGAAAGCAACTTTGTCAAGTCGAATGGCCCGTTGCCTTGATGACTGGAAGGATGGAAGGATCTTTTTCTCACGAGGTAGCCCTGCAATGTTGTTCATGTGGTTTTCAAAGAGGCTTCACATGGCGGTTCCACCTAAATATCCTATGACTGGCATCCCCAATTTATTTGCACGACATTTCTAGAGTTTCATTTCTCTTGTGGAGAACTGGGTATATTGTCATGTGAAGCATGGTGCTAGACATCTTCGTTGATCTGTGACATGGTAGGGTGAGTTGAAACATGTCTTGTAGTTAGAGAACTACCGTCATGTTCGGTTAGTAGGTCTCCATCAGATTTCTTTCTATTTCCCTTGGCGGCTTATGTGTTAAGTGGGTTAGGAGAAAATCATCCATCTGCGCATAATTAATTTCTTTCCTGTAGAGGACCAAGTCGAATCCTTGAGGATGAATTTAATGGCTTTGTGAAGTTTCGTAAGCCGTCCACCCATCCATCCTAATCTGAGGGGAGGTCGATGTGGTATCCAGTGATTATCTAAAGTGGTTATGGAGGGATGTTGTTCTGAAGATTAGTGCTGAGGAAATCAGGCAAAGGTGACTCGTGATGTTTGAGGCTGTGGAAGGAGGTGTGGTGGTGTCGCCTGAACTTTTCAAGGCATACCGTCACATGGAGTGCATATGGAATTGAAATCAGGACTGGGATTTTCGGGTACCTTCTAGAAATATTGGTGATGATGATGAGGCAGGGCCTTATGGTAGTTGAAATTAATTTATATAGCTTTTATTGGTTTAGGTTTGGTAGTAGGGATGTTTGCGTCTGGATTTAGGTAGTCTATTTTATTATGGAAGGCCGAGGGTAGGTGGGTGGTTTATGTAAGTTTTTAGGGACTTTTCTTGTCACTGATACTTCATGTAATTACCATGTTTGAAATTAAATAAGTAATAAATGACGATTTTGACATATCTTGTTTTGCTTTTCAAAGTATTTCATTGTGTTTAAACTATCTATACCAACTGCTAAGGCATACATAGTCATTTTGTTCATTAAGAATGATGAAAGAGACTACTGTTTATTGATGTGCGAAAAGAATAGAATTTTGTGAAAAATAAAGGGCCATGCCCAAGGTTACTTTATGGACTGCCTACATACCTCTATGGGGATAAGAAATTGTTTGTCAGTGTTAAAAGGTTTTGAGAGGATCAGTTCTTATATAGTTCTTGCAGAGGAAGGATGGAGGATTATTTTATAATATAATGGGATGATAAGTGTGTAGTTCAATGAGATTCAAATTAATAGTAAAATTTCTTGAGACAATCCAAATTGGATGGACGCACCATCTCTTCTCCTTCAAGGTCCGTGAGCATAGCGACTCCACTTGACTGGATTTTCTTCACTAAGATTGTCCCACTCTAATTAGGTTTGAATTTCCCTTCGAGTCCCAGATGGAATCTATGATTTCTTTTGAGAGTGAGGTCTCCTTCTCTCCCACTAAAATCTTATTGAATGATCGTGTAAAGCAACGGTGATACCCTTGTATGTGGTATAAATCTTTCAGCCTCTTTTCGTCCAAGAGTGTGAGTTCATCGTAATAAATTTATTACCAATCTACATGTCTGATCTGACTTTCAAGCATAACTCGTAGGTAGGGTATCATGAGCTCAAAAAGCAAGATTACTTCCATTCCGTACACTAAAGTGTAAGGGGTAGCCCCAGTTGGCGTTCTAATAGAGGTGAGGTATCTTTAGAGGACATAAGGGATCCTATCATCCCAATCACTATAACCCTCAGTCATCTTGTTGATTATGAGTTTGATGTTTTTACCAACTTTTACAACCCCATTGGCTTGCAGTCAGTAAGAAGAAGACGTGTGCCTCTGAATTCTGTATTCCTCGATCACTTCTTTGACTTATGCTTCAAAATGGACCCATTGTGTGATACTAGCTCATGAGGGACCCCATAAAGACATATGATATTCTTTCTGATGAACTTGGCTACTTTTTTGCATTGAATATCGTATATTACTAAATTTTAACACATTTGGGAGTGACTTTCCTAATGATGTCAATGCCCTAAGTTGAGAAGGGACAAGGAGAGGTTATTTTGTACAACTCACGGGGAGGTAGGTGTTAGACATTTGGAAATTATTTGAATTAGGCTCCCCTTTTGACTTAAGCAATGTATTCTTGGACCATGGTACAATAATATCCCCATCAGGCAATCTTCTTGACAAGAATATGACCATTCACATGGGGTCCAAATTCCCCATTGTGGATTTTTAGCATCATTTCTTCAATACCAACCCATTTTCTGCTTTGTAAGTGGGTGTCAATGAAATTCCTTTTGAACAATGCTTTATCAAATATTGACCATATTTGAGGAGGCACCCATGTTGTAATACCACAATTCAACTTTGTCCAGATATTCTTCCGTAGCGAGCTTGATGTGGTAACAGTGAGTTGGCATAAATTACTTCTGAAATTTGAAGGGGGCCGTTATTATTCCCTCGGGCATATGGAACATGGATGCTAGGGTCGTTAATGCATCGATGAAATCGTTTCTTGAGGGGGAAAGTTAGTGGAAGGTAACATATCTAAATTGAGAAATGAGTTCTTCAAGGTGAGCATGAAATGAAAGGAACATCTTGTCTTCGAGTTTCCCTTTTCAAAGGACTTATCATATGATGAGGGGTGCGTCTCCATAGACATCAAGGCATCACATTCCTTTCTCAAGGGAAATCTTAAGGAATATGATGCATGCTTCATACTCCATCATGTTATTGGTTCATGGGAAGTCTAACTTGATGGAAATGGGATTATGGGAATCACTGGGCATTATTAGGAGTATCCCAATGCCATATCCCTTCTGGTTTATATCTCTATCAAAGGACATCTTCCTTTAGAGATCTTCCTAAGAAATACACAAAATATCGCCATCCAGGAATTCATAAATCCATACATCGGCTTCTCCCAGGGATTTTCGATTGGGTAATCAGAGATGGATCTCCCTTTTAAGGCTTTTGGCATGACATAAGTGATATTGAACTTAACTAGCAAAGAAGGTATCAGCCCCTGTTATGCATTACAAATGAGTACCATTAAAATTTCTTTTAAACATAGCTTTATCATAAATGATATACTAGGCTGCAAGTTTCTTTAGGGTAATACCATATTTCTTATTATCCCCTTAAGGGTATCGGCCATGATTGAGGAGGCACCAAATATCAAAATACCATAACCCAACCTTTTTCGAATCTTAATCTATAGTGAGCTCGATATGGTAGGAATGAGTTGGCATGGATTGTTTCAGGACTTACAAGGGACAATTGTTATTCCCTCGGGCATGTCAACCATGGAGTCCAAGGTTTCCAATGTGTCAAAAAAGTTGTTCCTTAAGTGGGAGAGATAGTGGAATGTGACATATTTGAATTGGGAAGTAAGCTCTTCAAAGTGAGCGTGAAAGGGTAGGAGTTTCTCGTCTTTGACTTTCCATTCTTGGAGGACTTGCCTTAACATGAGGGTAGAATCCTCGTACACATCAAGGTATCAGATTCACTAGGCGCACAGTGCATGCCTCATATTCAGTTATGTTATTGGTGTAAGGGAAGTCCAATACGATGGTGATGGGAGTGTGAGAATCATCGGGCGTGATTATAAATATCTGAATGTCATATCCTTTTTTGTTGGTAGTTCCGTCAAAGAACATTTGCCATAAGAGATCTTAATGAATAGCTCATAGATTTTCTTCATCTTGAAATTTAGAGATCTATGCATCAACTTCCTCAATGGGATCATCGACTAGGTTATCGTAGATGGCCATTCCTTTGATAGCTTTCTGCGTGACATAGGTGATGTCAAACTCTGCTCGTAGGAGAAAATATCTGGTCATGCAGCTTGATAAGGCAGTTTTCTCTAACAATTATTTCATGGGATTCATTCGGGACATTCGCTTAATTTCTAACACGAGCATGTAGTGTCAGAGTTTCTGACTGACCCAAATTAAGGCAATACACACCTTCTCCAACGTTGTATAGTTCACCTCACACCCTACTAGTTTTGAATGACTTAGTATATGTCTCTCTATTTGTGTGATTCCTCGATGTATAGGGCTAACATTTCCCTAAATGTAGTGTTAGTGACATTTAGGTACAAGAAGGGGAAAACCAGGTTGTGGTGTCATGAGCACCTATGGTTTGGTAAGGTAATGCTTGATTTTGTCGAAGGATTCTTGGCATGCGTCAATCCAGACTTTAGTTGAATATTTTTGGAAGAGAGGAAGATGGGTTCATAGATGGAAATGAGTTGTCTAATGAATCTACTGATTTATTGAAGTTTTCTCAAGAAACTGCGTACCTTTTTCTCAGTTTGAGGTGATCACATTTCGAGGAATGCATTGGTTTTAGTAAGATCTTCTTTGATTCCATTTTTGCTGACCATAAAGCCTAGGAGTTTATTGTGACACCCCGACTAATTAAATACCGGGTAGCTACTCCTTTATGTCATTAATACAGAATATCAAGTTGGTTCAGATCTAACATCACTGCCGAAAACATTTTAAACAGTTACTAGCCACCTAATATTTAAAAAGCGAGTTGTCAAATTTTATTAAAATAAATTAACATCCAACCAATTAATTAAGCTAACCATATAACATCCACATCATAATCACAACAGAATAATAATGGAATAAATAAAAATGAGTCTGGAGCAACGTTCCCCTGAATAATCCAAATACTGAATAATTCCCAATACAAAAGTTTGAAAAAATAGATAAATCCAAAACTGAAATAAAACTGAAATTCTGAGAATGCTATTTTGAAATGGAAATGGGCGGCATGCCCTAACAGATGAGTAACCCTGAATAAAATCAAGTGTAGAATGTGAAGGCGTCTAATACCGAGATCCTGTAACTTCCACAACAACTACAAAACGTCAATGTAATGGAACTCCTATGCTTGGCATCCCTGTGGCTGGGCACCTAAAAGGTTTTTACAAAAAATAGATTTGGAAGCAAACGGGTCAGAGCCCGAAGTGAAAACAGTTTAAAAATATAGCAAGTATTTAATTGCAATAAACATTAAATATTATATACATGTTAGTTGCGTACTCTCACATGAGTTTCTCACCTCTCAACTAACGTGCACGCTTAACATATACCCTTAACCAATCCTAGTTATGCCACTATCTAACTAGTCCGTACTAACCCCTTCTTTCACATTCTAATATAAGGTGTCTAATCATATTACACAAATAAGTTATATTTTATATCTCACATTCACATGCATTAAATTACTTATCAGAAGTGATATTTAAATTCTCATATTCGTAGCCCATTCAAATATCTTCGTTATTTACATCTACTAAGCAAAAGTGAACCAGTCACAAGTATATATATAAATCACTCTCAATACATATATACACATATATACATATATGATACCCCTAGGCTAAGCTGCGGTGCATGCATACTCTTCTATCAAATCCATGTACATCACGTAAGTAAGGATCACGTGTTTCGAATCACTCAGGAACCGTCTTAATACATATCACACATATTGGAGGCAAAAATAGTTCACATACCCATGGCTCATCACATACCTATGCACCCATGGTCAACTGACTTATCAACTCACAAATAAGTCATTCACAGTCCTATGCCCTTAAGGTACCATTCTAAATCCCCCCATAGGCACACAAAGATCATATGGTCCTTTTTCGAAAGAAAACCTCTCGTGATAGCAAGTATGGTAGGTATGTCATACACATAAGAAATACATACACTAGGCATTCACACAACCTAATTAATCATATATCAATATAGGTATTCACACATTCCATCTTATAAATCTCATACGTAGTAAGTTTATCCCGAACATTCTATGTAATATATATTTAGCTCGATAAGTCTCTCGTCGTATCAGTTTGAGTACCTAGACCTATCCTTAAAGGTTACTAGGTCTCCTATTAGTTTTTAATGTATTCTCAGTAACTTAAAGTACCTCCGTTACTGTTCCTATCCTTACCTCATCATTCATTCCCATTATAGTCTCAATTCGAACGATTTATAACCACACCTCACTCGGTAAACCCTCGTAAGTGATAATATTCAATTCCATAAGGTAAACCATTTTTTCGGGCATCAACTAAGACCCTTTTGACCTTAACTAAGTCCCACAATACTATATTAATCACCCTCAGAGTCATTATTGGTATGGGATTTATTTTAAATTTTAAAGGGGAAACTTTCAAAAATCAAGAGGGGTCGATCGATCGAAGGCAAAGGGTCGATCGATCAAAACAGTCAATCGATCGACATTCTTGAGTCGATCGATCGATCAAGAAGGTGTTTTCCCAGAAATTCTTTACATAGTTATGAGTTCTTTAAATTTACATCCCAGATCTTCCATTACAACGTCCCAAACTCCCAACTAATTATACGACTCATTACACCAACATGTTTCCACAATCTCTAACGTTTTAGAATGATTAAACCATCATGAATTAATAGTTTCTTGGATCAAAAGTCATAAATATTCGTCTAAACCTAGTCCTTCAAAATTTCATCAAGAATATCGAATTTCTCAACATTAAGTCGTGAATTTGTACACATGGATTATAATTTCATTGTCTCTACATACCAGAAGCTCATCTGCATGCAAAACCTACCCATATTCAATGCTTAATTCTCCCAATTTATAAAATTCTCAATTTTCCAAGTCTAGTCTCCAATTCTAAACTGCATGGATAATATATATTTGCTGAATCATAACAAGTTAAATCACTTGTCTGGGAATGAAGATTCTGATACTTTGAAGACGATAAAGGCTGGTTCTCTTTCTTTTTTCGATCACAATTCCGGCGATAGTGGAGGTATGTGGTGGTTATGGCCTTGGAAACCCTTGGAACTTCTCCTCTCTTCTCATGTTTCCCACTATTTGGTTTTGAAAGATAATGGCCCTAATGGACGTAAGGTTGGCTGATAAACAAAGCCTAGTTTTCATAGGTCACTATTCATTAAAATTTAAAATGACTAAAATACCCTCCTGGGTTGCCAGTTAGGCCTAAAAATGTCTCGGGACCCAAACTAAACCCCCGGCCAGTGTTTTATTACTATTTCGACCTTTTCGGACACGTTGGCGCACTCAAAATGACCACACGAATGATAAAAATATAATTTACTTTTAAATTCATTCAAATTGATTCCTGATGCGACTGACACGCACGTCCCAACTTAATTTCCGAATTGTCGTATTTATAACTCGTGACAATATTAATAAATTCGATAATCATATATTACCATATTCACTCAGTAATATTCAACATTATTATCATAATCAAATACCAACTCTCGTCTCGCTAGTATTTAGATCCGGATTAATTTCTAATTAATTATCTCAAATTAATTTAATTAATCCCATAATTAAAAGTAATTTTATTTAATTAATCTAATAATTAAAAGCCATACAAATACGGGGTATTACATACTTCGCCCCTAATAATGGAATTTTGTTCCAAAATTCGGAAGGCATACCTGGAAAAATTAGGTATCCTCCGTAGTCAAAATAAAATTCAAAGTAAGGCTCAATCACTACAACCCCAACTTCATAACAAGTTTGTTGAACACTCTCGACACTTTATCAGTTATAGGGTCACACCTCAATAAGTGCACCTCACGTTGTGCTCTTACTAAACAACATTCGAATAAGAATATCTTACACATCATTGGCCGTATTATCTCAATATATATGGAGTTCGCACCTCACCTCGTATCAACTCCCGTGTTTATCTAAATGCAAAACTCCCATCCTGGGAGAAACCATAGGACATCTGACTACTCTTGTCCGTTCTTCAAATTTTTGCTCCCGGCGTTGTGACTTTTACAAAAGGAAAACGCCACTTAAGCCGGCTGGTGGTTATCCCATTATAGTCATCAGACTTTAACTTCTGACTGAAACATCCAGAGGAAGAATCATAAGGTTTATCCACACAAAGCCTCAGTAAGAACCTTATCCACTATAAATAGGTACGGGTGCTTTCACATAACTCTACCATTAGGTAATATCTTCTCCTCATTACATATTGTACTACACTTACTAGCTATACCCGTTGTGGAAATGAAATGATCGTAATGAGTACAAAATTACTTTCATACAGCTCCACTAGTCGTCAATCACCTTGTGCCTACTCCTCGACCTATAAGTGAGACACCCTTCTCAAAATGAATTGTTATCCCCACTACTTCCAAATACCCCATGTTGAAGGCGGATTTCGGGGATCTGATCCTAGTTCAGAATAGGACCACGTATCAGTGCGTTCACTATCTAATAGTGTAAATCACCCAAGGATATAACAATTACTTTCCTTCCAGACAACCTATTCCATACATTATAAGGAACTCGTTACTTATCTTAAGTTTCCAACCCATCAAAGATATTTACCATTTGACTCTACCATCACTGGAATCGTCGTCTGGATACAAAATATCTGGCGGATCTTCCTACTGCAACTATTTTCTATCTATGAGTAGTGCACTTGGAGACTACTTACAATGTCCCGCTCAACACCGAATTTCACTTATAATTCCTCCCATTCAGTGGTACTTAATAATCCTCTTCTTCCTTCTGCGTATTCGCAAAAATTCTGACCCGTGCACTTTTCGCCACGATGTGCACTTCTGGAATCTTTATACCTTATCTATATCATCATTCTATTTACACGTAAGTCACCCTCAACATTCGATTGGGTGGAACTCTGCTCTAAATTGCCCATAATAGTAAAATATTTTTCTTGTCAAGGGATACCCCCTTTTTAAATGGCTTCACACTGCCTTTCCACCAAGTTCGGACCTGCTACTCTGATTGCACACGAATATACTGCTTATTATCCTTCTCTTACGACGCTTAATCCATTCTACCACTACCATTTTTTAATATCAGTCTCACAAGCATAAATTTCACCCATCTATTTCCATGTCTTTTCTTCCGGCGATCCAGACACCAGCAAACCAAGGTGTCCATACACCCTATAAACCATGCATACGGGTTTAAACGTCATATACGCTTCATACGTATGCTTAATTCTTTATTGCCCCTGTATTCGCAACGTGTCTATACCACTTGAGCATTCTAGATTACCCCAAAATTTGAAATCCTAAATCCTCTTTAACATCATTCCATCCTTCAATCTGCCGTAGTAAAATAAAATTTTCAATACTTCGTCACCACACAACTGGCTCTACTGGCCTTATATTGTAATTTACCTTTTAGCTTTTAGTTAATGACCTAGGTACTGGACTCATGGACGAATGGCCAAACATCTCCCTACTACCAATCTTACGCTAAGGTTCATGAGTGGGATGTCTCACAAAATGAAATCCAAATTAGGAACCTCCTCGATACACTACTACCTAGCTTTGTCGGTCATCGGAATTCGTTAGGCCCTCAGTCCATCACGTGTACCCCTATATTCTTGTCTCTTGACAACAAAGTTACATCTCCTTTCGTAATTTCACTTAAACAAGGAACTTCTTTCGAAGGACATTGTCACTTCACATCGGTGGTAATCACATTCCATAACATCAGGCGCATATAATCGGGGCTCTCTAAATCCTGTCCCCAGACATATAACTATGACCATATCTTTAAAGTGTGATATAATAAAGCTCTCTTCTTATTACCAAGTCCTGAACATTAAACATAATAACATGCTCAATCTTTCCGCTGAACAGTAAACCCAATACACTCCGAATCATAACAATAAAGTCCCTACACATACCGAGATTGAATATCTCGAAACCATTATACCTTTCGAAGTCTCTAATATATATATATATATATATATAAATGTATAAACATGAGCGTGGCCCTCTCTCAGATGGGGTCTCGCCAGAACAAAATATTCTACACTAAGGTAGTCGACCCGATAGACTTGCAATATCCGCACACTATTGGTTTAATCATTATTATAAAATCATAATCAGGATAATATTATACTCGTATAACACAACACTAAAATGAGTAATTTCAATAAAGTATATACCATTATCGATACACCCATTCATCCTCCGCGGATAACACTAAGGGTAACCCCATTATACTAGGGAAAAATATCCACGTAAATAATAACGTTGTCGATATACGCACTAAACCCGTTTCTAATATGAATATAGCAATAATAAAAATGTAGTAACTTATTCGTGTCACATAAAATACACCTTGCCAACCGCACTGGTTTCTTAAATGGTCCTTGTATATAACACACTTGTCCGAACAAAATCGAAAATTACAATAACTATTGTCTTTGCTCGGAATCATACCCTTATCCCTTTACTCACTTCGAGAAAATTTAACGCATGAGGTTTCACTCCCACAAAATACCTCTACACATACACTTATCTCCGGTCATACTGACCATGTTAGGGTTGTCCTTCATTGGACTTTGGTACTCTCGACTCTGATGGCTACCTCCGTTGTTCCCTTAGCTTTGATGGCCCTAAGGAACATGCTACTGGCTTCAACAACCCTTACTGAATTCACCACTGCTTAGTAAATATTCAGTTATCCATATCGTTTAAATTGGTCCCCTGATGGGTGTAATACCCCGTATTTTCGAAGATTTAAATAATTATGTGATTTATTATTATTGTGGGATTAATTAAATTAAAACATGAGAATTAATTATTAATTCGGATTAAATTTGAATATTTACTAGCGTGACGAGAAGTCGGTAATTATTAATATTATTGTGAGAATAAGTACTATGGAATGACGATTTTAAATAACTTGTCGTGAGAGAGAAATGCGATAGTTTGGTATATTAAGTCGGGGACGCGCGTGTGAGTCGTGTTAGGACTAATTAAGGGGACTAAAAAGGTAAATTATTTTAAGTAACTCGTATGATCATTTTGAGTGTGTCGTTGAGTCCGGAGGGGACGAGATAGTCAGAAAACTCTACTCGGGTATTTTGTTTGGACTCCGGGATATTTTTAGGCCAAGCCAGCACCCGGTAGGGATAGTTTTGTAATATGGATTTTTGGAGGAAGTAAATGGATGAAAATTGGAGAAATAATATATTAGCTAATTGGGGACAATTAGGGTTAGGGTACACCAAAATCAAGAGAGAGCCACAGTGGGTGAGGGAGAGTAAATTCCAAAGGAGGAGAAGTTATGTTCACCACTTTGCACAACCACCACCACCATTGTGTAGATCGGAATGCGAGGAACGCATCCATACCAACAACACCAACATATTAGACCTTTGAAATCAAGGCAAGTGTTTATTTCTTACTTTCTTTAGCGATAATTGTGTTCATGTTAGTCTAGGTTAATAAACCTTTGTTATGGAAGTTAATTTGGGTGAGATTGGAGAACTATATCATAAATTAGGGGTGATCTGATAAGAATTTGAATCCCACATGTAGATAGGATGATGCCTACGAATTTATGATGATATTTATGAACCAATCTGGATTCAATTTAGAAGTTATGCATATTAATTTAAGAACTAGGGTTTTTGATAATAAATTGGGGATTTCGAATTATATAGATGATTGGTGATGATTTAATGATGTTAGGTTATGGGAAATCACATATATATGTCAGAATAATGTTTGGTATTGATTGTTGGAAGATTGGGCTTGATCTTTAGAGGTTTTTAGGAGTAAAAGTGATAAAAAATGAGGCTATCTAAGGTTGAAGACGAAACAGCCCAGGCCGCGAGATGTCGCGCGAAGTCGCGTGATGGGCATCGTTTGATCAAGATTGGTATCTCGCGAGAAGGGGATTGAGCGATGTAGGGATATCGCACGAAGTTGCACGAAGATTGGTTCAAGCGACATTTGTAAGTCCTTCAAATGACTTGGCTTTCTGGTTCGAGCGAGATTTCTAATTTTTAGAGATTTTCCTATTTCTCCCCTATTTGGGAAATAGTTAATTTGAGTTAGGAAAAAATTAGTGTTCGATGAACCCAAAATAGTGCAAAATTATTGGGAGTTGTTTAGGTGTAATGATTCAAATATATGGAACGGTGAATTTAACTTGAAGATTGCGATAGAAAGATAATCGTAATTGTAATTGCGTCGAGAGAATTAAGTGATAAATACTTACGATATTAGTTTTAACGATATGGAACTTATAAGAATAAAAATTAGTGGTTAGTTTTGGGAATTCTTATGATTATGTGTTAAGGATTTTCGGGTGACATATTATCCTTATATATATTACGAGAGAGGGAATATCATGATTTAAAATTACGTTGATAGTATTTAGTGATGGTAATACTACTTATGAAATATGACAATTTGTTGTGTGTATACCGTTTGATTGATGGATTGTGTGTATACCTATATTTGATATTATGTGTATGACATATCTAGGTGATTGCTCTCGCGGGGGGTTGTTTAGAGACGGTCTTATCCTGAGTGACCTTCGGGGGGATATTTGACTTGTATCTCAGAACATAGGACTGTGAAGACTTATTTGTGAGTTGATAAGTCACTGACTATGGGAGCGCAGGTATGTGCGTGACCCATAGGTATGTGAACTATGTTCACCGCCAATACGTGCGATTTGTTTATATGGTTTGTGGGAGATTTTTGAACCGATAGTCCTTGTTTGAGTACGGTATGTACCGGGACGTGATAGCAGAGTATGCAATGCACTACAGGTATATCCTTGGGGTGTCGTTTTAGTATATATATAATAGTGGTGGATATTTATATATACTTGTTTTATACTTACAATGTGATATTTGTAGGCTATTAAGATTGGGTTAATACATATATAATAGTGAAATATATATATGTATGCTTTTGGTATACCTAAAATGAGATAATATCAGATTATTAAGATAGTGAAATCTTCAGTAACGTAAATCGTTGATACTTGACTTTAGTGTGATAACACTTATTTAAAATGATAAATGTCGAGATCAAATACGGGATACTACTACGAGGGGTAACTAGTAGGACATGCCCTTTTTCTAGTTAAGAGTGTGTCAGATGGCTAGGTTGGATTAGATGTATGTTGGGCGTGCACACTAGTCAAGAGGTGAGAATCTCATGTGAGAGTTCGAACTAACATGCATATGATACTTTCTTTAATGCAGTTTTAAATACTTGCTAATAAATATTTTTAAAACATCGGGATCTGACCCGTCTCTTGCATTCCTTCTCTCTTTTGCTATATATATATATATGTATTAGTACAGGTGCCCAGCCACAAGGACATAGAGTCTAGATACTTGGATGGTTTGTCGAGTTGCAGCTGTTGTGGAAGTTGCAAGACATTGAGATTAGACGCTTATCTAAATTCATTCAGTTCCTAGTTCAAATATCTCAATTCGGGCATGTGTCGCCCATTCTCATTAGTGGAGTTGTACTCATTTTACTTTGTAGTTGTTTTCAGTTGGATTGAATATTTATTATGGTTTTGCCTGTGGCTTGAACTGGAGGATTTTTATCCAGTCTTAATTATTTAGTAATTGATTCAGTCAGCGTTCAATTCTTGTGTATGGTTTATAATTGCATGTTCAGAAATTAATTAAATTAATTGGCTTCAAGTTAAACTGGAAAATGTTTTGACACTAGCTTAATTAAATGTTATTTAATAATTGGATTTAAGTTTTTGACAGTGATGACCGAACGTTCTGTTATAAATTATATAAAGGATTGATCACCCGATATTTAATTGGGTGGGGTGTCACAGGTGGTATCACATCATCAAGTTCTAGTGTTCTTTAGGATCTGTATGGGTTATTACGTTTCAGCTTAGCGTTCTTTGATGTAGAGCCTTATTCTAGGATTGTTGTATTCCACTGCGTATGCAATTCACGCTCTCCAGTGATTTAGTTTAGTAAATCCAATTCACATGCGAGAGTGATTGGACTTTGTACTCCGAACAATATGGGACGACCAACAAAGTCCGTTAGTGGGTTTCCAGGAGGAGGAAAACAATTGAAAGTTATGAAGAATTCTAGGAACGGTGATCGCGGTAGAAGTCATCGACAGTAATATCTAAGTGTGATGGGCCAATGGAGGGAGCTAATCCAAAATCAATAATATAAAGTAAAGTGCAGTAACACTCAGAATTTTAAATTCATAAGAAAATTTTCTAGCTTAGAGAAATAGCAAGAGTAAAATCGTCATTCAAATCGAGATATTGGGTGTAGGTTGACCGTTTAATCTTCCACTAGTTGGTCAGGTAAGGACCGACAGTAAAGGATGAGTTAACTTGGTAAGCAAACTTTATAACCGAAGTAGGAGTCACGGAAGATAAAAAGGGTCCGTAAGTTGAAAGTGGACTCGTGGGTAGAATGCCCTAGCGCGAATGGAAGGTGAGACTAAGGTGACTAGTGTCAATGTCATCAAAGTATATGTTTACTAGAATATGTCAACGCCCCATAAGAAGGGAGCCAATCGAGTTGTGATACATAGCCGAAGGGTAATGGTTGAATTCAATAGTGTTAGTAGAATATCACCAGAACGTATACCCAGTGGGGGGAACCTATTTAAATGATATGATTAAATCTAAACGAAATGGGGATCGATTCAGTCGTCGACTTTGTGTTCCATATGCCTTGTAGAGCGCAAGGAACAACGAAAATAATAACTAGGAGTTAAGACTTCCAGGTCCAAGAGAAGGACATCCCAACAAGGCCAGGAGGACCAGAGAAAGGGAAATTACCCTGTATGTAGAGATAAGGGTTACCAGTATGGAATTGATCACTTGAGAAGCGAAATTAATAGTATCGGGGGTAATAAATCGTGCCTGTAAGGCATACTAGTTGGAGAAGGAAAATGTCTAGTGTAGGAATTAGGTCAAGAGAATTGGGCCCAGGAACTAATAACTCGAGAGTAGTGGGTCTAGTCAGGACCAACGTAGTCCTCAGTAACTGTAGCATACTGTATTTCAGGGTCGACGGGCCCCAGGAAATAAAGGGAAGGTCAATAAGGCCTCAATTGAGGCCTAGAGATATGGGGCCAATGTATCGATGTCGGGAGGGTGATCCGTAAAATAGATTAATTTACCCACCAAAAGGGAAGGGAAAATCTAATGAATGGAATCCGAAAGGTATAACGATTATAGATAATTATGGGTCACAAAACAAGTGTACGGGGACCCTATGACCAGGATAGACTGATGGAGCTTTGTTTCATCCTTGTGAATAAATGATGAGTTCAAGTGACGTGGGTGTGTCACAACATATGTGAATAATTAACACTAAGAATTTGAGTGTGCATTCGGTTTAGTGGGTACACTGGCAAAAATAGCCTTATTATGTAAATGACTACCATTTGGCAGCGAGATTTTTGTGCCACCTGCGGGGAGGAGCAAGTGTGGACACAAAGAGAAATTTGTATATGGTATTATATAACGATCCGTGCTCCTTTGAGCGTTATGATAGTAGAGCATATTATGATTATATTGTACGGTTACTGGTTACCTAGGGTTTGAACGGTAGTAAATTGTGTGATAAGACTATCGTACTAAAAATTTCAAAATTTAAATATTTGGTTTTAGCGAGGCATCACCTGAAAGACGATTGAGCCTGCATATGTGTTGTATTGTATTGTATTGTATTGCAGACTTCAGTGAGTATGTTGTCTTATTATGTTGATCCCGGTGAGCAGGGATGTTTTACTGATGTGATTCAGGGTGTATTGACTTATTATAGAGAGGAGAGATATAGCTCCTTAATTATATAGCGCTAATAACTTGTTATCGGGAGAGCTCCGCATTGTATGCCATCTTTAGTGACATGAAAGTAAACGAATAGACTTTTATGTTCGTAGATGGGAATTCAGGGATATATGTTATGGAGTAAGGACTTAACAGATCTCGATGACCAACAATGTTAGGTAATAGTGTATCGAGGGGGTTCCTTGTTTGGATTTTTCTTTGCGAGACATCCCACGCATGAAACTTAGCCAATGTTTGAAGTTGTGAGAAGTCTTCCTTTAGTACATAGATTTAATATCATAGTAATTGCAATATTCATAGTTATAGTTGTGAATTAATGGTTATAATACAAACCAAGGCCCATAGATCCATATAAGATTAATATGTGATAATGTTACCAATCGTTGACACCACGAGCAGACCGTTGGGACAACCTAAGGTATGATTAGATGGAAAATGTAGGGTGACTGAGTATGACCTTACCATATAAATATGCCAAGTATGTGGGGCATAATTTGTTATTGATATAAAACTTCTAGTATGGTGGTGCTGTAATGCACAAGACATAGGGTGTATGGGCGCCTTAGATAGTTGAATTATAGTATTTTTGTTAGTACCGTTATTTCCCTGATTTTCCACGACGATAGCATAGGAAGAATCCGATAAAGTTTAACTCGGGGAAGTTGAAACTTACTTGATAGGACATGGAGAGAGCATGTTTCACGAGAATCTGAAGCTTAAAGAGAGGGAGAAGGACTTGTGACATGCAATGATGACACGGTCACCTGAGCCATAGATGTGGATATGGTTGTAAGATAGGTAAAACGCATAATGATATAAAGCATAGTAGTGATGGCATAAGTAAAGCAAGACATTACTGAGCTCCAATTAGAAGTGGACCGTCGGGAAATAATAGAGTTCTTTCAGCATTAAGAATTCCTTGGTAGTAATGGGAGAGTGAATCCCTGAACCATTACAGAGTTAATTACTTCGCAATGGGATCACGACCCTATGTGGGTGAAAGTGGGTCGGGTAATTAAAATAGCCCACGTTATGCCAAGTTAGGACAAATCATAATGTGAAACAGAAAACCCCAACCATTATTCCTGGGATAATAAGGTTATATGGGGAACAAATAGAGTTTTTGCTACAAGAACCAAGAGAGATATGACTCGATTATTGGGAAGAGTTTTCGGGAGGCCATGAATATCAAGATGCGAACATATTCGGCCCAACACACTCATAGGCGGACGGGAAGACTAAGAATTTTAGTTGCACATTGCGAGGTATGCTGCATTTCCAATTCTGGGAAGGTTTAGTGTGAGATCTTCCACTGGTGGAGTTAGTGTAAGATGACTCCCCTCAAATTATTATCGATAGGATTCCATTCGAGGCGTTATATATATCAATCCTTGTTATCCTTGTGCTTATTGGATATAGGGGAGGACAATAATCTACTAGGTCCAGAGAAATTTTAGGGACCGTTAACCAGGGTGGAAATGATTGGGAGTTGCATTATTGCATGTTAGAATGAGGAAATAGGTACCGAGTGAGGTGGGATCTTTTCCTATTATTGTTAAGTTTGAGCTGGTAACGTACATGCTTAGGATCCATAGTCCTTTGCGGAGGCAGTATGGCGAAAAATGTGTTAACATTTATAATATATATTGCGTGTAAGACAAATTTGTAGATATCTAAATATCAATTAACCTACTATTGTGAGTAGTAGGAGGCTAGATAGTAACTATCTAAAAGTTAAGTGGTGAAACTTAAATGGTAAGGCTTGGAGAGTTAATTATCAGTGAGGTGTTCATTATTAAGGGTATTCATTAATGTATTGTATGGGCGGTACTACGTAGATTAATGAGATGTGAAATAAATACCCGGAGTTGTCCTTACAATAAATGCCTTATTTTTTGAGTTTCGGGACGAAATTCTGTTATTAGGGGGGAAGTATGTAATACCCCGTATTTTCGAAGATTTAAATAATTATGTGATTTATTATTATTGTGGGATTAATTAAATTAAAATGTGAGAATTAATTATTAATCCGGATTAAATTTGAATATTTACTAGCGTGACGAGAAGTTAGTAATTATTAATATTATTGTGAGAATAAGTAATATGGAATGACGATTTTAAATAACTTATCGTGAGAGAGAAATATGATAGTTTGGTATATTAATTTGGGGACGCGCGTGTGAGTCGTGTCAGGACTAATTAAGTGGAATAAATAGGTAAATTATTTTAAGTAACTCTTATGATCATTTCGAGTGTGCCGTTGAGTCCGGAGGGGTAAAGATAGTCAGAAAACTCTGCCCTGGTATTTTATTTGGACTCCAGGATGTTTTTAGGCCAAGCCGGCACCCGGTAGGGGTAGTTTTGTAATTTGGATTTTTGGAGGAGCTAAATGGACAAAAATTGGAGAAATAATATATCAGCTAATTGGGGACAATTAGGGTTAGGGTACACCAAAATAAAGAGAGATCCACAGTGGGTGAAGGAGATCAAATTCCAAAGGAGGAGAAGCTATGTTCACCACCTTGCACAACCACCACCACCACCACCATCGTGTAAATCGGAACGCATCCATACCAAAAACACCAACGGATCAGACCTTCGAAATCGAGGCAAGTGTTTATTTCTTTCTTTTTTTAGCGATAATTGTGTTCATGTTAGTCTAGGTTGATAAACCTTTGTTATGGAAGTTAATTTGGGTGAATTGGATAACTATATCATAAATTAGGGGTGATCTGATAAGAATTTGAATTCACATGTTGATAAAATGATGCCTACGAATTTATGATGATATTTACGAACCAATCTGGGTTCAATTTAGAAGTTCTGCATATTAATTCAAGAACTAGGGTTTTTGATAATAAATTGGGGATTTCGAATTATATGGATGATTGGTGATGATTTAATGATGTTAGGTTATGGGAAATCACATATATATGTCAAAATAATGTTTGGTATTGATTGTTGGAAGATTGGGCTTGATCTCTAGAGGTTTTTAGGAGTAAATGTGATAAAAAATGAGGTTGTCTAAGGTTAAAGACGAAACAGCCCAGGCCGCGAGATGTCGCGCGAAGTCGCGTGATGGGCATCGTTCGATCGAGATTGGTATCTCGCGAGAAGGGGTTCGAGCGACATAGGGATGTCGAGCGAAGTTACACGAAGACTGGTTCAAGCGACATTTGTAAGTCGTTAAAACGACTTGGCTTTCTGGTTCGAGCGAGATTTCTAATTTTTAGAGATTTTCCTATTTCTCCCCTATTTGGGAAATAGTCAATTTGAGTTAGGAAAAAATTATTGTTCGATGAACCCAAAATAGTGCAGAATTATTGGGAGTTGTTTAGGTGTAATGATTCAAATATATGGAACGGTGAATTTACCTTGAAGATTGCGAGAGAGAGAGATAATCGTAATTGTAATTGCGTCGAGAGTATTAGTGATAAATACTTACGATAATAGTTTTAACGATATGGAACTTATAAGAATAAAAATTAGTGTTTAGTTTTGGGAATTCTAATGATTATGTGTTAAGGATTTTCGGGTGACATATTATCCTTATATATATTACGAGAGAGGGAATATCATGATTTAAAAATACGTTGATAGTATTTAGTGATGGTAATACTACGTATGAAATATGACAATTTGTTGTGTGTATACTGTTTGATTGATGGGTTGTGTGTATACCTATATTTGATACTATGTGTATGACATATTTAGCTGTTTGCTCTCGCGGGGGGTTGTGAAGAGACGATCTTATCCTGAGTGACCTTCGGGGGGATATTTGACTTGTATCTCAGAACATAGGACTGTGAAGACTTATTTGTGAGTTGATAAGTCACTGACTATGGGAGCCTAGGTATGTACATGACCCATAGGTATGTGAACTATGTTCGCCGCCAATACGTGCGATTTGTTTATATGGTTCATGGGAGATTTTCTAACCGATAGTCCTTGTTTGAGTACGAGATGTACTGGGACATGATAACAGAGTATGCAATGCACTACAGGTACATCCTTGAGGTGCTGTTTTAGTATGTATATATATATATATATATATATATATATATATATATAATAGTGGTGGATATTTATATATACTTGTTTTATACTTACAATGTGATATTTGTAGGCTATTAAGATTGGGTTAATACATATATAATAGTGAAATATATATATGTATGCTTTTGGTATACCTAAAATGAGATAATATCAGATTATTAAGATAGTGAAATCTTCAGTAACGTAAATCGTAGATACTTGACTTTAGTGTGATTACACTTATTTAAAATGATAAATGTCGAGATCAAATACGGGATACTACTACGAGGGGTAACTAGTAGGATAAGCCATTTTACTAGTTAAGAGTGTGTCAGATGGCTAGGTTGGATTAGATGTATGTTGGGCGTGCACACTAGTCAAGAGGTGAGAATCTCATGTGAGAGTTCGAAGTAACATGCATATGATACTTTCTTTAATGCAGTTTTAAATACTTGTTAATAAATCTTTTTAGAACATCGGGATCTGACCCGTCTCTTGCATTTCTTCTCTCTTTTGCTATATATATATGTATTAGTACAGTTTCCCAACCACAGGGACACCGGGTCTAGATACTTGGATGGTTTGTCGAGCTGCAGCTGTTGTGAAAGTTGCGGGTCATTGAGATTAGACGCTTCTCTCAGTTCATTCAGTTCCTAGTTCAAATATCTCATTTCGGGCATGTGTCGCCCATTCTCATTAGCGGAGTTGTACTCAGTTTACTTTGTAGTTCTTTTCAGTTGGATTGAGTATTATTATGGTTTGGTTTGTGGCTTGAACTGGAGGATTTTTATCTAGTCTTAATTATTTAGTAATTGATTCAGTTAGCGTTCAATTCTTGTGTATGGTTTATAATTGCATGTTCAAAAATTAATTAAATTAATTAGCTTCAAGTTAAACTGGAAAATGTTTTAATTAGATGTTAGGTAATTAATTGGATTTAAGTTTTGGACAGTGATGCTAAGAATGAACCAACCGAACATTCTGTTATAAATTTTATAAAGGACTGATCACCTGATATTTCATTGGGCGGGGTGTCACAATGGGTCTCCCCCTTGTTGTGCTTCACTAATACCGTTTCACAAGTCTTACTCTCTGACTAAATTCTACGATTCTTGAAGCTTCCCTCACAATGAAGTGTTAACATCCATGTTGACAAAACGGGACATTGTTACCATCTGCATTGCCCGTCCAAGAAGAATTCCCTATAAGTGCTAGCAATTCCTTTTATGAGTTAATTTCCCACTCTAAAATCCTCTTCTCCAATGTACCTACTTCATCCGGTGCAAGATTCTCTACTTAATTAAATTCCCTTTTACAAAGGGACCTCTGCCTAGCTCTCTGGTAAGAGTTCAGAACAATGTTCTCACCTTATCCTGAACATCTGATGAAGGAACTTGCGGTTAGATTATACCTAAGATCCTTCCAGTGACACAACATCCAATTTATAAATGTGGTGGTTGACTCCTACCTTTAATACTTCGCTCCAATGAGCCAAGAAAAATTCTTACCCCAAATTTCACTTCCAGTTAGCCACAATTCGACACATGCCCAAGACTTTTGATATTTTATCGTTGTTGGCTAACACACGCCATCTCCGTATTTCTAGAATTTCCACTGTTGGTTCTCTTCAATTTTTCGTTTGACTCTCTCCCAATCCAACGTTGCTGGGTGAGTTTAATTTGACCCCACTTTCTACTACAGTGGTGTCTGGAAGTCATATGTTGTGCCTTATTCGTCTTTACCATCCTAGCCTTCTTGTACCATAATAGGGGTGACCTCAACTACGGTCATCATTCTTGAATATACCCAATAACCTCAACTGAGCTTTACCTGCTGCTGTCCGCCCAACTGTCCTCGCCAGACATACACTAATGTTCGACACATGAACACATCCGAATGAAAATAAGATTCACTATCATATACATTATAGCAGTAGAATGAAATCTCACCAAAGAAATCGATAATCCTAAACATAGGGCTCTATATTAAGGAAAGCTACACTTGAAGCATAATAAGCCGGACAGATCCTAAAGGACACTAGAACCTGATGCTCTAATACCACATGTGACACCCCGACTAATTAAATACCAGGTAGCTACTCCTTTATCTCATTAATACAGAATATCAAGTTGGTTCAGATCTAGCATCACTGCCGAAAAGATTTTAAACAGTTACTAGCCACCTAATATTTAAAAAGCGAGTTGTCAAATTTTATTAAAATAAATTAACATGCAAACAATTAATTAAGCTAACCATACAACCTCCACATCATAATCACAACAGAATAAAAATGGAATAAATAAAAATGAGTCTGGAGCAACGCTCCTCTGAATAATCCAAATACTGAATAATTCCCAATACAAAAGTCTGAATAAATAGATAAATCCAAAAATGAAATAAAACTGAAAGTCTGAGAATACTATTTCTAAATGGAAATGGACGGCATGCCCTAACAGATGAGTAACCCTGAATAGAATCAAGTGCAGAATGTGAAGGCATCTAATACCGAGATCCTGTAACTTTCACCGTAGCTACATCACGTCAATGTAATGGAACACCTATGCTTGGCATCCCTGTGGCTGGGCACCTAAAAGGTTTTTACAAAAAAATATTTGGAAGAAAACGGGTCAGAGCCAGAGGTGAAAACAATTGAAAAATATAGCAAGTGTTTAATTGAAATAAACAGTAAATATTATATACATGTTAGTTGTTTACTCTCACATGAGTTTCTCACCTCTCAACTAACATGCACGCTTTAGCGTATACCCTTAACCCATCCTTGTTATGCCGCTATCTAACTAGTCCGTACTAACCCCTTCTTTCACATTCTAATATAAGGTGTCTACTCGTATTACACAAACAAGTTATATATTATATCTCACATTCACATTCATTAAATTACTATGACAAGTGTTATTTAAATTCTCATATTCGTAGCCCATTCAAATATCTTCATTATTTACATTTACTAAGCAACAGTGAACCAGTCATAAGTATATATATAAATCACTCTCAATACATATATAAATATATGGAACCCCTAGGCTAAGCTACGGTGCATGCATACTCTGCTATCAAATCCATGTACATCACGTACGTAAGGATCACACATTCCGAATCACTTAGGAATCCTCTTAATACAAATCCCACGTATTGGAGCCGAACATAGTTCACAAACCCATGGGTCACGCACATACCTATGCTCCCATGGTCAACTGACTTATCAACTCACAAATAAATCATTCACAGTCCTATGCCCTTAAGTTACCAATCTAAATCCCCTCATAGGCACACAAATATTAGATGGCCATTATCGAAAGCCAAGCTCCCGTGATAGCAAGTATGGTAGGTATATCATACACATAATAAATCCATACACTAGGCATTCATGCAACCTTATATATCAATATAGGTATTCACACATTCCATCTTATAAATCTTATACGTAGTAAGTGTAACACCCCGTCTAATTAAATACCGGGTAGCAACTCCTTTATTAAATTAATACAGAATATCAAGTTGGTTCAGTCTTAGCATCACTGTCGATAACATTTAATTAATTACTAGCCACCTAATATTTAAAAAGAGAGATGTCAAATTTTATTAATTAAGCCAACAATTAAACAAGAATTTATTTAATAAACCAACAATCAATTAACCAATCTCATATAAATGCTCAACGAGATGAAATCAAATAAGTCTGGAGTAAACACTGCAATAATAAAGATGACAGAATAAATAACGTCCCAATACAAGAGTCCGAATAAATAATAAACAAAAAACTGAAATAATGAAAGTTTGCAACTACAACCTCTAACTAAGAATGGGCGACATGCCCTAACTGATACAATTGACTCTGAAGGAATAAAGAATAAAATGAGAGCGTCTACTACCAAGATCCTATAACTTCCATAGCAGCTACAGCACGTCATCCGAATGGAACTCCAATGCTTGGCGTCCTTGTGGATGGGCACCTAAAATGTTTTTACAAAACAAAAATAGATTTGGGGGAAAACGGGTCAGAGCCCGATGTGAAAACAGTTTAAAAGTTTAGCAAGTGATTTAAATTACAATTAAACATCACATATTAAAAACACTTTAGTTATGTACTCTCACATGAGTTTCTTCCCTCTCAACTACTGTGCACGCCTAACGTATGCCTTTAACCCATCCTAGTTATGCCAATATCTAACTAGTTTATACCACTCCTGCCTTCGCATTCTAACATAGAGTATCTACACGTAACCCCCAAATAAGCCATATTATTAACCCATGTTCACATTCATTAAATTACTTATCGCAAGTGTCAATTAAATTCTCTTTCTTAACCCATTCAAATATCTTAGTTATTCACATCTACTAAGCAAGCAATGAACCAGTCACAAATACATAAGTATATCACTCTCAGAATTAAAAAAATATATTGCACCCCTAAGCTAAACTGCGGTGCTCGCATACCCTACTATCAAATCCATGTACATCACGTACGTAAGGATCACGTGTTTCGAATCACTCAGGAACCGTCTAAATACAAATCACACATATTGGAGGCGAACATAGTTCACATACCCATGGATCACGTACATACCTACGCTCCCATGGTCAGCTGACTTATCAACTCACAAATAAGTCATTCACAGTACTATGTCCTTAAGGTACCAGTCTAAATCCCCCCGAAGGCACACAAGGATAAGAGGGTCCTTTTCCATAATAAAACTGACCTCCCGTGATAGCAAGTATGGTAGGTATGTCATACACATAAGAAATCCATACACTAGGCATTCACACAACCTAAGTAATCATATAACAATATAAATGTTCACACATTTCATCTAGTTAATATCATACGTAGGAAATGTACCCCGAACATTACATAATATATTTTTCGTTTGTTAACTCTCTTGTCGTATCAATTTGAGTTCTTAAATCTATCTCAAAAGGTTACTAGATCTCTTATTGGTTTCTAATATCATCTCAGTACTTGAAACCCCTCCGTTGCTGCCCGTAAACTTATATCATCATTAATTCCCATTATAGTTTCAATTCGAATGATTTTTAATCGTACCCCACTCGGTAGACCCTCGTAAGAAACGTCATTCAATCCTATAAGTTATAATATCCTCCGATAATAACTAAGGCCCTAGTGACTTTATCTAAGTCTCACAAGATTATATTACTCACCCTAATAATCAATATTGGCTTTGGAATAATCCTTAAACCTTAAAGAGAAATAATTTCCAAAAATCAGCATAGGTCGATCGATCGAAGAAAAGGGGTCGATCGATCGATGGTTTGATCGATCGACATTCTTGAGTTGATCGATCGATTAAACAGGTATCAGCCTAGAAATTCTTAACAGTTTTGGCTTTGCATATTTGTACCCTTCTTAATAATCATCCCGACATCAAAAACTCATAATTAAATATACTAATTATCCTACTAACATAGTTACATCATTCCCCACGATTTAGATTCATCAAGTCGACCTATAACATCAATTACTTGGATCAATTTACCCAGTTTTCATATAAAAACCTAGTTTTCCTATTTATTCTAGAACATCCCATAATCCAATCAAATTTCGAAATTCTTTACCCATAAATCTTAAATTCGTAGTTGTTATCAACTCCAACATAAACCTACATGAAAGTCCTACCCAGATTATGATTTTAAGCCATTCAAATCCATTCAATTTTCATTATTTATGAGAAATCTTCAATTGTATAAAAACATGTAAAGTATATGCTTTGAATCTTTGCAAGATAAATCACTTGCCTGTAAATCTGATGTTCTGATCCGTTGTTGTTGTTCAAGGGCTAGTCCTCTCTTATTTTCCGGTCATAATTCCGTCCAAATTGGTGGTGGTTTTGGCTTGGGAACTTTTTGTAACCTCTCCTCTAACTCCCATAACCCACCTCTTTGTTTTTGGCTGATAATGGCCCTAATGGGCTTTCTAATAATATATAAATAAACTCTAAAATTCGTGGGTCTAAATTCCTAAAATTTTAAAATGACCAAAATACCCTCCCAGGTTGCCGGTTAGGCCTAAAAATGCCCCGGGACCCGAACTAAACTCCCGGCTAGTGTTTTTTTGACTATCTCGAACCTTCCGGACACGTTGGTGCACTCAAAAAGCTCATATGGATAACACAAAAATAAAATACTTTTAAATCAATTAAATTGGATCCTGACACGACTGGCACATGCGTCCCAACTAAATTACCGAAACTGCCATATTTTCAACTCACGACATTTTTAATAAATTCAATGATCACATATTACCATAATCACTCAGTAATATTCAACATCATAATAACCAAATACTAACTTTCATCTCGCTAGAATTTAAATCCGAATTAATTTTCCAATTAATAAATCCCAAATTAATTTAACAAATCCCAAATTAAAAGTGATTCCATTTAATTAACCTCATAATTAAAAGCCATAAAAATATAGGGTATTACATACTTCCGCCCTAATAACGGAATTTCATCCCGAAATTCAAAAAAGTAAGGCATACCTTGAAAAATTTAGGTATTCTCCAGTTCTCAAAATAAGATGTAAAGAGAAGGCCCAATCACTACAACCCTCACTTCACAACATGCTTGTTTAACAGTCTTGATAGTTTATCAGTTATAGGGTTACACTTCAAAACATGCACTTCACATTGTGCTCTTACTAAACAACATTTGAATAAAAATGGCCTATACATCAGTGGCCGCATTATCTCAATATTATTGTGAGTTCGCACCTCACTACGCATTAACTCCCGTGTTTATCACCAAACTCCCATCCTGGAATAAATTAATAACACATATGACTACTCTTGCCCATTCTTTAAATCTCTGTTTTCGGCGTTGTGACTTTTACGCAAGGGAAAACTACTTCAGTCGGTTTGTGTTACACAAAACATTTGTAAGCACCTTGTCCACTATAAATAGATACGGGGTGCTTTCCCATAACTCTACCATTAGGTAAAATCTTCTCCCCATTACTACAACATATCTTACTTACTAGTCATACCGAATTTGGAAATGAAAAGGTCGCAATGAATCCAAAATTTCTTTCATATAATCCACCAGCCGTCAATCACCTTGCGCCTACACCTCGGGCTATAGGTGATACAACCCTCAGAACAAAGCGTTATTTCCACTACTTCTTACTACCCTATGTTGAAGGTGGATTTTGGTAACCTCCTATTGGTTCTGAATAATACTGAGTACGACCACGTACCGGCGTGTTCACTATCTAATAGTGTAAACCACCCAAGTATATAACCATTTCTCTCCTTCTGGACAACCTGTCCCACATATTCGAAGGGACTCGTTACTTATCTATAAGTTGGCAACCCCTCAAGGAAATTTACCAACTTGACTCTTCCAACCCTGGAATCGTCGGCTTGATACAAAATTATCTGGTTAATCATCTTACCCCAACCGATCTACTACTTACTACACCCCTTTCAATACCGACTTTCACGTATAATTCTTCCCGTTAAGTGATACTTAATGATCTTCTTCTTCTCTCGGCGTATACCAAAAGTTTCGACCCTTGCATTTTTCACCACGTTATGCACATCTGGGCCCTATATACCTTATTGACATTATCATTATATTTAATCTTGAGTCACCCTCAACATTCGATTGGTCGGAACTCTACTCCAAATTATCCATAGAAATTTAATATTTGCCTTCTCAAGAGATATCCCCTTATTAAATGGCTTTCCACTGCCTTTTCACCAAATTCGGACATGCTACACTGACTACACATGAATATACTCATTAATAATTTCTCTTACGACGCTTAATCCTATAAGGAATAATTTCACCCATCTATATCCCTTCTTTCGGCGATTACTACATTAGCAAACCAAGATGTCTACACCCTTTATAATCCCGTACATACGAGTTTTAAACATCATATGCGCTTCATACGTATTCCAAACCCTTTATTGACGCTGCATTTACAACGTGGCTATACCACTTGGGCATTCTCAATCACCCCCGAATTTGAAATCCTAAATCCTCCTTAACCTCAATGCATCCTTCAACCCACTGTAACAAAACCAACATTATCAGTACTTACATCGTAATTCACTAACAACTGGCTCTACTGGCCTTACATCGTAAATTTATCCCTTGTTACTTCCATAATGATTGAGGTACCCAATTTATGGACGAATGGTCAAACATCTCCCTACTACCAACCTTATGCTAAGTTTCATGCGTGGGATGTCTCGTAAAGCGAAATCCAAACAAGGAACCCCCCGATACACTACTACCTAACATTGTCGATCATCGGGATCCGTTAAGCCCTCAGTCCATAACATGTACCCCTATATTCCCATCTCTTAACAACAAAGTTACATCTCCTTCTGTAATTTCACTTAAACGATGAACTCTTTCCGAAAGACACTTTCTCTAGACATTGATGGTAATCACATTTCATATACACCATGCAAATATAATCGGGGCTCTCAAAATCCCATCCCCAGACACACAACTATGAGTATAAACTCTCAAATCTCTAAAGGGTGGTAAAACAATGCACTCTTCTTATCACGACATCCTGAGCGTTAATTATAATAACCAGCTAAACCTTTGTGCTGACTAGTAAACCAATTACTTACGAATCATGTCAATTTAAATCCCTACGCATACTGGGATTTAATATCCGAGATCATTATACCTTTTTGAAATCCCAACAATATATATATATATATATATATATATACACACACATATATACAAAAGTACAATTATGAGCCCGACCCTCTCACAGATAGGACCTCGCCAGAATCAAAACATTCTACCCCAAGGTAGTAACCCCGTTAAACTTGCAATACCAGCACACTATCGGTATAATCATATATAAAACCATAATTATGATAATATCATACTCGTATAATACAACACTAAAACGAGTAATTTCAATAAAGTATATACCACTATCAATATACTCATTCATCCTCCGCGGATGAAAATATATATAACCCCACACTATGAGGGAAAAATATTCACACAAATAAATAAAATTGTCGATACTCACTAAACTCGACTCTCAAGCAAAAATATAACAATAATAACAGTTGTAGCAACTCGTTCATGCCACAAACAACATGCAACATCAACTGAGGATATAACTCATACTTCTGTCCTGACAATCGTCATGACTGCTCAAATGATCCCTGGACTTAACACACCTGTCCGTACCAAATCGAATATTTTAATAACTGTTGCTCTTTCCAGGCACAATACCTTTATCCCTACACTTGCACCGGGAAACATTTATAATGCACACGTTTCACTCTTCACAATATACCTCTACACATACTTCACTTATCATCGATCACACTGACCATGTTAAGGTGGTCCTTCTCTCGGGCGTTGGTAGTCTCGGCTCTGATGACTACCTCCATTGTTCCCTTAGATTGATGGTCCTAAGGAACATGCTACTAGTTTCCACATCTCTTACTGAAATACCATCGCTTGGTAACAATTTAGCTATTCGAATCATTTTAACGAATTCCCCGTTGAGTCTTCCCTTTGTGGTATTTCCCCAACACAATTTTCCCAGTCTTACTCTATGAAGATCCTTGATTCTTGCATCTCCCCACCCAAGGAAACGTTGACCTCCAAGTTAACACTACGCAACATTATTACCATCTGCATTAACCTTCTAAGAAGAAATCCCCCATAAGAGCTAACAATTCTTCTTGTATGAAAATTCTCCCTTTAATATCCTCTTTTCCATTTCACCTACTTCACCCGGTGTCAGATTCACTACATAATTCAATTTCTCCTCACCAAGTGACCTCTGTCCGGCCCTCTTGTGTGAGTTCAAAATAACATTCGCCTTTCACCCTGAACATATGATGAAGGAACTTATGGTCAAACCATACATGTACGCCTTCTCTCGACGTCACATTCCACTTCTAAGTGTGGTGGTTGTCTCTCACCATTGAAACTCCGCTCTCATGAGCCAAAAAAAAAAATTTACCCCAAATTTTCACTCCCAATGGGACATACCCCGACATATGTCCAAGCCTTTGGATATATTACGTTCGTTTGGCTAGAACACGCCATCTCCACATTTCGAGTATTTCCACTGCTGGTTCTCTTTAATGTTTCACCTAACTCTTTCTTTCCCATTCCAACCTTGTTGGGTGAGTCTTATTTGACCCCACTTTCTACTATAGTTGTGGCTGGAAGTCACAAGTCACGCCTTGGCCATCTGTACCGTCCTGGACTCCCGTGCCATAATATGGGTGACTTCGACTACGGTCATCCTTCTTTAATAAATTAAATAACCTCGACTGATCTTTTGCCTCCTATTGTTCCCCCAACTGTCTTCGCCTGACGTACTACATTGTTCGGTGCACGAACACTCCTGATTATGAATAAGATTCACTATCATATGCATCATAGCAGGAGAACAAAATCTTACCAAAGAAATCAACAATCCTAAACATATGGATCTATATCAAAGAAAGCTACACTGGAAGCATATTAAGCCGCACAGATTCTAAAGGACACTAGAACCTGATGCTCTGATACCACCTGTAACACCCAGTCTAATTAAATACCGGGTAGCTACTCCTTTATCAAATTAATAAAGAATATCAAGTTGGTTCAGTCCTAGCATCACTGTCGATAGCATTTAATTAATTACTAGCCACCTAATATTTAAAAAGAGAGATGTCAAATTTTATTAACTAAGCCAACGATTAAACAAGAATTTATTTAATAAACCAACAATCACATAACCAATCTCATATAAATGCTCAACGAGATAAAATCAAATAATTCTGGAGTAAACACTCCAATAATAAAGATGCTAGAATAAATAACGTCCCAATACAAGAGTATGAATAAATAATAAACAGAAAACTGAAATAATAAAAGTCTGCAACTACAACCTCTAACTAAGAATGGGAGACATGCCCTAACTGATACAATTGACTTTGAAGGAATCAAGAATAAAATGCGAGCGTCTACTACCAAGATCATGTAACTTCCACAGTAGCTACAACACGTCATCTGAATGGAACTCCTATGCTTGGCGTCCCTGTGGCTTGGCACCTAAAATGTTTTTACAAAACAAAAATAGATTTGGAAGAAAACGGGTCAGAGTCCGATGTGAAAACAGTTTAAAAGTTTAGCAAGTGATTTAAATTACAATTAAACATCACATATTATAAACACGTTAGTTGCATACTCTCACATGAGTTTCTTACCTCTCAACTACTGTGCACGCCTAACGTATGCCTTTAACCCATCCTAGTTATGCCACTATCTAACTAGTTTATACCACTCCTGCCTTCGCATTCTAACATAGAGTATCTACACGTAACCCCCAAATAAGCCATATTATTAACCCATGTTCACATTCGTTAAATTACTTATCTCAAGTGTCAATTAAATTCTCATTCTTAACCCATTCAAATATCTTAGTTAGTCACATATACTAAGCAAGAAATGAACTAGTCACAAATACATAAGTATATCACTCTCAGAATTAAAAAAATATATTGCACCCCTAAGCTAAGCTGCGGTGCTCGCATACCCTACTATCAAATCCATGTACATCACGTACGTAAGGATCACGTGTTTCGAATCACTCAGGAACCGTCTAAATACAAATCACACATATTGGAGGCGAACATAGTTCACATACCCATGGATCACGTACATACCTACGCTCCCATGGTCAGCTAACTTATCAACTCACAAATAAGTCCTTCACAGTACTATGTCCTTAAGGTACCAGTCTAAATCCCCCCGAAGGCACACAAGGATAAGAGGGTCCTTTTCCATAATAAAACTGACCTCCCATGATAGCAAGTATGGTAGGTATGTCATACACATAAGAAATCCATACACTAGGCATTCACACAACCAAAGTAATCATATAACAATATAAATGTTCACACATTTCATCTAGTTAATATCATACGTAGCAAATGTACCCCGAACATTACATAATATATTTTTCGTTTGTTAACTCTCTTGTCGTATCAATTTGAGTACTTAAATCTATCTCAAAAGGTTACTAGATCTCTTATTGGTTTCTAATATCATCTCAGTACTTGAAACCCCTCCGTTGCTGCCCGTAAACTTATATCATCATTAATTCCCATTATAGTTTCAATTCGAATGATTTTTAATCGTACCCCACTCGGTAGACCCTCGTAAGAAACGTCATTCAATCCTATAAGTTATAATATCCTCCGATAATAACTAAGGCCCTAGTGACTTTATCTAAGTCTCACAAGATTATATTACTCACCCTAATAATCAATATTGGCTTTGGAATAATCCTTAAACCTTAAAGAGAAACAATTGCCAAAAATCATCATAGGTCGATCGATCGAAGAAAAGGGGTCGATCGATCGATGGTTTGATCGATCGACATTCTTGAGTTGATCGATCGATTAAACAAGTATCAGCCTAGAAATTCTTAATAGTTTTGGGTTTGAATCTTTGTACCCTTCTTAATAATCATCCCAACATCAAAAACTCATAATTAAATATATTAATTATCCTACTAACATAGTTACATCATTCCCCACTATTTAGATTCATCAAATCGACCTATAACATCAATTACTTGGATCAATTTACCCAATTTTTATATAAAAACCTAGTTTTCCTATTTATTCTAGAACATCCCATAATCCAATCAAATTTCTAAATTCTTTACCCATAAATCTTAAATTCGTAGTTGTTATCATCTCCAACATAAACCTACATGAAAGTCCTACCCAGATTAGGATTTTAAACCATTCAAATCCATTCAATTTTCATTATTTATGAGAAATCTTCAATTCTATAAAAACATGTAAAGTATATGCTTTGAATCTTTTCAAGATAAATCACTTGCCTGTAAATCTGATGTTCTGATCCGTTGTTGTTGTTCAAGGGCTAGTCCTCTCTTGTTTTTCGGTCACAATTCCGTCCAAATTGGTGGTGGTTTTGGCTTGGGAACTTTTTGTAACCTCTCCTCTAACTCCCGTAGCCCACCTCTTTGTTTTTGGATGATAATGGCCCTAATGGGCTTTCTAATAATATATAAATAAACTCTAAAATTCGTGGGTCTAAATTCCTAAATTTTTAAAATGACCAAAATACCCTCCCAGGTTGCCGGTTAGGCCTAAAAATGCCCCGGGACCCAAACTAAACTCCCGACTAGTGTTTTTTTGACTATCTCAAACTTTCCAGACACGTTGGCGCACTCAAAAAGCTCATACGGATGACATAAAAAAAACACTTTTATATCCATTAAATTGGGTCCTGACACGACTGACACGCGCGTCCCAACTAAATTAACGAAACTGCCGTATTTTCAACTCACGACATTTTTAATAAATTCAATGATCACATATTACCATAATCACTCAGTAATATTCAACATCATAATAACCAAATACTAACTTTTGTCTCGCTAGCATTTAAATCCGAATTAATTTTTCAATTAATAAATCCCAAATTAATTTAACAAATCCCAAATTAATTTAACAAATCCCAAATTAAAAGCAATTCCATTTAATTAACCTCATAATTAAAAGCCATAAAAATACGGGGTATTACAGTAAGTTTATCCCGAACATTTTACGTAATTTATATTTAGCTCGATAAGTCTCTCGTCATATCAGTTTGAGTACCTAGACCTATCCTAAAAGATTAAAAGGTCTCCTATTAGTTTCTAATGTATTCTCAGTAACTTAAAGTCCCTCCGTTACTGTTCCTACGCGTACCTCATAATTCATTCCCATTATAGTCTCAATTCAATTGATTTCTAATAGTACCTCACTCGGTAGACCCTCGTAAGTGATAATATTCAATTCCATAAGGTAAACCATTTTTTCGGGCATCAACTAAGACCCCTATGACCTTAACTAAGCCCCACAATACTATATTAATCACCCTCAAAATCATTATAGGTTTGGGATTTATTTTAAACTTTAAAGGGGAAACTTTCAAAAATCAGGAGGGGTCTATCGATCGAAGGCAAAGGGTCGATTGATCGAAACAGTCGATCGATCGACATTCTTGAGTCGATCGATCGATCAAGCAGGTGTTTGCTCAGAAATTCTTTACACAGTTACGGGTTCTCCAAATTTACACCCCAAATCTTCCATTACAACGTCCCAAACTCCCAACTAAGTATACTACTCATTACACCAACATGTTTCCACAATCTCTAACGTTTTAGAATCATTACCATCATGAATTAATAGTTTCTTGGATCAAAAGTCATAAATATTTCTCTAAACCTAGTTCTTCAAAATTTCTTTAAGAACGTCGATTTTCTCAACATTAAGTCTGAATTTGTACACATGGATTATAATTTCATTGTCTCTATATACTATAAGTTCATCTACATGCAAAACCTATATTCAATGCTTAATTCTCCCAATTTATAAAATTCTCAATTTTCTAAGTCTAGTCTCCAATTCTAAACTACATGGATAATATATATTTGTTGAATCATAACAAGTTAAATCACTTGCCTGGGAATGAAAATTCTGATCCTTTGAAGATGATAAGGGTTGGTTCTCTTTCTTTTTTCGATCACAATTCCGACGATAGTGGAGGTGTGTGGTGGTTATGGCCTTGGAAACCCTTGGAACTTCTCCTCTCTTCTCACGTTGCCCACTATTTGGTTTTGAAAGATAATGGCCCTAATGGACCTAAGGTTGGCTAATAAACAAAGCCTAATTTTCGTAGGTCACTATTCATTAAATTTTAAAATGACTAAAATAACCTCTCGGGTTGCCGGCTAGGCCTAAAAATTTCTCGGGACCCAAACTCAACCACCGGCTAGTGTTTTCTGACTATTTTAACCCTTCCCAACACGTTGGCCAACTCAAAATGACCATATAAATGATACAAATATAATTTACTTTTAAATTCATTCAAATTGATTCTTGACACGACTGACACGCACGTCCCAACTTAATTTCCGAATTGTCGTATTTATAACTCCTGACAATATTAATAAATTTGATAATCATATATTACATATTCACTCAGTAATATTCAACATTATTATCATAATCAAATTCCAACTCTCGTCACGCTTGTATTTAGATCCGGATTAATTTTCAATTAATTATCTCAAATTAATATAATTAATCCCATAATTAAAAGCAATTTTATTTAATTAATCTCATATTTAAAAGCCATAAAAATACGGGGTATTACATTTATCCTTTATGACACTAAAAATGAATATTTATGGGTTGAGTTGCATCTTGTACTGTAGCAGTCGTTCAAGTAACTTTCTCAAGGCAGCGATGTGACCTTCTCGAGTTTTAGATTTGATGATCAGATCGTTAATATAAAATTAGACCTCTTTATGGATAAGATTATAGAGGGTGACTGTGGTTGACCTTTAATAGGTAGCCCCAACATTTTTAGATCGAAAGGCATAATGGTGTAGCAAAAGGTCTCCCATGGGGTGGTAAAAATAATTTTCTTTTGGTGGTTAGGGTGCATTTGATTTTATTATACCCTAAAAATCCACTGATGAATGATTTGAGCACGTGATTGACAGTATTCTTGATGATGATGTCAATGCTGGGTAGAGGGTAGTCATCCTTCGAAGAAGCTTTTGTTCAAATCCTGATAGTCGATGCACATGCGGACTTTTCCTCCCGATTTCAACACTGGGACTATTTTTGTTGGATATGTTGGGTATTCGACTACATGGATGAAACCTACATTCAATTGCTTGACTATTTATCTTTCACTTTGAATGACCATTGGACGAAGCTTCCTTACCTTTTATTTGACAAGTTTGCACTCAGGATAATTTGGGATGTCGTGTTGCATGATTTCTGGATCAATGTCAGGCATGTCATTATAAGACCATGTGAAGACGTCCATGAACACCTTTAAAAGTTATTTGAATCGATACCATTCATGCTTGTTGATGGTTGATCCTATCTTAATCTCACGTGGAGTGCTACTAGGAATAATATAAAAAATAATAGTCATCAGTTTGAATGCGGTTATGTTGTTTTATTTTTCATTATTGAGATAAATTAAGAATTGTTCATTCATTAAGTCATCTTTGTCAATTGTAATCACTGCATTTAATATAAGGCATAAAAAGATACTAGAAATCTTCAATCATTTCATTAATACCATTTTTAGGAAAATAACACCAAGGACCTTATCAAAGGATGCCTCGTTTACATTTAAATCAGTAATAGAAAAAATGGAAACATATTCATTTTCAAGGTAATAAACAACGAGGTTTTGGGTTGAGAGGTTTGGATTAGCCAAATTGCTTCACTAGTTGAGAAGAGTCTTATCAGTAGGATAGATATTATGGGAAGGGTCGGGCAACTCAAACTGGACATAGATCATGTCGAGATCCATCCCTAGTTTAACAAGACAGAATGACTCATAGCTTTTAGTGATTTCCATATCAGATGAGCTCCAGTCAGATGATGTAATGGTGAGTATCTTAACCTCATGCTTGGATCTCTTTGTCCAAGTGAATTTGTCTTTGAAGAAGATCTTAAACCTCAACTTTAGTTTTTTTCAACCACATCGTACCATGGCTCTGAAAATCCATTATAGGGGAAGTTTTCACCCTCAGTGACAGACTGACCATTAAGAGAATGTCCATAAATAATTTCTTTCCTCTTCAGCATCCTCTTTCTATATGGCTAGAGAAGAGTCAGAAGTTCATCTAGGGATAGATGATACATCAAACCATAAGGTGGACAAGTTATCTTTTGGATGATAGGCTTAAGGATTCCTTATTATCTTCTGGCCAGCCCCATTCTAGGCATAAAATGACTTGGAATTCTATTTGAGCATATCGGGCCAACCCATAGTGTGAATTTTATTGACCCCATGAATGATCATCGGGTATTATCATAAGCATTCACAACTACGAATGTGGGAGTGAAATCATTAACCTACAACCCCACGTACCGAAGATTTCATTATGGGAATATATTTAAGGTGGAACCGTTATCAATAAGCACCAAAAAACCATTTTCTCCAAGATTTCAATCAAAATTTTGAGATCATTATTATGGTTAGGACTAAACTTGGGAATTTTTCATCGACAAAAGAGATGATCCTGATGGTAGTCAAAGTTTCGACAATATGAACTACCTTATCGGGGGAAGTTGAAGGAGGAACCATAGATTGCGTGATTAATTTGATAAAAGAGTTTATGTGAAGTTAGGAAGGCATGAAAGTTCCTCACAAAATGATGTTGTCCGAGTCTTTTTTTGCTTGTTGAAGATTTTGCTCTCTTCAATTGTCATTTTAGGCATCGAGATTTCTTTAGTGACTCTTTTCCCTTTATCCATGGGTGCACTTGCTGATCAAAGGATTAGATATTTGTAATACTGTCCAAGCTAGGTCATGTTGTTCACAGATGGGGGGAAGAAGAGGAAACTAATTTCTTCATCAATTTTGGGGGTAATTGAAACCTCATTGAATTTATATAGGAGTTATTCAAAAGACATCACCCAATAATGAGAGGCAATTGCATTGGGAGTTTTAATATCAGGTTCACTATCTAAGTAATCTGGAGGATCATAATCATCTCCTTATCCTATGGAAACTATCTTACTATTCCAAGAGAAATCAATGCACTCAAAAACCTCTAGGGCTTCAAAGTATATATCCTCCTAAATTATATATAAACAATTTTGAGAAGGGACCAAGTATCCTTTTAACTTAAGGGCGGTTAATAATTTAGGAGCTTTATAATTTTTTCTTCTCTTGATGCTTTGAATTATTATGGTCTGAACAATGTTATCCAGAATGAAATATTTCGACTGTACAAACCAATCATGGGAATATCGGGCCCACTCCGGGGCTTCAAGGGAAAATACTTATGGGAGTTTCATTCCAAAGATTCTTAATTATTTGAGGACAACAGGAAAATCCATACTTTTTGCATATGATCTGGTTGAGATCACGATGCATACTCTTATTATCAAGGAGATGTTCCGATCATGAGCATTTTTAGGATGCAGTAGGAAGGGTGGAAAAACATAAAGAGCAACCGAGGATTTTTTTGGGCTAATGGATGAGGTAGGATGATTGATGTGTTTAATTCTTGTTAGAGGGTCAAAATCATGATATTCATCTGTAATAATGTTATTCACACTGGCTTGGTGCATATATAAATGGTTTTGAGTATTTTTTGGGTTAGGGATTGCTGAAGGAGAGATCATGCTTTTGCCGATGAGGATTTATACAACATTCTTTAGGTGGTGACACTGATCAGTGGTATGCTTGGTGGTTTGGCAAAACTCGCAATGGGTGTCATGCTTGAAGTACGTGGGAAGAGGGCCAGGAAATGGACAAGGGTCTAAAGGCTTGATGAGATTGAAGGACAAAAGGGCTTTATATACTTTCGAGATAGGATAGTGGAGTTTAATATACTCTTTTCGGGTGATATCTGGGTGAGCTTCTAGTATTACGAGGCTATAGGCTGAGAGGAGATGTTATTTATGGAAAAAATGAAAGATTTATCATACTTTTAAGGGGTGAATTCCCTAATGGAATCTCTTCCCTCCTGATTCTATTTTCAAACCGATAACATTTTCTTCAATTTCAACCCTAGCCTCCAAGATGGCTCTGAAGTGAGGGTAATTCTTACTACCCATAGCATTATAGATATGTGGCAGATAATGTTTATTCACTATGCTAACTTGTTATTCTTCAGATGAATGGGTAGTTATGGTGGCATCCTTCTCTTTCCACCTTATTATGAAATTGTTAACAGACTCCCTAGTGTTTTTCTTAAGTAACTCGAGGTCTTGACGTGTCACATCCAAATCCTCATTGCATTTGTACTAAGATATAAACTCTCTAGAAACATATCCCCAGTTATGGATTTAGGATTCTTCTAACGACAGAAACCAACAAAGAGCACTCTTATTAAGTTTTTTTTTTGGAAATTTTCGACCATGATCTATTTTTTAGCCCCAAACAGACTCATAGAGCAATGGTAATTCCAGAGATGCACAATGGGAGGCCTGCTCCTTCCGAACTTCTTAATGTCTGGTATCATAGATTTCTTTGCTACTCAAGACATAGGGTAGGGAAAAATATGGATGCAGTGAAAATAGTTTCCTAAAATCTAAACTTGATCGAGTTTTTGGAAACAAAACTCGAGATGTTCTTTCACTCGATTGAGCTCTTCTTCCTTCAAGTTAGCCCAAAATTAAGCAAGATTAGGCATGGTAAAATGAGTAGGAGGTGGAACATTGACAAGTGGGATGCATCACAACATGTGGAGGATGTTGGTACTCTTCGAGATCCCATACGGGTTCAGGCATCTGCGGTCCCATGACATGGGGAAAATTAGCATTAGGATTCGATACAATCTCTGGCATAGGTGACTCTGGGATTTGGTCCCTGTGTCTCTGCATCTCCTGAACATATTTGACTGCAGGTTATTGATCTTTGTGGTAAGATGAGAAAGTAAGGCCATCAGGTCTGAATGGGCATTAGCATTCTGATTAGGATTCTCCATGAGTAATCTGTGGTGGGACTACTCTATTTTCGCTAAAGTGGGTGGCAATGAAGTAGAATTTTGAGGTGATTTGATAGAGGATCTTAACCAATAAGTATCCAAACCAAGCTAGGGGAATGAGATCGCACCTGTGAGGGAAATAATATTTTTATTTATTTTGGGAAAATAATATTTTTGGTAATTTTTGTAAAAAAGGGTGAAAACAGGGGGAGAAAAATCCTTTAGTGTAGTTGTTGTTATTAGGTTCTACTCGTATTAGATTTTGCCTAAGATAAAAGTGAAATTTTGTAAAGGACCCTAGTTTAAGAGAGAGATAGGGTACACGATACAATAGACAATTTAACTTGTTTCTAAACTCACGAACAAGGTCCTGCTTTAAAAAATGGGCGAAAGAGCACAAGATTTTGGCAGTAAGAAACCCAAACTTTTGGTAGAGTTTTGCACTGAAATCGTTATTCTAGGTACGAGTTTCCTAGGGAAAAAATTTACTTGAGGTTTACGCATGGGAGGTTAGTGTAAGGTTTCCCCCATTTGGCATGACTTCCACGATATACTCTTGCTTATTAGGGCAATCATTTATCGGTACATGTGGAAAAGCCATTTGATATACCAAGTGTACGTATATTTCCTCAGAATATACCTCGTGGTGATCGTACATGTGAGAGAAAATTCAATATACTCGACATATGTGAATGAGTTCCTTCTATAGACCTCCCGTCACAAGTTTGATCAAGTGGTTCGATGCGAGGGGACCGTTCGATATCTATCGAGGGTAATTGGCCAATGAAAGGTGGGAGTCATATCATTTAGGTTAACTGCGCTCCACAGAACTGACAACCCATCATAACCAGACTCCCCAATATGGGGCAAATATAGGGTCAATAGTCGATTCTCATGTAATATAGTGTGCAAATGCATAAGTCTTAATTAGTATTTTATTAAAAGTAATACACATGCTAAGAGGGATATGTACAACCATTAAGAATAAAGTAAAGCATGGAAATATACACAAGCTGTATGCGATAGAGAGAACTAACTACAGAAGTGGGGTAAATGGCTAGTGAATTTGTACAAGTAATATGAATCATGTGAGCGAAAAAATGGGTTAGAAAATATGTAAAAGTAAGACATGGAAATTTGTACAAGTGATATAAAACGTGTGGATATACACAAGTGAAATGAAAAATGAATACTTGGTGAAAAAAGCATAGGAATATATACAAGTAGGAAGATATAGAGACAATGTGCATGAAAAGTGAAGCATGAAACATGTGATATGCGAATTTATACAAGGGGATAAGGAATGGATATATACAAGTGACATGGAGCATTGAAACATGGATAAGTGAAGTGAAACATGGAAAATATATACAAGTGATTGTGAAACATGAGATATGTCTAAGCGATGCGGTGTTTATGAAAATGTTGACAATTAAAGTGAAATATGGATAATCTATACAAGTGAGTGTAAACATTAGATATATACATGTGACATGGAATGTGCGACATATAAAAGTAATAGAAGAGGTGGTATATACATGTGATGAGAAGAAAAGTATGGTAGGGAAAGAATACACATCGATATTGTAACATTAGCATGGCATATGTAACATGTGATCATGAGAGAAAAAGTATAATATACAAGTGGAAACATATATACACATGTAAAAACACAAATGGAGATACTGGGAAAAAAATCCATGTAAATAGAGTCCAATCCTCTAAAAATAGTCCCCAACGGATTTGCCACTCATTGGCCCTAGAAGAAGAGGGGTGATCTACCCACGTCCTGCTCGCGCGCAGGGGTCACGGGCTCTCAAAGGACATTTAACGACCTCCGTAAATAATGCAAGGGTGTGTGCATGTGAACATGTAGAAATTGGAGTCGCCGATCTATTTTACTCAAAATAGACAAAAGAAAATAATCATCTCCAAATATACGATACAAAAGACTATTGATGCGTGCAAAACCAAAAATGTGGCCTCACAGACTATGTTACAGTATGGGAAGGGGATGGACACCTATTCCTCCCTTTTGATTTCTTATGGGCAACATAATTTTATCCTTCTCCTATGGTGTGTCTACATGTATAAAGTGATGAAGTGTGTGTAAAAGTTTATGGCCGGGAGAGAAATAATCATATCCACATCATAGAGAAAATGGGAACGAATCCTTCCAAGGAATAATACTAACAGAAAAAAAATGTGTGAAGGTGACTAAATATGAGCAATGTTTCAGATAGTGAATGGATATAAAAAGTGAGTATTCAATTCAATGGGACTGTTAAAAGTTGATAAATTAAGTAAAAATAGCTAAACTATAAACGATGCACCAAATCATGACTCATTATGAAAAGGTGAGTACACATGCTAATAGGACCGCTAGAAAGTGATAAAATAAGTTAAATTAAATAAACTATTAGAGAGATCATGATTTACTAAGTAAAAATGAGCACACATGTCAATGGGATCGCTAAATAGTAAAATATATAGATAAGTAAAATTATGAACTAAAGTGTATATTATCACAAAAGTGAATGTAGAAATAGGACTCGAATATCGAAAGTAATTCTGGGATGTCTATGTTGCGAAATTGGCATCAAAGTCCATGTAGTTTGCATAGGGAATAAGGTGGGGTCTAAATCACAATCCAAAATTATATTTCTTTATTTATTTGTAAAAAATGTGTGAAAATGTTGGTGGAAGTGTGAAAAAAATGAAGAAATTTTAATTTGGGATTAGGGAATAAACCCCCTTATAGGGTTTTTTGAGATTTATGAAAACAAGTTTGGATGTAATATATAATAGAAAATGAGTTTATGGTTGTAGAGAATAATAATTAACCCAGAAATATGATAAAGTAACAAAACATATAAGGCAACAAAAAATTGACAAAGTAGAATGAAGAGGATTTGGACCTTCTAAGTTGTTAGAATTATGATTTTTGGAGGTTTTGTAATCTGATTTCTGTATGTGAAAGGTGGTGGTGGAGCGGTGGCAATCGATGAAAATTGGTGAGGTGAGGAGTTGTGTAAGAGAATGTAAGAGAATATTTTTAGGAATGATGTAATAAAGATTCTACACGAATTACGAGGTTAAGGTTCATTATTAGTGAGATCACGGTTTCCTTAAATAGGAAACCCTAAAAAGTCAAAATGACCATGCTGCCCCTGGGGAATGTGCCAACCGACATATGTGTTGTCCTACCTACTAACATGGTTGACAAGCTTGTTGGACAAGCAAAGTCTCACCTTTCAGCCGACAAGGGGAAGGCGTGCCAATTGGAAGGGTGACATGGATTTTTTTTCGATAAAATTGCCGTAAAATGTAAATTGTAAGTCCAATTAGTGCATGGTAAGGATCGGTGGAAAGAAGATCCAGAGCTCTATGAAAAAGTTTTGAGATACTCTTGAGTCAAAGAGTTGTCCAAAGTCACATGGGGATCGAAGAGCATTTAGTTTTTCTTCAATTAGGGTTTGAAGGAGCATCAAGGGCTCAGGATATGAATGGACTTTGTTTGGACCCTATGGAGGTGTACGAGAGTATTAGAGTGGGATGTCTACAACTAGCATATAAACTAAGAGAGATGATGCATATATTTTTGTGCATGACAATATTACACTATATATGTTAATAATACTAAAAATTTAGATGGATTAATAATATGAAAAATATATTAAAAAAGTAGTAGGAGTTATTAAATTATAAGGGGTGATTATGAGGCAATTAGTTAGGGCTTTGTAAGGGATATAAAACGTTATAAGAATAAATGAAGATGAGAAGAGGGTGATCTATGATTATGAAAAATTATATATGGTCAATGACTGCTTTTAATCCATATTTAATGTATGAGTAAGTGTGAGGGGGATTAGGGTGCTTGTACATAAAAGTATAAAGAAATTAAAGAGATAATAAAAGTGAAAACTATTGAGAAAATAAGAAAAAATCTTAGAGAAATAGAATTATATTTTTATATTATAAAATATCAAGAGGAAGACGAGAAGAAGAAGATTAGAAGATCTCAAGAGGAGACGATAAAAAGACAAACTAAAGGAACTTTCAAGAAAGTATATTCTTTCTATCCAAATAAGGCGAGGGAAATTTGAGAAACTTGTGTGTAACAACCAAAATTAAACCTAAAGGGGGGTGAATGGGTTTGATTGCTTCATGTGACCAGTATTTAAATTTTACGAAAACTTCTTTCAAATTCAAATATCTTAATAACAAAATTATCATAACACAATCCAATCGTCTTATAGAACTCACACAACAATGAATCAAATGGATCTAGGTGAAGAAACACGATCTAATAGGTTTAAACAAATTTTAGACTAAATTGTTAGATCCAAATTTAATTAAAATGATGTGTGTGATCAAATGTGTTCAAAAGCATAATAATCAATCACCAACATAAATAATACAAATTTATGAGGAAAAAAATCACACCTAGGGGTAAAAACTTAGACGCACTCCAATTTTTATTTATACATGAAAAGAGTTTTATATAAAGAAATAAGGTACCTCTCACTCATGCCCTCACGAGTTGTTACATATGAACTTCTGAGTTCACCCATAGATTAATAGAAATCATCTCTGAGCCCTACGAAGTGAATGAGAAGATCCAATCTTCTCCTTGAAATTACTCCATGCTCCAATTCCTTCAATGAATCAAAGCACATCCAATTTAAGATCATAGCGTACTTGGTCATCAAAAATCATAAATAAATTTAACTTTGGATACAATCAAAAACACCTCATAAAAATCTAGATCTCATTCTAGATATAAAAACTCTCAAACTCTTAATTAAATTTTTGGAATTTTTATTTGGAGAGAGAAATAAATCCTCACAAACTTGAAAATCTCCTCAAATAAAATATTTTGGAATGAGGGAAAAGGCTCTATTATAAATTGAGGGAAATAAGGCTATCTATGACAAAAAATTCCAAATTTGCTACCGCCATGTGCACGACTAGATTTAACTGTGCACATGATTCCGGAGAATATGGACTCCTAACCATGGTCATGCGAATGAACACATTTTGATTCCATACAAATGGCACCGTGAGAACGAACGCATTTTGTAGCTATATGAAGAGTCCAAAATAAAATCTTTCCAAAAACTCTTTAAGATGTTGTCTCTAAAAAACCAACTTATAACCCAATTAGTAAAATAAACACTCCACTAAGAAAAGTCATTTAAAAAAAAACATTTTATGAAAACTTCACTTGATTTGGAAAACATGTGTGTGTGTGAAATTAGACAAATTTAAATCAAACTAGTGTAAAATAATGTAGTCTTCTCTTTTCAGTACATAAGGCTTCAACGAGTGATATGCAAGGTCTTCAATCTTCAAAGGTTCAGTCTAGACACATGACCGTGCCTCGCTCAAAATGGATCAAGTCTATGTGACTTGATAGACTCAATGTTTTGACACAATAGAAAACCAATCTATATATATTACAAATATCCACATTTTCAATTTCTCCCTTTGGCTATTTCGTGAAAAAATCCAAATAAGCTTGATTACCTCTACAAGACACACACCTCAATAGTCGTATAGTGAGACTAGTAAGAAGGCAATGTACAAATCCAAATGTCCGACTCAATACTCCAATAAGTTCTTGGTAATGTAGCAATGTGAGGAGTCCTGCAAAATCTCAAACAACAAGAGATAATTACGTATGACATGCAAATGAAGTAATTCCCCTGCTCGATAATCCTTCCAAAAATAATGATTTCAACAAAAATGAAAGATGTGATAAAGATAAATGAATGATATCACCCCCTAAATAAAACAAACCTCCCCTAAGGATCATAATCAAAGCATATATCAAGCAAGCACATGATAGTATCAAATTTCCTCCAGTCACAAAATATCCAACTAAAAACAATAACATATTCCTCTTTTTGTCACACCTAAACATATAAGCAACACATATATAAAGATAGCTACTCCTCATAAATAATGTATGAAGAATGAATGAATAACACCCAAAATATCATCAATACAAAATAAAGAAATAAGATCCCTTCTCCCCATTTTGTCACGAAACAAGACATGCAAGAGGATATAATAAATGATCACAAGAGAGATATCTAAACATAGGAGGACATGTGAAATAGGATACCAATTAATAATATATTAGAGTAGAAATATCACGAAATCAAAATACACATCCCGAAAAACATAGTTCGTGCGAATGCTTTAAAATGAAGTCCGTGCGAATGGATGGTTATGTGCATGGATATTTTCGACTGTGGAAACGAAAAAGACCAGTAGCCAAAAAGTGGGACAAATTTACGTCAGCCTTGTGCACAAGTATATATCAGGTCCGTGCGAACATAAATTTTCAGAAAAACTATAGAAATCCATTTTTAGGCTTAAAACAGAGAACCGTTGAGAAAACAACGTCAAATCCAACCTTACCACTCCTTTAAAATGAGTAACTCCATCTAAATCTCACAACACAAATAAAAACTTCTCAAAACACCTTTAAAACACAAACCAGTGCAAACCACTCATACCAACTAACTGATGAACCCATCAAAATCCTCAAACACTAAGATCAAAGAATGATCATTATCACATATGAAAAATACTAACGTATATGGAAAGCACAAGGACAAATCTCAAAACCAAACAATATAACAAATCATACAAGATCACATAGTCTAGAATGTAATATTACTAGAGATTTGCAAAATCAAAATTATCGACAAATGTTATAAAAATCAAATATTTTTCAATTCACATTTGAAACATAACAAGAGTATGATAAGAATCTTATGAGCTTGGAAGTGTAATGGAAAATCACAAAATCATCCCAAGTTGCCTTTTAAAAATATTTAGCAACCTTTTTATAGAAAAATGCAATTCGATCATTAGTTTTTCTTTAATCTCAAATCAATATACAAAACTTTCTCGAAAAGTGTTTATTTTAAATTTTTAAATGTCAAACTAAATAGAAATTTCATTTTTGAAATGCTAGAGCCATATTTTGTATTTTGATTCCCTGCTCTTGTTGCTCTAATACTAATTGAGAAAACCTGCGTGTAACAACCTAAATCAAACCTGGGGGGGGGGGGTGAATAGGTTTGAATGCTTCATGTGTTTAATTTTTAAATTTCTCAAAAACACCTTCAACACATCACAAACTACTTAACAAATCAAGTAATCAACTTAAAACATTCATACAAAGAAAACAACATGCTCTAAGTCTAAAAAGCAAAGAATTATTAATAGAACAGACGAAAACTAAGCATATATATATGAAAATAAGAATGGGAATATGAAATAACAAACACTTTAGGCAAATCGCACAAAATCACACACGCTTGAATATCAAACCACTTTAGATGCACTAAATCAAAATTGTTAACAAATGTTTAAGCAACTTAAGGAATTTCAAAATTACCTAACAACAATCCTCTATATTTTTATATGTTTACTTATATAAATATTGATAATTATGTTGAAAATAAATCGTCTCTATAAACACATGATTGGTACATGATATTTTATATTAGTTCATATTCTTACGAAAATTGCAGAAAAAAGTATAATAGTGTTGTGCTAAGAAATAAAAAGAGAAGCATAGATAAAATAATAGTAAAAGACCAAATTCATCTCTAGTATTATATGTAGATATTTATATATTAATATTTACATAATAAAATGTGTAGTAAATCAATTAAAATAGTAATTGATGAATGATTAAAAATTTCTCTAATTTATAGATATTAGAGAATATGTACGAAAATTGATAGTATAATTTATGAAAATTATATTATTATGATTAAGTTGATAATTTTTATGCAAGTATGACATTGAGTACTGCTTTTGACAGGATATTTGATTTGTCCCAAAACTGGATCGTGATAGGTTTGCAATTTCCTATGGGTATTCCGTTGTTTATCTCTACATTATTCCTTTTGGTGATCCTAGATTTGTGTTTCGATTTGGACCTTGGGTTATGACACACTATTTGTTTCCATTAGGTGATATTATAATTGTGATTTCATTTGAGTTTTTGAGTCATGTACCTCTATATAATTTCATTAGGTGATCTTAGATTTATGATTTTCTTTAAGACTTAGGATAGCTCTATCGATGTATGTTTAACATATTGAACTTACGTAAAACATTTCTTTACGTCGGGTAGTATGTAATGTATGTGCAGTTTCACTAAATTATATGTATGGGTATCTTTATGGTAACATGTTAGAGATCTACGTTACCATAGGCTAGGAGTGTTCATATAATCATCAATTCGAGCGGTTGAGTTGGTTTTAGTGTTTAGTGTTATCACAGTTTTAAGTGTTGTTCTTTTGAGGTGTGTATGGAATAAGTTCTTATGTAGTAGTAGCTTAATGTTGGTAGTAATTCCATTCATCTTCCTTTTCCAATTATCGGGGAAGAGATTCTTTTGAGGTGTGTATAGTGTGAGGCCCCATATTTTCTTTATAATATTATTTAATTTGTTTAGATAATTATGTGTTTATAGTTAATTATTATCATTGATTTTGTGGTATAAAAAAATATCACAATAAGGAATTTACTAAAGACAATCACAATTAAGTAAGAAAGCATACAATCGCAGAAACTACACTACTATGTACGTGGTTTGGCAAATTACGTATGTCCACAAAGAGCTCTACTATTTTATTAAGTACCTCTCAATATGCTTCGTTACATGCCCCAAGCCAGGGGTTACAATATACAGATGTAGAATTTCACTTGTGAAAGTAACTCCATGATAAACCATGAATCCCTTGAATATCTTCGCGAGATCATTGGGGATTTACTTGGTCCTATCCCAGTGTGGTTTAGATAATACACGTGGGTATCTTGATCCCATGATTTGGTTCGGAAATCCTCTTAGGCCTGTTGGGCTTGATCGGCTACTCTCGTTAGTTGAGAATAAATGGGTTCCCATAAATGCCCCTAAAATCTTTGGGCCATCATTTGGGCTAATAGATTTTAAATGAGTTTGAGAATGCAACACCGTCTGCAATGGTGTGGTTGTAATTCATTAAAACATGAGGGATTCACTTGTCTTTTTATAAGAAATTGAAGCACCAAATCATTCTCGAGAAGCATGGATTATCATTTGAGTGCTTGAGAACAACTGTTGGTACAAGAATAACGGGCAGTTCATCATTCTTGGTCATTTTTGTGCATATTGTGTCTTCAAGCTTCACCTATTTCTTTCATTCTTCAAAATCACGGCTTTTCCTATTTTCCAATCTTCATTTTTATCATGTAAGTTTCAGTTCTTTTCTTCATTCTAATTATCGTATTTTGTGAATCCTCTGTTACTGTATTTAGGGTTTTTGTGTTTCTCTTATGGTGATGCTTGATAACAAAACTCTACCTAAATTTAGAAAGTGCTATAATATTCCTAATTGGGTAGATATAGAGTGTGCATCAGTACCCAGGAATGTCCGTGACCTGGAGGATGGTCACTTGATTCATGTGCTCTTTGTTTCTTAAGGGGGTTTAACATTTCCTCCTAATCCTCTGTTCTTAAACTTTTTTAGATATTTCAACATTGTTCCCGCCCAATGTTCTCCAAATATATGGAAGATTGTCAATGGAGTTCATAGGATAAACCAACTTTATGGTACCAATCTAGGATTAGCCGAGATTTTCTACTGTTAGTCCTTCTCTCGCACTAGTGGAGGCATTTTATACTTAAAAGAGAGGAGTACTAATAGGGTTTTAGTATTAAATCTCCCTGATTCCCACAAAGATTATTGGTCTGAAGGCTTCATTGCCAGAAATAGGGAGTATCCTCTCCAATCAGAGGGCATAAGGTACAGGGGACCTCAGATCCCTACTTTTAGGGATGAGTACATGGGTTGTTATTACCATCTCTTTCTATTGTTTGTTTATCTATCCCTGTATATTCTTCTTCTGATGCTTCTCCCTTTATCTTTTCTCTAGAAAAGGCTAAAAATTAGGAACTTACTTTTCATGAAATCTGAGCTATTGAACTCTTAAAATCTTGGAGGATTAGGGACATTTTTACTGAGGGTGACCATCCCCGATTGGCTATATTCTTGCTGGAGTATAAGAACACTACTTCTAGCTTCATTTCTCATCTAGTAGATATAATTCCTCATTTGGATATTCCAAAAGAAGAGGTTGGTGGTGCTTCTGGGCCCATTAATTTAGAGGACGAGGTGAAGAGCAGCTCAGCAGAGGATTTAGGAGAAGGCAGCGAGGAAGGTTATGAAAATGGTAGTGAAGGATAAAGCAGTAAGGAAGAATCCAATGAGGAAAAAATGGCCCTTCTAAGGAGAAGGAATTTGATTCTGGATGATGACGATAATAATGACCTGTTATCCAACAGAGTCAAGTTTATGAAGTAGAAAGTTGGAAATTCCATTGGTGGTTCCTAGGTGAGAACTCGGGAGAATGAAGTGGGGAAATCAAAGTAATAAGAGGAGGAGAAGCGGGAGAAAGAAAGAAAAAGAGAATAAGAGAGAAAGGTAAAGGAGGAAAATCGAAGGGCACAGGCCTCAAAGGCCTCTATGGTGCCATCTGTTGTTGTTGTTTAGGGGGATTTAGTTATTGTTGCTCCCCATCTTACCCCTTTATTATTGGAGAGGGCAGTGCTCGCAACTGTCCATGAGCGATCATCAAGCATGGGGTTAGATCAGTTGGCCCTTAAATCTACTCAAGGGATTGATTTGGTGAGTATTTTCCTCTTTATATTCTTTATTCCTTATTCTCTTTGAATTATCTCACGCTAACCTGTGTTTTTTATGGTTTATAGTTTATTTCTGACTACACTATACTGCTTCATGATCAGGCCGACCTGTCGAGAAGAAATGTAGAACTAGGCAATGTTTTAAAATCTTTTCAGAAGGCTTCGACAGATGCAAAGGTGGTCTTTAAATGGGAAAAAGAGTAATCGGTGAAGGAGATGGATGACCTCTGGGCTACCTATAATGCCATGATTATTGATAAATTGGCAGTGGATGAGGTGAATAAGGAGTTGGTCGCCAAGGTGGACAAGCTAGAGGGGGAAGCAGTGACCATTCGTGAGAGAGTACAATGAAGGTTGGGAGGCGACGTATGACGACACCGAGAAATAAATTGCCTATATCCAGCGAGCATGCTTTAAAAAAGGCTAGGATCAAGCCTTGATTGTTGTTGGGGTTTCTACTAACTCCCACCTGTTCTCTCAGCATCATCCAGGTCTTAATCTTGTCGAGATATCCCCTGATGCTCAGAATGTTGTAGACCCCATTGTCCGTACTGCATAACTTGCTTTGGACAATTCAGTGTGGGTCATCGCTTCAGCTGGAGGAGTTGTCCCTGCAAACCCAAGTGTTGGTGAAGGTGAAGTTGCTGCCGACCAAGATGCTGACAAGGGAAAGGGGCCCTCGACTTCTGACCAGGTTGAGGCCTCCTAAAGTCCTTCTAGGAATTTTTGCTTCTTTTTGTTTTGTCCCCATGTTTTATCTTCAGTTTTTCCCTTTCTTTGTACTAGCTTGCGCCTGTTTCTTAATTTTAAATGGAAAGAAAACTTTATTTCTTTACTGATGTTTATTGCCTTTGCTGCATGCTATATTGATTGTATCCCACTAATTTAGATGAATACATTCCCTCTAACTCCTGCCTAGGCTAGTTCTTGGCCCAAACATAAGTGTTCAAGCACACAGAGCCTTTATAAGGATCTGTAAATCCCTCAGGGCAAGAAATTAGGACTATAAAGATCAGTCTGAGGTGGTTGTTAGGCTTAAAAATAGGCTCGAGGAGATGGAGGAAATTGGTGCCTCTGTGCAGGAGGAGATGGATGCCTTAAAGGCAAAGCTTCTAGATGCGTCCGAAGTCAATCAAGTGGCAGAGTTTTTGCAGAGAGAGCAGGGGCGGACCTATCCCATCCCGAATTGGGGCGGCCGCACCCACGGGTTTTAGAGAAATTTTCTGTGAGTATTTGTAAAAAAAAAATTTTAGACCTATTTATAAGTTTTTAAGAATATGAGGGGCAGTTATCTAATTAAGCTAAACTTTTAAAACCTAAAAAAAAAACACGTAGATCGTAACTTCAAAGCGTCGTTCGTTACCTATTTCAGTTTTCATCGCTTTCTCTCTCGTCGTCATCTCCGCTCTCCGTCTCCCGCCGCCCTTGTTTCTCTCCCCCTCACTGTTGTCCCTCACGCACACCCCTTTGCTCCCCTCCCGCCCGGACCGCCCCTGTCCTCACCTCTCTTCTCTCCTCTCGTCGTTCCCGCGAGTCCCAAATGGTGCTGCCAAAAAAACAGTGCAGAGCAGGAACTGCCCCTACCTTCCTTTTGACTCAAATTAGGTAATAGTTTTTAGTTGTTAGTTGAAGTTAGTTTAGTTGAATTTTTTAGTTGCTGAATTTTTTAGTTGAAATTAGTCTAGTTGTTGAATTTTTTTAGTATTGTTATTGTTGCTGAATTTTTTAGTTTTTGTTATTATTGTTGAAATTAATATGCGGAAATTAGTTGCTGAAATTTTTTAGTTCTTGTTAGTGTTGCTAAATTTTTTATTTTTTGTTATTATTGCTGAAATTAGTTGCTGAATTTTTTTAGTTTTTGTTATTGTTGCTGAATTATTTAGTTTTTGTTATTATTGTTGAAATTAGTATGCTAAAATTAATTGCTGAATTATTTAGTTTTTGTTATTGTTGCTGAAATTAGTATGTTGAAATTAATTGCTGATTGTTATTGTTGCTGAATTTTTTGGTGAAACTATAACCTTTAATTTTAATTAGTAACTAAAAATATAATTTGAAATAATGTTTCAGATTTAGGCAATTATGTTGAAGTATTTAAAAAAGATCCGCGAAGAAAGTTCAAGTCAACCGCCATCTACACGCCCCCTCGCCACCCCCTCCTCTACCCCAACCCAATGTTGAGGTTAGTTTGGATGAGTACCCGGCTGATCCCGGGTTGAGAAAACCCATACAAGAGTATGATGTTAATGAAAGAAACGCGGTGCGCTGTTACTACTTGGAAAAAGGTCCTTTTCAACCTAAAAAATACGAATTTCCTTGGCGTCTTTGTGCTAAGGAGAAACATAGATTTAGGCCTTCATGGTTCAATGATCACCCTAATTGGCTTAAGTACAGTATAGACAAAGACATGGCATATTGTTTGTATTGTTACCTTTTCAAAGAGAAGCAAAGTGGTCTTGATTCCTTTGTTGGGGAGGGTCTTAAGAATTGGAGAAAGAAAGACACCTTTAATGTGCATGTTGGAGATCCAACTAGTACACACAACAAGTGTGTAAGAGGCGATGAGGATCTTATGAAACAAAAACAACACATTGAATTTTCTTTGGCTAAGTAATCTAGCCAAACACAAGAGGATTAACGTGTTCATTTGACTGCATCAATTGATTGTATTAGGTTTCTTTTGCATCAGGGGTTGGAATTCTATGGTCACGATGAGTCTGATAAATCACTAAATAAGGGGAGCTTTCTTGAGCTCTTATAATTTCTTGCCGATCACAATCCACAAATCAAGAAAGTTGTACTAAGGCAAGCTCCCCAAAATCACATGATGACATCGCCTAAAATTCAAAAGGATATTATAACTCAATTGCAATTGAGACTACAAAGGTTATCCTTAGAGAACTTGGAGATGATTATTTCTCTATCTTAGTGGATGTGTCTCATGACATATTAGTGAAGGAGTAAATGGCTGTTGTCTTGCGTTTTGTGGATGAAAATGGGTATATTATGGAGCGTTTTCTTGGTCTTGTACATGTTAGTGATACTTCTGCTTTTTCACTTAAGGTAGCAATTGAGGCACTTTTATGCAAAAAAGGATTATGTATTTCACGTTTACGTGGGCAAGGCTATGATGGAGCTAGAAATATGCGAGGAGAATTCAATGGGCTTAAAAGTTTGATTTTTTAAGTGAGAATGAATCTACTTATTATGTTCATTATTTTTCTCACCAACTTCAATTAACCCTTGTTGCTGTTTCAGAACATCATACAAAAATTGCAACATTCTTTGAAATTATCACATAACTCACAAATGTTGTTGGAGCCTCATGCAAACGAAGAGACGTTCTCCATGAGAAACAATTTGAGAAGATTACAATAGTGATATGCGATGGAGATATTTTGACAGGACGGGGATTGAATCAAGAATTAGCAATGAAGCGAGCAGGTGAGACACGTTGGGGCTCGCATTATGGCACACTTGTGAATTTTCTTTGCTTGTTCTCCTCAGTGAAGGATGTTCTTTTCATTATCGAAGAAGATGCAAAAGATCGAAAGCATAGATCTCAAATGATGAACCTCATGGTACTTATGCAATGCTTTGAATTTGTTTTTCATTTGTATTTGATGAAAATTATTTTGGGTGTTGCAAATGACTTGTCACAAGCTTTACAAAGAAAGGACCAAGATATTGTGAATGCCATAAATCTTTTGAAAATAACTAAGCAACAACTATAACAAATGATATTCCTGTGACAAAGATGGAAGAATTATTTGTTTTTATAGGAATATCACATCGCAACCCAGAAGAAGCCACAAATCTTCATCATTATCGTGTTGAAATATTTTACACGGTGATAGATTTGCAACTTCAGGAGTTGAATAATCATTTTAATGAGGTGAATACAGAGTAATTTGTATGTCTATCTTCTCTTGATCCAAGCGATTCATTCTCCGCATATGATAAGATAAAGTTGCTTCAATTTGCTGAGTTCTATCCATCGGACTTTTCTTGTCAAGAATTAATGATTATTGGGCATCAGCTTGATAACTATATTATGGATGTGCGATCCAATGAACAATTTGTTGTAGTTAATGTGATTGGCGAGCTTTCTATAAAGATGCATCAATTGAAGAAGCATCGCACATATCCATTGGTTTATTTGCTTGTGAAGTTGGCACTACTCCTACCTGTTGCAACCACGATGGTAGAGAGAGTATTTTCTGTGATGAAAATCATTAAAACTTCGTTACGTAATCAAATGGGAGATGAGATGATGAATGACTGTTTGGTGGCATACATTGAGAGGGAAATAGTGTCTGACGTTGACAATGAAGATATCATTCAACGTTTCCAAACAATGAAGACTTGAAGAGTTTTATTGTAGAAATATTATGTAATTTGATCTTTGTAATTGAATGGTGCAAGATAATTTGACTATCTATATATGTTAATTTTGATTATACGTCGCATTTTTTTCATATGTATTTTTCCCACACCGCGATAAATTCTTGGGTCCGCCACTGAGAGAGAGAATGGTACTTTAGAAGAGAAATTACTCGTCTTAAGGAAAACACTCCATTTGGTCCTTCTATTGTGCTGTAAGGATCCTCTTTATCTTTGGATATAGTGGCTCAAACTGACAATCAATCTTCATGGAGGGAGATTGTTGAGCTAAAAGAAGATGTTCAATGAGCTTATATGATCGCTACAAGTCTCCATAAGGATGTCACACGATTAAGACATTTGTTTCGAAGGGGTCCTCGGTAGGTCTGGGCTGATGGCTATGACCAAGGTTGTATAGATGCCCCAGCAAGACTAAAAGAGGTCGAAGGCCAATTTTTCTCGGGGATGGCTGAGCACTCATAAGGAATTGAAAATCCCTAAAGAATCCACCATGTGGTATAAGTATCAAACCATTCACCCATCTAGTAGGCAGAATCCTTTTTTAAGGGATGACCGTTGGATCCCAATAGATGCCATTCAAGCGCAGTTTCTAGAGCCACGCCCAAAGGGTGCAGAAGAAGACTTAGTTCCTCACCCTGATGATGGTTGAAGAGATCGAGTAGCGAACTACCTTGCTCGTCATCTTGGGCCATCATAGGTCTTTAAGTACTTCTTGGTCTGTTGATGTAAATTTAATCATATGATTTTGAATAAAACATTGAATTGGTTATTTATGTTTTGAGCATGTGTTGACTAAACATGTGTTAACCTCATTTGTTGATCGCTTGATATCAATGTTTGACCAAAAAACACTTGATATAACTAATCGTATTATGAAAAGTACAAAGCTTTAATCATTTTGGGCTTTTTAACCAAATATGATGTTGAGTTTTTATTATCTCATATTTGAACAGTCTCCCAGTCCAATATGCCTTAGCTATATCCCAGTCCACCTTACCTTTTAGGTCGTGTCGTCAAACTTCCTTAGGACTAAGTAAGACGATGGAGAGACGGTACCTGGTTAATGGGACATCCGCCCGGGTAGGATTTTTTGACCAACCTGAGTTGGCGACCAATCTGAGTTGGCGACCAATCTGAGTTGGCTTTCTTGCCTAAGGTCCTCTGTAGGTATTTTATCATTGCTAGAGAAACTCAAGAGTCCAATTGTGTTTCCAAAAAATACCTGAGGAAGATTGGTTATAAGCCTTGATTTATATATTTTAGATCTCCTTGATTGGGACAGATCTAGCGTACTATTGTAATCATAGGAGCTTTGTTTGTTGTTGGCATGTAAGATACCTTGATTGGAGCAAGTTGATCAACTCGCTGTAATCCAGGAAATCTGTTATGCTTTGAGAGGAATATATTTCTTGAAAAATATGTGTATTGAAGTGCTATCAAGAGACATTAGATAACCAAGATATTCAAAATGCGTGGTCCAGTCGTCCTTTATTGATTAAAATGATAAATAAAAGGCAACATCATTTTGTAAACGAAAATTTGCCAAAACTAATGGTGCTGAAAAAAAAAGATATAGAAGTCTAAAAGTAGAACTTCTTGAGGTTGACATCATTCTCGGCCCTTGGTATCTCCCTACCCTCCAGGGTTTCCAAGTGATATGATCCTTGTAGTTCGTCCATTATTACCTTGAAAGGTCCTTCATATTTTGGTCCCAGTTTGTCGTCTGATGGTCTTACAGCAGTTTCGAGGACTTTCCTCAGGACGTAGTCCCTTATTAGAAACCTCCTCGAATTGAATTTTTGGTTGTATTCTTTGTCCAGTTGCTATTGGTAGGATGCCAACTTAACAAGTGCCAATTTTTGTCACTCATCTGCTAAGTCAAGTTCAGTGAGTAATGCTTCATCGTTGAGGCCTTAGTTGACCAAGGTGGTTTTCATAGTAAGAATACCTACTTTCAATGGGATGACTGCCTCCATTCCATAGGTGAGAACGAAGGGGATATCTCCCATTTTTCTCCTGGGAGTTGTATGATAAGACCATAAAACGTGAGGCAATTTGTCTACCCAAGAACCTTTGGCTCTTTTCAGTCACTTTTTCAATCTGTCAATCATTGTCTTATTGGAGCTTCAGATTACCCGTTGCTTTGGGTACATGCCACAAAACTAAAATGATGCTTGATTCCATCCTCATCGCAAAAGCCTTGAAATAAGACACTTTTTAACTGAGTTCCATTATCAGTAATGATCGTTCTTGGTATCCCAAAGCAGGTGATGATGTTGTTCCATATGAACCTCATCATATCAGAGTCCCGAATGTTTATGAGCGATTCTTCCTCTACCCATTTAGGTAAGTAGTCAAGGCCGACCAGTAGATACTTATGATTTCCATATGCGGTAGCTAGTGGCCCTACAATATCCAAGCCCCACTAGGCAAAAGGCCATGGGCTGGTTAATGACTTGAGGTCGCTAGCCGGCTGGTGGACTACAGGGGAGTGCTTCTGGCACTTTTCACACTTGCGAACGTAAATTCCAGCATCCTTCTGCATGTACGACCACCAATACCCTTCCTTAATTGATCGAAAAGCCAATGATCTCCCTCCTACATGACTCCCAAAAATGCCTTCATGAAGTTCACTAAGAACCTGCTTGACATCTTCTGGGTGAATGCACTGGAGGTAGGGGCCAAAAAAAGACTTTTTGTAGAGTTTCCCATCGAAATATAAGAGAAAGAGAGCAACCTTGACTCTTATCTGGTACGCCGACCTCTTATGGTCTGGCAGTGTGTCGCTCTACAGATAGGTTATGATGGGATCCATCCAACTGGGTGCCCTTTCTAAGTGGAGGACTTGATCGGCTACGACTGATTGGTTGATGCTTGGGTGTGAAAGGAATTCTATTTGAATGGTTCTCTTTAAGTCGGAGTCAATGGAAGAACTTATAGCTGCTAAGGCATCAACATGACTGTTCTATCCCCTGGGAAATATCTGAACGTCAAATTTATCAAGTTTTTCCATAAGTCCCTTTATAACAGCGAGGTAAGCTACCATCCTTTCATCCTTGGTGTTGAAATCTCCAATTACCTGCTTGGACACTATCTTTGAGTCGCTAAATACCCGAAGGCATTTGTTGCCAGCAGTTGTGGTTTACGCTGGCCGGTGATCAGTGCTTCGTATTATGCTTCATTGTTGGAGGCTTCAAATCCCAGTCTAATCTCCTATTCGAGCACAGTATTTTCTAGGGTAACCAATACAACACATATTCCTGCTCCCTTAGAGTTGGAGGCTCCATTGACGTAAAGGGTACTGTTGAAGGATTTTGCTTCTTCTGTTGGTTGCTTGATTTCTAACTGGGCAGTTGGTTGGTTTCCCGTTAATTCAGCGATAAAATTTGCTAGAATTTGCCCCTTAATCATTGTTCCTGGTTAAAAGTTCATGTCAAATCTTCCTAGCTCTACCGAACACTTTGACAGTCGATCAAAAAGGTCAGCTTTCCTTAGAACAACTTTGAGGGGATGTGAGGTGGTCACGATGATGGAATGGGCCTCAAAGTAATGTTTTTGCTTCCTCAAGGCTACAACTAAGGCATAAGCGAGATTATCTAGGGGCAGATAACGTTGTTCAGCATCCAGAAGCATCTTTCTTTCATAGTAGATCGGGTGTTAGCCTCCTTCCTTCTCGCAAACCAAGGTAGAGCTCACAGCATGGTCTGACATGGCAAGGTAAAGATACAAGGGACCATCTTCGCTTAGAATCACCAGCAAGGGTGGCCTGCTGAGGTAAGATGACACGATTAAGAATGTGTCTCAGAAATGTGTAATCTCTAGGCTCAAGTGCAATCATGTCGCTCAAATAATAATCTGATAAGTCGGGTATCGATCCTCAGGGAATTAGGACAACAGAGTTGTGACGATGTTGGACAGACGAAGAAATCCTAACTCTGACTCTAAAGAAAAAGAAAAGATGATTGGTTTTGGGAATGGACTACAACTAAATGAAATTTTTGAAAATATTTATTTAATGAACTAAAGTATGGAGTGAATGCGACTATTCTAAATTATCTAAAATGCTAATGATGAATGATTTAAAACTTGAACTATATGATGAAGGAAACAAGACGGGAATACAATCCCTCAACCCTAGTGTATTACAGATATAAAACTAATCATAAATTTAAGTGATAAATTAGACCCAGAATTTAGTACTCCCAAGCATTACGTATATGAGGTTCAAGCTCGCACCATACTTGATCAGAGGATGAGTAAATCGGTACACGCGATAGCGATAATCACATTGCATTCTAAAGCATCACAATTACCCGGAAGCAAAAGAGATCCAAATATCTACAATGGTTGTGTTGATACACATTATGGTCGTAACAAATCATTAAATTTAGAGGGTTAATTTTATACACATGCAACTAACACATCAAGTTGAGTTCATGCATCCCGACCCTTATAAAACTAGCCCGACATGTTAAACCTAATTATGCATGAAATAATTACGTTGCATGTGAAAGAACTCATGATAAAACTATATTGAAACATGAAAATACGTATTATGAACCCAGGAATCATTTTAATTAAGTAGGAAAAATAACCATGCAAGAACAATAATAATAAGAATGAAACTTGGATTAAAACTCGAAAACAAACCTGAAATGAATCAATATTGAAGCAAATAATTCAAACTATGTTCCTAGATGATCTTCTACCTTTTCCTCTATCAAAAACAATGAAAAACTATCAAGAACCTATTTTCCTAAGTCATTAGCTTCGCACAAATACGATTTAGAATGAGTTGTAACCTAATGGAACTCTTTGGACATATCAGAACAAAGGAACAGTTTCGCGCATCAGGACCCCCGAACCGATTTGCAGGTACCCTGAACCGATTTGGCCCCCAAACCGGTTTGACCTGGGTTTGGGAATCTTCACTGGTTTTGGCCTCTTTTTCCTCTTTTCAACACTTAGAATTTTTCTCATGTTTTCTTCTTTTCTTCTTGGATTTTTCCTCAACTTCAATTGATCATAACTCTTCAATCGTAACTCGGATTTGGATGCTGTTTCTTCCATGGTTCTCATTATTTCTAGCTTTTTGGCTTTATAGTTGACTACTCATCCAGGATCCGGCTGCAGAATTACCAAAATACCTTTGAACTTACCTTCGTAGCTTTTTTTTCATTTTTTTGATTTCTCTTTTGCTCCGCTTGCATAATTAACCTGTAAAACACATAGGAGAAACACTAAATACAAAATATTTGTCAACGAAGGTTAGTAGCATAAGTGTGAGTTAAATCCATACCAATTGCATCACTCGGGTTCACAAACGTACTGAAATTAGGGGAATAAATATACAATATTTATGCCCAATCAAACCCCCCTAACTTAGAACTTTGCGCGTCCCGAGCAATGTAAAAGAGAAAGAATAAAGTCACAACTCTTATAAACATATTATTGGGATATAATACATTTTTCGTGGGCAAGCGATTGCATTTAGCGTATACACTAAGCCGTTAAACCCCTAGGTTACCCTAGTAGACGAGTGTTGTCTCGTGAGGGTTTGCAGTGAATGTACCCACAAAATTCGTCTCAAAGAAAAATCAAAATACGCAAAAATTGTATAATTCAAACATTTCTCGAAAATAGTCATCATCGAATCATGTTCAAGTGTCTCAATTCACAGTGCATGTGTGCGACGCCGAAAATTTAATCGCGAATTTCCACTGATTGACCATTATGTTACTTATCCAAAAATTCATTTTGATGTCAAAATCTCACGTGATGCTCTCACAAATGAATCACTCGGAATGTGGCTATTCTCTCGGTATGCATGATTTATAAGAGTAAATATATTGGAAACAAATTCATGCACAAAAATAGAAAGATGAAAATTTATGGTAATTGGATCTCATCGTTGGAATATGGCTGTAAGAAAGTGGGACCATTGGCTCTAATTCACGTTTTTTATCTTTTTTATTATCTGTTGGTGTTTTAGCTCTCCAAGCGGTAACCAAATTTGCAATTTTGGACTCGGTTAGGACTTTTACGGGTAAAAGGTGTATTGGGTAAAATTGAAAAAGGTTAAGATTTTCGAAATTGGAAAATTTTGCTTATGATGTCCGTTAGTGCTTTTTCGGGCTTTTCATCATTTTTTTCTTCTTCTTTTTCTATTTTTTTTCACGCTTTTCTTTTCTTGCTATTTTTGTTGAGCATAGTTATTCTTTTCTTGCCTCTTCTTATGCACTTTCCGGACTTTATTTGATGAATATTCAATTTTCACAATTTTGGGCTAATTGGGTTTTTCGAGTTATCAAACAAAACATAAAAAATTTATTAGGCTCAACTTGGGTTGCCGGGATGAATTTTTCACGACTTTTTATGGCTAATATTTTTGGGTGACAAACGATGGCCTACTTCATTATCCAAAATACTAATTGTGTTACCATATGCATTTCAAGATGAATTTAATTTAGAGATTTCTTCGGCACGTTTTTCAAGGCAATATCACACACATTTCTCATAACCGATCAAAGTGAAAGACTTGAGATACTCGACGACTTATTAAAATGCTAAAAAGAACATTAAGTTAACAATTAACTCGGATTGATTTATAAATTTTATAAAAATGAAAGGCTCGAATCTCACCGGGGTTTGTTAATCTCCACAAAAATATCAATTTCGGCTTTGTGTATTGAGCTTTTATAATTTCAGACTTTAAATCGACTTTTAGTGATATTTTTGAAAAATTTGAATTCCAATTTTTATTTATTTTGAAGAACAATATTTTTGGATTTTTTAAAATTTTACGATTTTTTTGAGATTTTTGGGCATTTTTGAAAATTTGTGAAGTTTTAAAAATACGCACTTGTGACCCCGCCTAACTTAGACTTTTGCATTGTCCTCAAGCAAAAAGGACTAAAATCTAACTCAAAGCGAATGAAAAGTGCGGAAAAATAAAACAAACAAATATTTAAAATGCATAAAGACACTAAATGACCCTAACACATGACTCAATAATACAATAAAAATACCCCATACGCGTCGGGGGTGCGACGACCTCTCATCTCTCCACAAACTCACCCGACCCCACTCACGGGGTTCGGTGCTCTCCTCGTCTCTTCCGTCTTTATATCGTAAACCAATAATTGGAACAAGTTGGGACCTCGTCCATAGATAAGGGAAAGACCGAGAGGCTCATCATGACTAATAAAAAGGGATCCTTTTGATACTTATTCAAAGTGTGGCCTGCGTGCATCGACTCGGAGGGAACACCTAAGTTACTTTTAATTTTTGGAACGCATGGGTCGGGCTCTAAGTCGGACGAAACATAACTTTTATCCTCTATCTCCTTCGGGGCATCAAATGGTATGGGTGGATGGTCATTGCGAATAAACTCATCAATTTTATCTTTCCATTCACTTTCTTCTAAGTGACTACAAGAGCCTAATAGGGGTTGGACTTCAATAGTAAGGTTCTCAGCCACCGGACCAAATTCTTTTTCAAATTCTTCCACGCTCATGCCCCCTAACTCTCTCTCAAACTCGGTATAAGTTCCCTCGCTCTCATGACTAGACACTAAGCAAGCTTCTGAGGCATCTCCACATAAATTTTCCTCAATGTGATCTTCTACGATCTCATCAATTAAGCTCACTGCGTGAAGATCATCTTCGTCCCCCGTATGTTGGGCTATATGGAAGATGTTAGTCTCCAAGGTCATGTTCCCAAAGGTGAGTTGCATCTTCCCATTTCGAGTATTAATAATTTCATTAGCTGTAGCTAAAAATGGGCTCCCAAGAATGATTGGAACATGATTGCTCGAGGTGAAGGAGGGCTCCGTGTCCCAAATGACAAAGTATACCGGGAAGTAGAAAGTGTCAACTTGGACGATCACATCCTCAACTATACCTCTTGGGATCTTCACGATTTTATTCGCTAACTGGAGAGTGATCTTTGTGGGCTCGAGGTTGTCCAGATCAAGTTGCCTATAGATGGCATAAGGGAGGATATTAACACTTTCTCCCAAGTCAAGTAAGGCTTTTTCAATTTTATTTTCTCCAATGATGTAGGAAATGGTGGGTGCACCGAAATCTTTGAATCTGGGAGGGAGATCATTGAGTAGGATGGAGCTCATGTTCTGTGCTAGAAAGACATTTTTCTTTACCTTCATCTTCCTCTTCACTCTTAACAAGTCCTTGAGGACTTTCGCATAAGCTGGAATTTGCTTAATGGCAACGAGGAAAGGTAAATTTAATTTTACTTGCTTAAGCACATCTAGAACTTCATCACGGGGGTTTCCTTTGTGAGAAGGAACCAACCTTTGAGGAAACGGTGCCACGGTGGTTGGTTTCACTGCTACCTCGGGCTCACTAGTGTCTTCTTTATCACTCTCTTTCAAGGGGACATCTTCGACCTCTTCCGTGCTGTGAGAAATCTCCTTATCTTTGGTTGCGTCATGTGGGGGAGTTGATAAATCAACTACTCTCCCACTACGTAGAGTGGTAATTGCGCTACATTACTCCTGATGTTCTATCGAGGTAGAGCTAACACTAGTTTGACCTTGGGGCGGTCTTTGGCCCAGGGCAGGAAACTTGACTTTCTCTTGGATACTCAACGATGATTGGAACTTTGAAATGTTCGTATTCATGTCGTTGATCATGCGCTCATGCCTAGAATTAGTTGCATTCTGGGTATTGATAAAGTGGTTGATCGTATCCTCGAGATTTCTTCTCGGTGGGGTGATATATGCTCCTTAAGGTGGTGGTGCTTGCATATGTCCTTGCATGTGTGGAGCTTGTTGAAAGTGTTGTGGTGGAGGAGGGGTAACATGTGAATTAGGATTCATCGCAGCATGTTGTTGCCCATAGCTAAAACCAGAATATTTTGTCCATGAAGGGTTGTAAGAATTCCCGTACGGTCCACCAAAATTACCCTTGAATCCTCCTATACCACTGACTTGCTCTTGAATCATCACTTTATAAACGGGTATAGTCGGGCATGCCTCAGTTGAATGACCCGCCTCACAAATCTCACACACCTTCTTGACGGGGTTTGGGATGGATCCAGTTGGTCCTCTTCCATATACCTCATGTGGGTTTCGCAGTCCTTTCTCAAGTACATCGAGTTGACTGTCCGTCATAGAATTCTTTTCTACATGAAATAGGCCGGGCGCCGATGGAGTGGTGGTGGTCACTTGGCGATTTCAATTTTGAGCATTAGGATCAGAGGTATCCCAAGATTGGGTAGTCTTGGCAACATACCTCAGGTGAAGCTCAGCATCGTTGGTGTCTAAGTCAACAAATGGACCATCGCACATGGTTTCAACCAGGATGGGGACATGAAGTAATCAACTCATTGAAATGCTCGTAGCATCGATCAAACGACTCATTTTCTAATTGTCGAAAAGTTTGAATTTGAGCCTTGATGGAGTTCGTTCGATGTGGAGGAAAGAATTTCTTGAGAAATTTAGATTATAGCTCGTTCCATGATGAAATTGAATTAGGAGGTAAAGACCATATCCAAGTCTTAGCCTTATCCTTTAGCGAGAATGGGAAGAGTTTAAGGCGGAGCACATCTTTTATGCAAGTTTGATCTCTGAGAGTCTCGCACGCCTCCTCAAATTCCATGATGTGGGCGTATGGCTTTTTTGAATCCATTCCATGGTAAGTGGGAAGTATCTGGATCATCCCATTCCTAAAGAGAAATTGCCCTGCATTATACGGGAGTAAAATGCATCCCGGAGTGACAGTGCGCTTGGGATGTAAGACATCTCTCAAAGGGAGATACAGGGCCTCTTCCTCACCGACGGCTGCACTACCGTGTTGAGATATATTTCTCTCACTCAACGACTCTGTGTCCTCACTTGGTATACTCGAAGCACGCTCTGAGGTGTGTCCTAAGAGGGAAAACGAAGTATTATTTGCGATTGAGTGTGATGGTGTGGAGGTGGAACCCATAAATGTGAAGGGTTAGGAGTGTGAGGGCTATTATGGTTGTACTCAACAATCGAATTTTCATGAATGTGGGTTGGAATATTATGGAGAGTTGGAGTGAGTTCAGAATTTTGCATTAACGGCTTATGAGAGATGATGATGAATATTTTTTGTGCTTTTAAATTTTTTTATGTTTTTTTGGATTTTTGGAAATTTTTGGTCAAAGGTTTAGATTGACTCGATCTAATTCTAAGTCTACCAAATTCTCCAGAAATGACGCCAAAAACTTGATGCGACTAAGAATGTGTCTTAGAAATGCGTACTCTATAGGCTCAAGTGCAAGCCTGTCGCTCAAGTAATAATTCGATAAGTCGGGTATCGATCCACAGGGAATTAGGACAACAGAATTTTGACGATGTTGGACAGACGAAGAAATCTTAACTCTGAATCTAAAGAAAAAGAAACGATGACTGGTTTTGGGAATGGACTACAACTAAATGAAATTTTTGAAAGTATTTATTTAATGAACTAAAGTATGGAGTGAATGCGACTACTCTAAATTATCTAAAATACTAATGATGAATGACTTAAAACTTGAACTATATGATGAAGGATACCTCAACCCTAGTGTATTGCAGATATAAAACTAATCATAAATTTAAGTGATAAATTAGACCCAGAATTTAGTACTCCCAACCATTATGTATATGAGGTTCAAGCCCGCACCATACTTAATCAGAGGACGAGTAAATCGGTACACGCGATAGAGACACTCACATTGCATTCTAAAGCATATCGGTTACCCGAAAGCAAATGAGATCCAAAGATCTACAATGGTTGTGTTGCTACGCAGTACGGTCATAATAAATCATTAAATTTAGAGGATTAATTTTATACACATGAAACTAACACATCGGGTTGAGTTCATGCATCTCGACCCTTATAAAACAGGCCGGGCATGTTAAACCTAATTATGCATGAAATAATTACGTTTCATGTGAAAGAACTCATGATAAAACTATACTGAAACATGCAAATACGTATTATGAACCCATGAATTGTTTGAATTAAGTAGGAAAAATAACCACGCAAGAACAATAATAATAAGAATGAAACTTGGATTAAAACTAGAAAAAAAACCCGGAATGAATCAATCTTGAAGCAAATAATTCAAACTATGTTCCTAGATGATCTTCTACCTTTTCTTCTATCAAAAACTATGAAAAAATATCAAGAACCTCTTTTCCTAAGTCATTAGCTTCGTACAAATACGATTTAGAATGAGTTGTAACCGATTAGAACTCTTTGGACCAATCAGAATAAAGGAGCAATTTTGCGCATCAACCGGTTCATAGGTACCCTGAACCGGTTCGGCCCCCAAACCGGTTCGACCTGGGTTTGGGAATCTTCGCTGATTTTGGCCTCTTTTTCCTCTTTTCAACACTTAGAATTTTTCTCATGTTTTCTTCTTTTCTTCTTGGATTTTTCCTCAACTTCAATTGATCATAACTCTTTAACCGTAACTTGGATTTGGATGCCGTTTCTTCCATGGTTCTCATTGTTCTGAGATTTTAGACTTTCCAGTTGACTCCTCCTCCGGGATTCGGCTACAGCATTACCAAAATACCCTTGAACTTGCCTTCCTAGCTTTTCTTTCATTATTTCAATTTCACTTTTGCTCTGCTTGCATAATTAACCTGTAAAACACCTAGGAGAGACAAGAAATATGAAATACTTGCCAACGAAGGTTAGTATCATAAATGTGAGTTAAATCCATACCAATTTCATCACTCGGGTTCATAAATGTACTAAAATTAGGGGAATAAATATACAATATTTATGCCCAATCATAAGACATGAGTTCTTCCAGGTCTTTGGAGCAGTCTCCATTCTATATCAGGCCCTTATCTTTCTTGAACAGATGGAAGAACGGTCGGTAATGCTCTGAAGACTTGGAGATGAAGCGATTGAGTGCGCTGAGCATGCTAATGAGCTTCTAAACATCCCTTATTATCTGAGGGGGCTGGACCTTTTCGATGGCATCGATATGATCAGGGTTTGCTTCAATCCCTCTTTTGCTGGCCATATATACTATGAACTTACCTGAATGGACACCGAATGAGCACTAACTTGCATTAAGTTTTATCCGGTACTTCCCGAGGATCTCAAAGGTTCCTGTTAGGTCTGAGAGGTGGCCATCCTTGTGTTTTCTTTTGATGATCATGTTATCGATATGCACTTCCATTATTTCTCCCATCAATTTCTTAAACATCCTAGTGACCATCCGTTGATAAGTCGCTCATGCGTTCTTGAGTCCGAATGGAAAAACTTTGTAACAATATAACCCAATAGGGGTTATAAAGGAGGTTTTATCATGGTCAGACTCATAAAGTGGAATATGGTGGTATCCAGAATAACCGTCTACAAAGCTTATCCTTTCATGCGTTGCTATAGTGTCGACCAACTGATCTATCTTTGGGAGGGGGAAACTATCTTTCGGACAAGCCCTGTTGTGGTCTATAAAATCAATACATACCCTTCAGCTTCCATTGCTTTTAGGTACTACGACTGGGTTGGATAGTCATTTTAGAAACTAAACTTCTCGCATGGAACCTACAACCAGTAGCTTTTCAACCACTTTTTTTTACTATTTTTTTCCTTTTCTGGGGCTATTCGGCGAGCCTTTTGAGTGACTAATTTAAAAGTTGGGTCAAGGTGCAGTTGATGATATGCAATAGTGGGATCTATCCCTGGCATCTAGTATGGTTCCCAAGCGAAGATATCCTGATTGCTTCTGAGGAACGTGGTTAGCTCCCTATTTTCTCAGTCGGTGAGAGAGGCACTGATTAGAAATCTCCTCCCAGGCGAGTTTCTTTCAGCTGCAACTTCTTTCAGGTCTTTAATGACCCTATCTATGGGGGTGTTCCCTAGTTTTCGCCACCCCTGGTCAGTCGTATCATAATTTTTATTTGGAAGGAAATACCCCCTCTTGGTATTCCTCGTGGACTTTCTTTTCATTTTTCTTTTTCTCTTATTTGGGGTGAATGACTGCAATGAAGCATTTTCTAGCCATAGCCTAATCTCTACAAATCTCGACCACCCCTCGATTTGTAATACACTTGAGTTTCTGATGATATGAAGATGGTACGACCTTCCTAGCATGGAGCCAGTCCCTGCCTAGGATGGCGTGATAAGGGGATTTGATATCCACCACAAGAAACTCGATCATTTTTGAGATATTTCCCGCCCTAACTGGAAGGACTATCTTTCCCAACGGCATGATTATCTTTTCTATAAAGCCGACCAACGAAACGGTGGCCTCTTTGAGGTTGGAGATATTTAACTTCAATTTGTGGAATAGTTCTAGGTTCATCACTTCAGAAGATCTACCCTGATCAACGAGCAACCTGTCGATGTCCCAGTTCTCTACCCTGAGTGTGATAAGCAATGCATCATGATGTGGGGTCCTTACCCCAACTAACTCATCTTCAGTAAACACAATGTGTTTGTTGTAGTTGATATCTTATGGTCATTGACGCTTCTCGACCTGAGTCTTAGAGGGGTCTATCTGAAAAGCTTGTATAACAACAGTAAGCTTTTTGACCTCCATCCAAATAGTATTTCATTTTACTTGTTTGAGGTCTAAAGACCCATGTATTACTGCGAACTCGTGGCCTATCTCATCCTCGAGGACGTTATCTGGCTTCTAGTTGCAATTAGTTGCGACCTTATCTATTTTCTTATCTATGAAGTCATTGAGATGGTCAACATGGACCAACTCCCCGAGATGAGACTTGAGTGCATTCCAGTGTTAGTGATCGCCCTCTTTGTGGAATGCACATCTTAGTGCGTTATTTCATTTTGTTAGGTCTCTTCCTATTTTCTTAGGCCATTTGATAAATGTCTCTTCCTTTATCTTGCTAAGGATTTTGTATACCGGTTCCATGAACACTGTGTTAACAGCCTGGAACGCATTTGAGGGGTCATTCTTATTTCCATTTTTTGAGCCATTCTTGCCCCTATTCTTGATTCCTTTCTTATGAGAATCATTCTTCTTTGTGCCCATGTTCGTCTTCACACGACCAATGTCCCCAGCATTAAGATGGGTTACATCTTCAACTTTGGTGTATTTTTCAATACAGGCCATCAAGTCATCGATGGAAGTAGCTTCCTTCTTAACTAGGGATTTGTGCAATAAAGAAGTGCTTGGTAGACCAATCTTAAAGGACACTACCGTAGCCTACTCCGATCAGTCCTAAATTTTATTAAAAACCTCCAGGTACCTTTTGGCATACTCCCGAGGGTTTCCCTGTGGCTTTTTCTTTATTATGACCAGTGTACCCATCCTCTTGGGGTGGGAGCTGCTGGTTATGAAGGGAGCTATGAATAATTCAGCTAGAGCCTTAAAGCTCTTGATGGACCTGTGTGGTAGCCTCTTGAACCTTTTTTGTGCCATATCATGCAGACTGAAAGGAAATATATGACACATTAATGAGTCATTGTGGTTCCACAAGGTCATTCACTGCCTGTACTGTCAGACATGGTCGAGGGGATCAATTTTCCCATCATATATCTTGAATTTAGGGATTGCGAATTTCTTAGGGGGATCCTATTCTTCTATCTCCCTTAAAAAGGATACTTCATTTAAGTGTTAAGATCTATTATAGCTAACTCTCGTGTGGATTTGTCTCATCGGTGGGTTGGATGCCGATCCATCTCCCTTCGGACCAAGTTCCTGATTTCATCATCCAGTCAACCAGGACTCCTGTGGCGTTGATCTTGGTGGTCATTCAGATCATCTATCCTCTGACCTGTTCTTATAAGATCTTTCTTGGTCGTTCCTAGGTCTCCTTCCTCGGCTTTGAGATTTAATCACCTGAGGGCTAACAGTTTGACCGTGGCATCGCCTTGTGTTCCTGTGGATATCCTTCTTTTCATTTCGCATTTTTTTCTTCTTGGCGACGCGTGGCTTCTTCTTACTCTAGAAGTCTGGCCTCATAGGCATTGACTAACCTGGAAATCTGCATGGACCTAGATGGTCCATGACTTTCTTCAGAAGGCTGCCTTTCCTGGCGAAGCCTAGGATTCGATTGGCGAATATCAGACCTTACCCTACGAGGGGCATTTTCTTCCTGAACGTCAGCGACTTGAGGTATATTACTGTTATGGTGAGACATTGCAGGCTTTCAGTTAGTGAGTGTTCTCATAGGAATAACCGTCGCTTCCCATAGAAGGTGCCAATTATGGTATTAAAAAATATCACATTAAGGAATTTACGAAAGACAATCACAATTAAGCAAGAAAGCATACAATCTCACACACAACACTACTATGTACGTGGTCCGACAACTTGCCTATGTCCACAGAGAGGTCTACTATTTTATTAAGTATCTCTCAATATGCTTCGTTACATGCCCTTTTGCCCTGAGCCAGGGGTTACAATTTATAGATGTAGAATTTCACTTGTGAAAGTAACTCCACAATGACCACGATGGGATGAACCATGAATCCCTAGAATATATCCATGAGATCATTGGGGATTGACTCGGTCCTATCCCAGTGTGGTTTAGATAATACACGTGCGTATCTTGATCCCATGATTTGGGTCGGGCAACCTCTTAGGTCTGTTGGGCTTGATCGACTACTCTCGTGGGTTGAGAATAAATGGGTTCCCATAGATTTATATCATATTTGGATGTAAAAAGGTTGTAAAATATTATTCAATATACAATTTATCTAATTAATATTAGTCTCTAAATAATCGAATTTATTTAACTAGTTCGGTAATATAAGTAAGTGTGAGGGGGATTAGGGTGTGTATATAAAAGTCCAGAGAAGTTAGAGAGAAAATAATGAAAATAAGAAAAAAAATATTAGAGAAGTGAGATGGGAAGAAAAAGGAGATCGGAAGAAAAAATTACAAGATCTCAACTGGACAAGTGATGAAGACAAGCTAAAGGAATATTTCAAGAAAATATTTTTTTTCTATCCAAACAAGGTGAGGGGAATTACCTAACACCAATCCTTTCTATTTTTATATCTTTAATTATATAAATATAAATAAATATGATGCACATAAATCCTCTCTAAAAATACACGATCGGTTTATATTTTTATGAAATTTGTGGAAAATGTATAGTAAAGTTATGTTAAAAAATATAGAGAGAGGTACACGTAAAATTACAATAAAAGACCAAATTAATCACTAGTAGTATGTGTATAAATTGTTAGATTCATATTTAGATGATATAATATTGTGTGGTGAATCAATTAAAATATTAATTGATGAAATATTGACAATTTCTTTATAGGTATTAGAGAATATGTGTGACATTGATAATATCATTTATGGACCTATATTATTGTGATTTAACGAAAATTGTTATGAAAGTATGTGTTAGTAAGTTTAAATATCACAATTTTAATTTAGTTTAATTATAATTTCAGTTCTATCGTACTAGACTAATATATGTGAAGGTTAGTTTTAATTTGGGTAGACTTAAAAATGCACTAGTTTTAGTTTACTATTCTCTTTTTACTTTTTCTATGAACTTATTAATTATTAGGAATTGTTATGTGTTTAAATTTCGTAATACATGATTTGGATTTTGTTTATTTAGTTACATTTAATTATAGTTTTTAGAACATAAGAGAAACACTTATTTTGTATTACTTCAATGGAGTTAGATAATTTCTCACTAATACTTGAAAATTGAGAAAAATGAGTTGATTGTGTTTGATTATTTTTATAACTAAGATTATGATTATAGTGTTATTTTGGACTGAAAGTTGTAAATATTACATTGCGCTAGACTTATCATATATTTCATAAAATTATTATCCGTTATTTAAACTTTTGGAAATAATATGTTTTAGCCTGTGGATTTTCATATAGATGTTAAATTAAATAAAGTATCACGATAACTTAAATAAAATAATAGCAAATGAAATTACATGTCATCACCACACCTTGTTATGTTATTTGAATTTCTCATACCTATAAAGAAACTAAACTCCTGTGTAATACCCCGTATTTTTATGGCTTTTAATTATGAGATTAATTAAATGAAATTGCTTTTAATTATGGGATGAATTAAATTAATTTGGGATAATTAATTAAAAATTAATCCGGATTAAAATGCTAGCGAGACGAGAGTAAGTATTTGATTATGATAATGTTGTTGAATATTACTGAGTGATTATGGCAATATATGATTATTGAATTTATAAAAATTGTCGTGAGTTGAAAATACGATAGTTTCGGTAATTAAGTCAGTCGTGTCAAGACCATTTAATGGATTTAAAAGTAATTTATTTTTATGTCATCCATATGATCATTTTGAGTGCGCCAACGTGTCCAAAAGGGTCGAGATAGTCAGAAAACACTAGCTCGAGTTTAGTTTGGGCCCCGGGGCATTTTAGGCCTAACCGACAGCCCGGGAGGGCATTTTAGTCATTTTGACTTTTTGAGGAATTATAACCCACGAATTTTAGACTTATATTATCAGCCAACACTAGAACTCTTAGGGTTATCACAACCAAAAACTACCCACGGTAGTTAGAGAGGAATATAGGAAAATTCCCAAAGGAGAAACCACCCTTAGAAGCTTTTGCACTACCGTCACCACCACCGGATAGATCGGAAAGAGAGAATCATTTCTATACCATCTACTTCAAAGGATCGAAATCTACATTACCAGACAAGTGATTTAACTTGCAATAATTCAGTGCATATATCATCCATGTTAGGTTGGAATTAGAGAATAACCTTGAATAATGATGATTGAATGGATTTGAAGAATTAAAATCGTAATCTGGGTAGGTTTTGCATGTAGTTTAACTTCTGGGAATATAGCAGCCACGAAATTATGATCCATGTGTATAGAAATATGAATTTGTAATGAATTATATAGTGTTCTTGAAGAAAATAGGAGAACTAGGGTTTTTATGAAAATTATTTGAATTGATCCAAGAAATTGATTTCCCATTTTGATTTGATGATTCTAAAACGTTGCAAATTATGTATTTTTGTTGGTATGATGTTAGGAATAGATATTTCGGATTTTGGGACAGTATAGTAGAGCATTTGAGGGTTAAGTTTGATGACACCCGTCGGCAAAATTATGCAGATTCGCAATACGTGTTTGATCGATCGATCGACTGGATCGATCAATCGACCCTTTTCATCGATCGATTGAATCCTCCTGGTTTTTGTAGATTATTTCCCGTTAAGGTTCGGAAATACCAAGCTTGTAAGAATTCTTAGGGGATTTAATAGAATATTGGGGGACTTTGTTAAGGTCAGTAGGATTGTATGTGCCACCCCGCCCAATTAAATATCGGGTGATCAGTCCTTTATAAAATTTAAAACAGAATGTCCGGTTGGTTCATTCTCAGCATCACTGTCGAAAACATAATAACTTATTTAATCACCTAATATAATTAAGCTAAGTGTCAAAACATTTTTTTCTTATTTATTTAAAACCATTTAATTACCAAACCAAGTAATTTAATATAAAACATCCACACACAATTAATTAATGCAAATACTAAATCAGAATCGCATGCTGAAATAAATAAGTTTGGATAAAACATCCCAGTTCAAAACACTAAACAAAAACAATAGTACCCATCAATCCAAATGAAAGTAAACGAGAAATAGAGTAAACATAATCTCTGAAACTGTCTAAGGAAGGGGCGACACATGCCCTACAGAAAATGTCATAACGAATGGGAATGAAATAATCGAAGCGTCTAAACAAAGTCCTGCAGCTCCCATAACAGATACAGCCTGCCACGTAAATCCGAAACTCTAAGCCTGACGTCCCTGCGGCTGAGCACCTGATATAATACATATATATAGAAAGAGAGAGAGAAGATGCAGGAAACGGGTCAGAGCCCGATGTGTAAAAATATTAGTTTAAGCAAGTATTTAAAATTTGCAGTAAAGCAAGTATCAAGTACATGTTAGTTCGAACCCTCTCTTGAGATTCTCACCCCTCGTCTATTGTGCACGCCTAACGCGTATCTAAATTTTCTCCTTAGCTATACCTCCCAATATAACTAGTCTGAATCCATCCTAATAGTATTTACCCTCACTATTATTACGCCCGTATCACCCATACAATACGTTAACCAATTAGCCTATATCGAAAAGCTAATTAATACATTTTTCGTTTCCATAATAAGTCAAGTATTCGATTAGAAATTTCTTAACAAATTTGCATGCTCATATTCATTTCTATACACACTAGATTGATTCACAATTCTCATACATATATACATATAGTCACGTTTACCCTATATATATATATATATATATATATATATATATATATATATATATATATATATATATATATATATATATATATATATACATATACATATAACATGATACTGCACCCCCGGGCTATATCCCATTAGTGCACCTAATCAATTCTGTACCCCCGGGTTATCACCCTTTAGTACACTTATTTAAATAATCTTGTACCCCCGGGTTATCACCCATTAGTACACTTACAATACATTTTTTTACCCCCGGGTTATCACCCATTAGTACACTTATAATAATAATATTCTCACACCCCGGGTTATCACCCATTAGTGTCTTTAATAGTAATAATACATAATAGGCATACACACATCCTATTATAATAAATGAGTATTTCCCTTACCTACATATGCTTCTCTTACGCATTTTGATTCCAACATTTCATAATAGTTATTGAGTTCTCCTCCCTCTCGAAATCTCTATGGTATATTCTCCCCGTACCTAATTCATTAAAGTATTTAGCTTCTCATACTTCTTCAGAAATTCTGCCTTACTTAAGCTTATTATTAGAAATTATATTTCTCATTTCTGAACTAATAAACTCAACACTGGGCCCTAAAAGAAATTATCAAAACTTCACTCTGTCGCTCGAACGAGGTGGCAAGTCGTTTGAACTACTGCCCGTCGCTCGAACGGCTTCGCGCGAGATGGTAATCTAGCTCGAACGACTTCGAGCGACTTCGCGCGAGAATTCGTTGTTCGTCCCCTACCCAGATTTTTCAACGTTTTCCACCATTTTTAACCTTATATCTTCTCCTTCAACACCCCAAACTCCAAATAGATAGTTATACATCGGACCCCATCAATAACATATGAATTCTAACATCCTAAAATCGTCAATTCATTACAAATCATTCATAAAACGTGAAATCCCCAATTTAAATTTATCAAAAACCTAGTTCTTCCAATACATGTTAAAGAAGCCAAATTTCCAGATTTGTTCTACATATAAATTCCTTAAAACGTGATTTCTAGTTTACATACATTAAGGGTTTCGATCTAATAAATCACAGAATTTATTTACACATTCAGATTCCTCAATTTCACCATTTTTATGACCTACAACATAATCCTAACAATCCTACACTAACATGAATCAAATTAATACCGAAATACAACAAGTTATAAACACTTGCCTTGAGTGAGTAGTCTGATTTCCGGATGTTGTTGGTATGGGTGTGTTCCCTTTGTCCCGATCTACACGGTGGTGGTGGTGGTGGTGCAAGGTGATGTCGATTTAGCCCTCTTCTCTTGGCAAAAGCCTTCCCTCACACTTCCTATGGTCGTTCTTGCTTTCTCCAGCTTTCTATCCCTAATGCAATTGTTTTGGCTGATTAATTAAGTCCTAATTTTCGTCCATTAATTAGGCCTAAAAATCCAATTTACCATAATGCCCTTTCGGGGTGCCGGTTAGGCCTATAATTACTTCGGGACCCAAACTAAACACCCGAGTATACTATTTTGACTCTTTCGACCCTTCCGGACTCAACGGTACACTTGAAATCATCATAAGAGTTACTAAAAATAATCGATATATTTATTCCACCAATTTAGTCCCGACACGACTCACACGCGCGTCTGACTTAATTCACTAAACTTTTGTATCACTATCTCTCGACAATTTATCAAAGTATATAGTTCTATATTACATATCGCACAGTAATATTAAAATAATAAGTATTAACCCGTAGCACGCTAGTTAATATTTATTTTTATTAGATTTGGATTAATTAACAATTTAATTCTTCACATTTAAATTTAATTAATCCCGTTGTAATAAATAATCCCATAATTATTTAAATCTTCAAAAATGTGGGGTATTACATTTTAGTTAATGCCCGAAATATGTTATACATTATGGGATTGGATGGAATACTTTCGAGTGTTTACCGAGTGAGGTGCGATTAGAAGTTTCATAAAATTGGGATTTAAAGTGGACGAATGTTAATTTAAGGTTAGGACCGGTAGAAGAGGGACTTGGAATTACTGAGATAACCTTAGAGACTAGTGGGAGACTTAGTAACCTTATGAGGTAGGTTTAAGTATTCGGACTTATACGACCAGAGTGGTTGCACTAAACATATTACGCAGAATATTCGGGATGACACTATGATACATATGAGACTTAAGATATAGGGCTGGTGTATACCTATATTAATGTGATGATTACCTAAGTTGTGTTATTACTTAGTATCTGGATTATTATGTGTATGACATACCTACCATACTTGCTATCACGGGAGGTTGATTTTCAGAAAAGGACCATCTTATCTTTGTGTTCTTTCGGAGGGATTTAGATTGGTACCTTAAGGACATAGGACTGTGAATGACTGATTAGTGAGTTGATAAGTCAGCTGATCATGGGAGTGTAGGTATGTACGTGACCCATGCGTATGTGAACTATGTTCGCCTCCAATATGTGTGAATTGTATTGATACGGTTCTTGAGTGATTCGGAACGCGTGATCCTTATGTACGTGTTGTACCAGGATTCGATAACAGAGTATGTATGCACCGAAGCTTAGACTAGGGGTGCCATATATGTATATATGTACATAGAGTGATTTAAATATGTACTTGTGATTGGTTCACTGTTGCTTAGCTGATGTGAATAACTAGTATATTTAAATGGGTTAAAAATGTGAGAATGTATATAACACCTGAGATATGTAATTTTATTAACATAAATGTGAGATACAAGTATAACATATTTGGGTAATACAAGTAGACACCCTATATTAGAATGTGAAACATGATTTAGTACGGACTAGTTAGATAATGGCATAACTAGGATGGGTTAAGGGTATACGTTAGGCCTGGACATTAGTTGAGGGGTGAGAAACTCATGTGAGAGTACGCAACTAACATGTATATAATATTTACTGTTTAATGCAATTAAACACTTGCTGTTTTTAAACTGTTTTCACCTCGGGCTCTGACCCATTTTCCTCCAACTCTATTTTGTTTTGTAAAAACATTTTAGGTGCCCAGCCACAAGGACGCCAATCATAGGAGTTCCATTCTGATGACGTGCTGTAGTTGCTGTGGAAGCTACAGGATCTCGGTATTAGACGCCATCACATTTATCCTTGGTTCCTTCAGAGTCATTCATATCAGTTAGGGCATGTTGTCCATTCTTATTTAGAGATTGTATACTTTCATTATTTTAGATGTTGGTTTATTTATTCAGACTCTTGTATTGGGATTTTATTTATTCTGATATTATTATTATTGGAGTGTTTACTCCGAATTCAGTTATTACATTTCGTTGGTTATTCATATGAGATTGATTATGCGATTGATGGATGATGATTTAATTATTTGGTTAATTATTAATTTAGTTATTAAAATTTGGCATCTCTCTATTTAAATATGAGGTGGCTAGTAATTAATTAAATGTTTTTGACAGTGATGCTAAGACGGAACCAACTTGATATTCTGTATTAATCTAATAAAGGAGTAGCTACCCGATATTTAACTAGTCGGGGTGTCACATCCCGGTCTTTTGGTAGTTGGTCGCCCATGTCCTATAGAGAAACTAACGTGTCGGACTTGTGGATTTGGTGTTGGGATAGATTTTTCCTTAATTGATTGTTCAATTGTGAGTTTTATTTTTCATAAAAAATGTGACATTGAGGTTTTGCAAGATATTTTATTTTGACCCATACGTCATAGCCATTCGGGATTAGTTGTACTAGGTACAATACCATCATGACATATTGAGGGATCCTCGAATAAGTGTCTAGGGTATGATTGGGTCATATCGGTATCTATGTATCACGACGTGATATTACGACTTTAGCTAAAGGTTTAACTTTGTAAAAAGATAGAAAAGTTATTGTAAATGTGTATTTTGATTAAAAACTAGAATTAATATTGATATCTATTTGTTGGGCATATAATAATATGATAAAATTGTGGCTATGGGTATTAAGATATTATATTTGATACCAAACACATTTTGTTGTATACATTTTACAAAACGAGGTAATTTAGATCTGCTCTATTAATCTAAATTAAATTTGGACTTAAATTTTTTCACTTTAGTGTTTGTTCCCTCTATGTGTTTGTTCCATTTTTTATCTAGACTGAAAGTTCTTCTTTGTACTTTTTCGAAAAATATCATTTACTACCCTAAATTTAGTGTTTCTGCTGATTGGTCCTGCTGGATAGATTGTGTAATTTTGAGGAAAAATGTTTGTTAACTCGTGGTTCATTTTTTTCTGCTAATTTTGTGTATTATATATGTTATAATGAAAAAATTTCATGTCCATTTCAAAGAAAAGGTCGATAACACTAATTTATAAATATTGCAATCTGTTTGAAATAATTGTATGTTATTTTATTGTTGTTATTTTGTTAATTTGTTTCGTGCACAAGGGTGGGTCATGACAACAGTTTTCTTGCAGGTGAGACCTACCTTATGAAAGGTAAATTAATATCGTGAAATAAACAACCTCCCTTTATTTGGAAAACTATAGTTTTGTCCCGATCAAATGTAATTTGTCTTACCTTGTCCGTTTTATTTTAGTTCATTCGATATTTTAAAGTATTGCAGTTTCTTGTGCAATGTTTATTCGAGTTGCGATTGATGAAAGTTTGGGATGTTGAGTTTCTTTTTGTTTTGGTGGTAGTGATGTGTAAATGTGTTATTTATATTTGATATAGATGTTTTATAATATCTTAATAATGGGGTAGATTCTTATATTTCTCGTTTTGTAAAAAGAATGATATTTTAATTATTGTTGTAAAGTTGTAAAAAATATTCAAAAACAAAAACAGTTAGTTTTGTTTTATCCAAATTTTATAAATAGTTTTAAAATGATATTTTGCAAGAGTGGTTTTTTTTAGAGAATAAAAGCTTGAAAAGGTGATTTGACTCACACTTGGTGTCATACCCTGACCCCATTCTCATATAATTAACTAAATAGTTCACAAACCACACTTATTATTTATTTATTTATTTTGTAATACACATTAAAACAACTTCAAGGTTAAAAAGGCGGAATACTAAAAATCCAAATGTTTTAAGAAGACCTAATTTAAACAAAATGCCCATACCGTTTAACATAATTACAACTAGTACAATGTATAAAACAGAACTGACGAGATCATACTACTATCCACTCAACCTCCTAGACCTGGCAGTGGCAACTTCAAGACCTAAAAATGTAAACATATAAAACCATGAGTTTAAAAACTCAGTGAATGTGCTACATCTCTATATAGTAAAAGTACTATATTAACATCTCAATATATCAATATATCCATCTCTGGGCCAAATTAGGCCATATACATATCTGAAGTTAATAAACCCCACATTTCCTGCCCATAGACAATAATCATATCCATAGGTTTTAATAACCTAACATCTCCTGAATTGCATAGCAACTCAACATATCTTGACTTTTATAAAGCCATAACATCTCAACATCTCTTGACTTTTAATAATCCATAACATCTCAATATATAATACATACACATCATATCCATAATCAACTCAGTAAGTACACTCCAATTGGGTTGTCAACTATGTATTCACGTTTCCTTCGGGTGGAGCTGAACTGGGTTGATTTGACCTTACACCTTTTAATCCAACTAAATCAGTATTTAATCTTAATCATAAGTATAATATTAATATATCTATGTAATTTTCAATGACTATACAACAATAATATAGTTCTACTCAAGCCACATTCTATGAACCACGTGTAAAGACAGAACAATGGTATATATGTTGATAAGGTTATGAGCATTCAACCATAGAAATAACCCCGTAAGGGATTTATAATTAAAATAAAGTAAACATTAAAGTATACTTCTCAATGTATATATACATGAAACATGTACTCAAAATACCCTTGGGAAAGAGCAGATAAAAACATTCTTTCACGGGGTATCCAGTATGGCCTCAAATTAGTGTCCTCCATAATTAACCATCCTATATTCATAAATTGTACATATACAGGTGACCAAGCTTATCAATATGAAAACATATCTGAATATACTTTTCGTTACAAGTGATGGTGTAATTTTTCAAGCTTCCTAGAGCAAGTTATGACCATTTCTTTACAGGTTATTAAATCTGCCCCATAAGCTCCTCTATTGTTCCTTCAACTTCCAAGAATTTTCATAATTTTTCTCCAGCATAACTTTCCATGATTTTCCATCCATTTTCAATAAACATACTAAATACTACATAATTAAAGTTTCATAATTTTTTAACTTCATTTGCTATGTCAAAAGCTTGACCAAACTCAAGGCATATCGAAATGAAATATACAAACAACAACTATGTAACAACTTGCAACCCTCACTAAGGCCCAACCACAAGGAAATTTTGGATATGATATGAATATATTAGTCTAGGTTCATATCCAATTGGAATTTCTCAATTCCAATGAGACACAAATATATATACAAGTTTGAATACAAGGGGTTTCAATACAAAGCAATATGGCCTACAAACACCACTTATCTCACATATGAACCCATACTCATTATCACAAAGGAGGATAGAATTTTAATCACTAATTCATGATTTATATACTTTGAAATAAGTATAATCCAAGATTAAAACAATATTAGCACTTAATTATACCTTGAAAACACCTTAAGGATTTAATTGGAATTTTTCCTAGCTTTTAATGTAACCCTTTTTTCCTTAACTTCTACTTTCTCTTTCATCAAGCTAAAAACCCTTCAAACTAATACCAGGCTTAAATTGGCTGAAGAAATAGGTTAGAAGAAGAGTTTATAGTCGGACAAGGCTGCCTCCCATGCCAACAATCAAATTAAACCATTTGGTTTACTAAAGGACAATTTACCACTTTACGGGAATCGACAGATTTTGCCCTTGTTCGTAAATTCAGGATAACTTCTTACTCAGACCTTCGTTATACACACCATTTGTTGGGGTAAAAACCTAACTCACTGTATACAACTATATAGTTTTCACCTTGAGTCAATTGTTACATTATAGGGGTCAAAACTAGTCTCCAACCGGAACATTTCTACCAAAAACAACAAAATTTTGTGTTTGTAAATAATTCGACATTTCATGATTTATGAAAGTAGGATTAGACTAAACATAATCACTTAACATTAGATATACTAATAACACATTATTCATATAACATAAGGTAAGCATGATTTAATTATAATTTATCATAATTATATTCGGGTTGTCATAACTCCCCCCCCCCCCCCCCCCCAAGAAAATTTCGTCCTCAAAATTTTATATGAAGATCACTTACCAAACAAATGGGGATACTATTTTTTCATCTTATCATCCGTTTACCAAGTTTCTTCTTTAATTCCATGGATCATCCACATAACTTTAACTAAGGTAATAACTTTATTCCTCAATACTTGCTCCTTACGATTCAGAATTTCCGTCGGTTCCTCGATGTACGACAAGTCTTCTTTTAGTTCAATAGGTTGGGTTTTTAGTTGATGAGATGGATCTTACAAGTACTTACGAAGCATCGATACGTGAAACACATCATGTAAATGAGACAATTCTAGAAGTGATGCTAATCTATATGACAGGGTCCCAATTCTTTCCAACACTTCCTATGGTCCAATGTATCTTGGACTTAGTTTTCCATTTTTTCCAAATCTCATGACGCCTTTCCATGGTGAAATATGTAGAAATACAAAATCTCCCTTTTGAAATTCTAATAGATACTTCCTTTTATCTGCATAAAATTTCTTCCTGCATTGCACTATCTTTATCCGTTCCCGAATCATTTTAATCTTTTCGGTTATCATATCTATCAATTAAGGACCTAAGATTTTCCTTTCACCTACTTCATCCCAACATAATGGAGTTCTATATCTCCTCCCATATAAAGCTTCATAAGGAGCATACCAATGGTGGACTGATATTATTATTATACGCGAATTCCATCAATGGCAAATGATCATCCCAATTACCTTTGAAGTTAAATACATAGGCTCGTAACATGTCTTCTAATATTTGAATCGTTCTTTCTGATTACCCATCGGTTTGTGGATGAAATGTAGTATTGAACTTCAAACTTGTGCCCAGGCATTCTGTAAACGAGGCCAAAACTTTAAAGTGAACGTTGGATCTCTATCTGATACTACTGACACTGGTGCCCCATGTAAACGGATAATCTCATCAACATATGTACATACTTGTCAACAGTGTAGATCATCTTAACTGGAATAAAATGAGTTGACTTTGTCAATTGGTCTACAATCAACCAAATAAAATCATTCCCCTTTGGTGATCGTGGCAATCCTACAACAAAATCCATCGTTATATGTTCCCACTTCCATTTCGGAATAGGCAATGTCTGCAATAATCCTGTCATCTTCTGATGCTTTACCTTCACTTGCTGGTGTACTAAACATTTAGCTATAAATTCTGCAATCTCACGTTTCATATTATTCCATCAGTAATACTCTTTCAAATCTTTGTACATTTTGGTACCTCCAGGATGCATAGAGTAAATAGAACTATGTGCCTATTTTAACATATCCTTATTTAAGGATGGATCATTCGGTACACAAATTCTATTTTTATAACACAACGATTCATCATTCTTAATTTGAAAGTCACTCTCTTTACCATCCAGGATTTCCTGTTTCTTCTTCTCAAGGAATGGATCACTGATTTGCAAATTTCGTATGCATTCTGCCAGTAAAGGTCTCACTGCAACGTGTGTAATTAATGCCCCCATTTCAGTCATGTTCAACTATACTCCCATCAGTCTTAATTCCATAATATTGCCAACCCGTGCACATTGAATACAAGATAACCTCCCTAATGACTTTCGACTTAGAGTATCTGCAACAATATTGACCCTCCTGGGATGATATTGAATGGTACAATCATAGTCTTTAATTAACTCCATCCAACGTCTTTGTCTCAAATTTAAGTCTCTTTGTGTAAATAAATACTTCAAACTTTGATGGTCACTGAAAATTTCACACGTCCCTCCATATAAATGATGTCTCCAGAATTTCAAGGCAAAAACAATAGTCGCAAGTTCTAAATCATGTGTAGGATAATTACGTTCATGCGTCTTTAACTGTCTAGATGCATAGGAAATTACCTTTCTATGTTGCATGGAAACACAACCCAGACCCTGATGTGAAGCGTTAGTATAAATCACAAAACCTTCAACACTGGATGGAACAGTGAGAACTGGAGCTGATACTAGTCTATTTTTTAACTTTTCAAAGCTGTGCTGACATTCATCACTCCACACAAATTTCAGGTCCTTTCGAGTTAATTTAGTCAATGTTAAGGCAATAAATGAAAACCCCTTTATAAATCTTCTATAATATCCAGCCAATCCTAGGAAACTCCTTATCTCCGTTACATTTCTTGGTCTTTCCCATTGCACAATTGCCTCTACCTTCTTAGATCAACATAAATTCCATCTACCATAACAACATGCCCCAGAAATACTACCTGATTTAACCAAAACTCACATTTTCTAAACTTAGCAAACAACTGACTATATTGCAAAACTTGCAATACAACTCTTAGATGCTTCTCATGTTCCTCGTGGCTAGGTGAGTATATCAAAACATCATCGATAAAAACAATCAAAAACGAATCTATGAAAGGATGAAATACTCGATTCATGAAAACCATAAACACCGCAGGAGCATTTGTTAACCCAAATGGCATTACCAAAAATTCATAATGACCATAGCGAGAACGAAATGTTGTCTTAGAAATGTCACAATATCTCACCCTTAATTGATGATAACCCGATCTCAAATCAATTTTTAGCACCCTGTAATTGATTAAACAAATCATTAATAAGAGGCAATGGATATTTATTTCGAATAGTTACCTTGTTCAACTGCCGATAATCAATGCAAAGTCGCATGGTGCCGTATTTTTCCTTCACAAATAATATTGTAGCACCCCATAGTGATACATTAGGTCGAATAAAACCTCGATCTAGGAAATCTTGCAATTGAAACTTTAACTCCTTTAGTCCACATGTTCCATTCTATATGGAGAAATAGAAACTGGAGTTGTACCAGGCACTAAATCGATAGTAAACTCTACCTCTCTGCTAGGTGGTGTAACATGCCGCCCGCTCCCGGGGAGAGCGGATCGCTACTGTGATAAAACTAACTAAAATCCACAATCAACAAGGTATAGAGCATATGAAACAAATCCCACAATATTAAATAAGAGAATCCATTAATCTCAATCTCTTCAAAGTAAATACAACCAAATGTCTTTCGAAATAAAACAACCTATCTATCTCGAAATAAAATAAATCGCCATTGTTCTATACAACAAAAATAAATACAAATCTTCTCATCTTGTATGCTCGAATATTCTTCCCAATATAACCCAGAAAAAATCAATCTCCATAGCGCCCCAAATCTGCGCTAACCTGCCACTAAAAGAAAATATGGGGAAGTACACAATACGACAGGAAAGATGCTCAACATATATTAGCGGTGAATAAAGTGTAACAATACGAATACGAATATTCAAATCAACTTCAAATCCCACAAGCATTTTTATCAATATAATTTCTCAACAACACATTAACCAAGTCACCAGGCCTCACCGTACCACGCCATACTTTATCAAGTAGCCGGAATAGGAATATTGGCGGGTGCCAACCTCCGTGCCATATTAAAATCTCATGACAACATGCTTAACACAAATATAATACCATATGACTCAAAATCAGATTCCAACAACAATTTTCAGATTCCAAATGAATTTAGCAATTCAAATAAGAGTTCAATAATCACATGAAATCAAGGGGAATAACACTCGCGAGATTAAGGAGCATATTGTGTAAAACCTCATACCTCAAACCACGATAAGGAACCAATATAATTCTTCCCAGAAATCCCAGATTAAACCATCAAGAATCATCCCACAAGGATCCACAAAACCTTTCCAAGATCCAACACCAAACAGCCCCAAGAACACCTCCAAAACTAGGGTTGAACATGATAATATAAAGGGGCTAAGTGTATATAAAAGAGAGAAAATAAATATAAGTTTAGTGCATTTTTTTGTGCCAAAAGTTTGATCCAAAATGGTCACCCACAACCCCTTTAAATAAGGCAAAAAGAATAGAGTTTAAAACAAACAAAACTCTTCCAAAAACTTACGGCGCACGAAAACTAATGGGATCGATCGACCCGCTGGCGTCGATCGATCGATCGCCCAAGTTTTTCAGTTCTGCGACCTTAAAATTGTTTACAAGGGATAAAATATTTAAAAATCCATTAAAAACCCGTTTTAACTCCGATTTCAAAATCGATTGACAATCTCATCATTAAAAATAATTCTCAACATTTTTTAGCAAGAAAAATAATTTTATCAAAAACTTTATTTTCCTCTATATTTTTAAAATACCCCAAAATTTACGCTGGTTGTTACACTTCCCCACTAATAATGGAATTTCACCCTCAAAATTCGTCGAAATCCTAACTCTCAAAATCAGGCCACTATACAATCTACAAAAATAATCTTGTCTCCCAAAAATAAATTCCTCACATCTAATCTCAGAACCTAACACGGATATCACCGAAACTACTCTATCTCCAAAAATCTCTAATCACGCAATGAACCCAAAACCCAAGATCCGAGGGTTGTTGTATACCTAAGCTCTGATACCATTCTGTAACACCCCGCCCGCGCCCCAGGAGAGCGGAGCGCTACTGCGATAAAACTAAACTAAATCCACAATATAACAAGGTATAGAGCATCTAAAATAAACCCCACAATATAAAAATAAGAGAATCCACTAATCTCAAATCTTCAAATTAAATACAACCAAAAGTCTCTCAAAATAATACAACTATCTATCTCAAGATAAAATAAATTGCCAATACTCTATAAAACAAAATAACTACAAATCTTCTCATTTGTACTCTCGAATATTCTTCCCAAAATATCCAAGATAAAAATCAATATCCGATTATTCCAAAGCACCCAAAATCCGCGCTAACCTACCATTAAAAGAAAATATGGGGAAGTACATAATACGACAGGAAATATGCTCAATAAATAATTAGCGGTGAATAAAGCGTAACAATGCGAGTACGAATATTCAAATCAAATGCAAATCTCATAATCATTTTTATCAATATAATTTCTCAACAACACATAATCTGATTCACCAGGCCTCACCATACCGCGCCATACTTTATCAAGTAGCTGGAACAGGAATATTGGCAGGTACCCAACATCAGCGCCGTATTAAAATCTCATGATAACATGCCCAACACGAATATAGTACAACATGAATCAAAATTAGATTCCAAGAATAATTTTTAGATTCCAATGAATTTAGCAATTCAAATAGGAGTTAAATAATCACATGAAATCAAAGGGAATAACTCTCGAGAGATTTAAAGAGCATATGGTGTAAAACCCTATACCTTAAACCATCAAAAGGAACCAACATAAATCTGACCAGAAATCGCAGATTACTCAACCAAAGACATCTCTCAAAGATCAAATACCAGAACAGCCACAAGAACACCTCCAAAACTAAGGTTGAAAACATAAATTAAAGGTGCTAAGTGTATATAAAAAGAGAGGAAATAAAAATATGTTTACTACATATTTTTGTGCCAAAAGTTAATGGTCACCCACGACCTCATTTTATAATGCAAAGAAGTAGGAATTTGGATAAAACCAAAACTCTTAAAAACCTTGCAACACACGAAATCTGCTGGGGTCAATCGTTCGACCCCTAGCGTTCATCGATCGATCGCTCAGTTATTTCAGCCAGCCGCCTTAAAATTTTTATTAGGGATAAAATATATAAAAATCCATTAAAATTCCATTTTAACCCCGATTTCAAAACTGATTGCAAAATTCCTCATTAAAAATAAAATCCAACATATTTGTGTAATAAAAATTATTTTATCAAAAACTTTATTTTCCTCTATATTTTAAAAATACCCCAAAAATTACGCGGGTTGTTATAGGTGGCAACCTTGGTAATTCATTTGGGAACACATCTGCAAAATCCTTAACTACTGGGATATCTTCTAATTTTTACAATTCCCTGTTTGTATCCACAATATATACTAAAAAGACTTGACAACCCTTATTTAACAATTTTCTCACCCGTAGGGCAAAAATAAGACAATTTGGAACCACATTTATTTCCCTAGTAAATTTAAATTCTTCCTCCCCCGGCATATTAAATGTAACTTCCTTGTGAAAATAGTCAGTCGATGCATGGTAGGAAGATAACAAATCCATACCCAACATTATATCAAAACCTTGAATATCTAGTGGAATTAAATCAATGGTCGACTCCCTCTCCCCCACATAGAATACACAATTTTTATACACAAACTCCACTAACATCACATCCCCCATAGGTGTAGAAATATATAAACCATAATCTAGATAAAACATGGTCTACCCAAATACATGGTAAATAATAGTGCTACAAATGAATGAGTAGAACCTGGATCAATAAGCACGTAAGCATGTTTGTTCATGACATAAAATGTACCTGTCACCACCTCTGGAGTAGCCTGAGCATCCTGTAAAGTCATAAAAAATATCCTTCCCAGAGCCCTGGAACCACTAGCCCGTCCTCTACCTCCTCCTCTCCCTATGCCTCCAGGTGATGAACCTCGACTAGCAGTAGATAATTGAGTCCCTCCTATTATCATATGGAAGTTCTTTTTGGTATGACCAATTTGATGACAGTGATAACACTCTACCCCCTTTAACTTGGGACGATCTGGATTGATATGGCCCTCAGCTTTGCAAAAATAGCATGTAATAGGCTTAGACTGTACATTCGCATTCTCCTGCTGTCTATTCTGTTAGCTCGTCAATCCCGCACCCCTAAAACTGCTTGGTGTCATGTTCTGAACTTAGTTTCTAGTCCCTCTACCGTGCTGAAATCTTTGACTCCCCTATTTTGAGTATTCTATATTACCTTCCTTTTGCTGAGATAGATCAAATCTACCCCTCTTTCCACTTTGTTCCCTATTCTTTATTTCATCATTAACATATCCTTCAACCATCATAGTTTTGTTAACTAAAGAAGTATAATCTACCATTTCAAGTGCAGTGAGTCTAGACTTGATAACCAAATTCAATCCATCCTGAAATCTGGTGCATTTGTCCTCCTCATCATGTAAGAAACGTAATGAAAATCGAGACAAAGATATAAATTTATTTTCATACTCCCTGACCGACATATTCCCCTGAGTCAATGATAAAAATTCTCTCTCTTTTTGCTTCCGAGACATATGAGGAAAATACTTTTCATATAAGACTTTAATAAAGGAATCCCAAGTAATTACCTCACCTCCCCCGGAGTAATCAATAAATGTTTGAAAGACTCCCACCAATATTTAGCTTCGCCCTTTAACATGAAAGTAGTCAAAATTACCTTCTGTGCACCAGGTATATTCATCACCCCGAAGATAGTTTCTGTGTCTCTAACCCAAGACTCAACTTCTAAAGGATCTACAGAACCTGAGAATGCTGGGGGATTCAATTTGATAAACTTCTCGTACAGAGTATTCTTCACCTCTCATTGTATTTCCCTTTATCTTCTGGCCAAACTATGCTCCTCCAAGTACTTGGCTTGTTGTTCTGCTAATTGCGTCATAAACATGTTTTGCTTCTCTACTATTAAAGTCATGGCACGACCCATTCTCTGCATATCTGTAAGTTGTTCAGGTGCCCCCTCTACATTATTTGGATTTTGTTGATTTCCTGTATTTGAAGACTCCTCATCCACCCTCTGATGAACATTTTCTCCTTCCATATCTTACTATCTGTCATAAACCATAATTACAAAAACAAGAATACAACATTTATATCTAACATAATGGTTAGTATTTCTCCCAAGTTAATAAAAAATGACCCACACCACACTATTTCTGCCACTGTCACATCGAGACTCTCTAACCCCAGAATATAAAAACCTAAAGCTCTGGTACTAAGTTGTCACACCCTACCCCCATTATGATATAATTAACTAAATGGTTTACAAACCACACTTATTATTTATTTATTTGTTACACATTAAAACAACTTCAAGGTTAAAAATGCGGAATACTAAAAATCCAATCATTTTAAGGAGACATAATTTAAACCAAACTCCAATACCATTTAACTTAATTACAACTAGTACAATGTATGATGAGACCCTACTACTATTCACTCAACCTCCTAGACCTGGCAGTGGCAACTTCAAGACCTGAAAATGTAAGAATATAAAACCATAAGTTTAAAAACTCATATAATGTACTACATTTCTATATAGTAAAAGTACTATATTAACATCTCAACAAATAAATATATCCATCTATGTGCCAAATTAGGCCATATACATATCCGGAGTTAATAAACCCCACATCTCCTGCCCATAGGCAATTAATAACCTAACATCTCCTGAATTTCATAGCAACTCAACATATCTTAACTTTTATAAACCCATAACATGTCAACATCTCTTTAATTTTAATAAACCATAACATCTCAATATATAATACATACACATCATAACCATAATCAACTCGGTAAGTACACTCATATTGGGTTGTCAACTATGTATTCATGTTTCCTTCGGGTGGAGCAGAACTGGGTTGATTTGACCTTACAACTGTTAATCTAACTAAATCTGTACTAAATATTAATCATAAGTATAATCTGAATATATCTATTTAACTTTCAATGACTACACAACAACAATATAATTCTACTCAAGTCACATTCTATGAAACATGTGTAAAGACGAAACAATGGTATATATGTTGATAAAGTTATGAATATTCAACAATAGAAAATACCTCGGAACGGATTTATAACTAAAATAAAGTAAATATAAAAGTATACTTCTCAATGTATATACAAATGAAACATGTACTCAAAATACCCTTGGGAAAGAGCAGATAAAACATTCTTTCATGATCCAGTATGGCCTCAAATTATTTTCCTCCATACTTAACCATCCCATAATCATAAATTGTACACGTACAAGTGTCCAAGCTTGTCAATATGACAACATATCTGAATATACTTTCTTTTACAAGTGACGGTGTAATTTTTCAAGCTTCCTTGAGCAAGTTATGACCATATCTTTACAACCTATTAAATTTGCCCCGTAAGCTCCTCTATTGTTCTTTCAACTTCCAAGAATTTTCAAAATTTTTCTCCAACATAACTTTCCATGATTTTCCTCCCATTTTCAATACACATACTAAAACTATAGAATTAAAGTTTCATAATTTTTTGACTTCATTTGCTATGTCAAAATCTTGACCAAACTCACGGCGTATCGAAATGAAATATACGAACAACAACTATGTACCAACTTGCAACCCTCACTAAGGCCTAACCACAAGGAGTTAAATTCTAATTTTTTGATATGATATGAATATATGAGTCTAGTTTCATATCCAATTAGAATTTCTCAATTCTAGTAATCACATAAAAATATATACAAGTTTGAATACAAGGGGTTTCAATATAAAGAAATATGGCCTACAAACACCACTTATCTCACATATGAACCCATACTCATTATCACGAAGGAGGATAGAATTTCAATCACTAATTCATGATTTATATACGTTAAAATAAGTATAATCCAATATTAAAACAATAGTATAACATAATTATACTTGGAAACACCTTAAGGATTTTGTTAGAATTTTTCCTAGCTTTTAATGTAACCCTTTTTCTTCCTTAACTTCTACTTTCTCTTTTGTCAAGCTAAAAACCCTTCAGACTAAACCTAGGCTTAAATTGGCTTAAGAAATAGGGTAGAAGAAGAATTTTAAGTTTGCCAAGGCTGCCTCCCATTCCAACCAATCAAATTAAATCACTTGGTTTACTCTCTGGAGGTCATGGGCGTTGGGTGAACAGTATGGTGGGTTATTTTCTTGGGACAAAACTACCTTACTCTATTGTGAATTCAGTGGCATTTAAATTGTGGGGGAAATGTGACCTAACCAAGGTCATTGCGCACGACAAGGTCTTCTATTTATTTCTCTTTGACAACCCCACCTAAAGACACGAGGTAATTGATAGTGGGCCTTGGCACTTTGTTTGCATTACCACCATCCTCAAAAAATGGCAACAAAACTTTAACTTTGATACAGATACATTGAAGAAGATACCTATGTGGGTTAAATTTTATGATATTCCAGTGCAACTTTGGACTGAGGAGGGTCTCAGTTACGTTGCCAGTTCGGTGGGACTTCCTTTGTATGCATACGCGATGACAGAGGAAGTAAACAGGATTACCGTTGCATGTATATGTATTGTTGTGGAGGCGAGGGAGACTTACCCTTCATGCATTAACTTGGTAATGGAAGACGGCACAACTATTGTAGTTAAGGTGGAGTTTCAAGCCAAACCACCTTCATGACCACATTGCCTTGTGTTTGGCCACAGTCTTAATGGATGCCCTAAAGATAAAGTTTATGGTGGTAATAAGGTCGATACCCCGCATGTTAGAAAATATCCCGCTACTGTTGGAGGCTGGACTTGGGTGGTCAAGAGACGAGAGGTGAGGTCACTTTAGTGAATAAAGTGGGTGAATCTTTGTGTAATGCTGATGTTGAGATGAACGCTAACACAGTCAGTTATCCATGTATTGCTAACGTAAAGAAGGGCATTGAAACTGATTGACCTACTAAGAATAATGATGATACACGTGTTCCACTATCATCCTCCCCACCTGTTCCTCTATCGAACTCTTTTAGTGCGGTGTCCATGGATAGGGATGCTGATTTAACGCCTGCCCCTACAGCCCTTGCGAGGCGGGTTGTCAAAGTGGACGAACTTGCCAAGAAATTGGTGGGGGAAGAGAAAACCATGGGCAACAATAGCGGGAAGAATAAGAAGAGAGGAAAAGGAAAGAAGACTAAATGATCAAATTAGCTTCTTGGAACATTAGGGGCCTTAATTCCCCTCACAAACAAAGGGAAGTCAATAAAATGATTAGGGATAACCAACTTGATTTGGTATGTTTGCTTGAAACTAAATGCAGGAAAAATAACTTGGGGAATGTTATGAATAATTATTGCTTCCAATGGGATTTTTTTGGAGAATTGTCCTCTTGGGGGGGGGGGGGGGGGGTCGCCATGATTATTGTGGCTTGGAACCCCAAGTGTGTTGCTGTGACTTTGGTTGAGACCCATCCCCAGGCATTACTTTCCAAGGTGTATATCAGCGGGTCAGGGGTGAGTTTTTTTGCTTCTTTCATATATGGGGAAAACCTTCCTGGTTGAAGAAGGTACCTGTGGGATTTTTCGAGAATGAATTTGGGGTGTGTGGGCAGGTCTCCATGGGTTTTGATGGGTGATTTTAATGTGGTTAGATCGCATGATGAGAAGAGAGGCCTATGGGGCATTGATAGGGCTTCCATGGACGAGTTCAACCAATGTATTAGTGACTTACAGGCTGATGATATGGTGACGAATGGGTTGTGGTTTACGTGGAATAAGAGGGAGTTGGGCGTTGATAATGTTCAATCGAGGTTGGATAGAGTTTTGGAAAATTATGTGTGGGCCTCTAGATTCCCTGATAGTCAAGATTCTGTCGTTCCTAGTGGGGTTTCGGACCATAGCCCTATCATTATTTTTCTGTCCCCCTTGGAGCGGAGAAATCCTAAACCCTTCAAATTTTACAATTTTTGGATGGACCATAACGAATTTAATCATATTCTTAAGGAGTCTTGGTTAGATGAAGGTGGGGGGAATCCTATGGTTAGACTGAGCAGAATGTTAGGAAGAGTCAATACTAGGTTGAAAGATTTCAATAAGAAGTTATACATCAATCTCTTCGCTAGGGTGGAGGAGGCTAAGACTTTGCTTGGTGAGGTTCAGACTAGGGTGGATAGAGATGGGGGCAACACTGCGGTGCTTCTTAAAGAAAGGGTTAAGCTTCAAAAGTATTTAGATCTGAGGAATGCGGAGGAGTCATTCCTCAAACAAAAGTCCAGAGTTAAATGTCTCTAGCTGGGGGATGGGAACAATTCTTTCTTCCATAAGAAGGCTAATCAGGCTACGGCCGGAATGAAGATCCTTAGTATCTTGGATGACCATGGTGTGAGGTGGTGGGAAGAGATGTGATTGATGCTATATCTTTCTTCTTTCACTGTAGCTACTTGCCTAGACAATGGAATTGCACTGTTGTGGATCTTATTCCGAAGGTTACTACTCCCTCTGGTATGCAGGACTTCAATCCTATCTCTTGCTGCAATATCATCTACAAGTGCATTTATAAAATTATTGCTGATCGGATGAAACCCATTCTTCCTTCTTTCATCAATCAGAGCCAGGATGCTTTTGTGAAAGGTAGGTCAATCTCTGACAATATCTTGATGCTCCAAGAGCTTATGAGGAATTATCATCGCGATCTTACTCCCCCTAGGTGTACTCTTAAGATTGATCTTCTTAAGGCCTATGATACTGTCAGTTGGCATTTTTTTACTCAAGCTACTTGTGCATATTGGCTTCCCTACTAGGTTTGTTGGGTGGGTAAAGGAGTTTATCACTATGACTAGATTCTCTATTAGCTGGGATGGGCGCTTACATGGCTTCTTTGAGGGGGAAGAGGGGGTTGAGACAAGGTGACCCTTTCTCTCTATTCTTATTTCTGCTGATTATGGACACTTTCTCTCGTATTATGGATAAGTCTAGTCTCAGTCCGAATTTTAGTTTTCATCCTAAGTGCAAGGAAGTGGGCCTTAATTATCTTTGCTTTGCAGATGATTTGATCATTCTCTGTGGTGGTGACCCTTCTTCCTGTAGCATTTCTAAAAGAGATTTTAAGGTTGTCTCTTCGATCTTTGGGTTTACCCAAATACTAACAAAAGTATTTTCTACTACTCTGGTGTTGGTGTTGACGGGGTGAGCATATTGGGGGAGATTATTGGCTTCTCCCACAGTTCTCCCACTTCTTGTATCTTGGGGTGCCGCTTATCACTACTAAACTTAAGGCTGAGAATTGTGAGAGGTTGATTGATAAGATAACAGGAAGAATTAACTGTTGGACTAACAAATTCCTTAGTTTTGCTAGGAGAATTCATCTTATCAACTCTGTCTTTTTTGGTATTCGAGTCTATTGGTCTTGCCTGTTCATTCTGCCTAAAGGGGTTATTAAAAAAATTGACCAACTTATGAAAGACTTCCTGTGGACGGGAACTGATTCTAAACATACTGGGGTGAAGGTAGCTTGGAAAGATCTGACTTGCAGGCATGGGGTTAGGCATTAAGTATGTGGAGATATGGAATAAAGCTTCTATCCTCAAGCTCTTGTGGAACTTTTGTTGTAAGAAGGACTGCATGTGGGTCAAATGGGGCAATGTGTACAAGATCAAGAATAGAAGTATTTGGGCCATTAATATACTTACTGATTCTTCGTGGAGTTGGAAAAAGTTGTTGCAGCTGAGGGATGTTGCCAAGACTCTCATCAAGGCCAACATTGGCAACGGGGATGATACTTTTATGTGGTATGACAACTGGCACCCATATGGCCCATTGTTGGATCTCTACGGGGAAAGACTTATTTATGACGCGGCTAGCAATCATAAAGCTAAAGTGGCCAACTTCATTGATGAGGATAGGTGGGTGTGGCCTTCATCTATTACTTGGGAGCTGCTGGAGATTAGGAATGCTGAGTTGCCTGTCATTCGTCAGGGGGTTAGTGATAAGGTGGTGTGGAATTTTGATCGTGGTGGCTTCTCCATTGGGTCGGCTTTTGATGATATTTCTAACTCGCGACCTATTTACAACATACATAAGTTGATTTGGAACGACAATAATATATCGAAGTGTGCTTTTAGTTTATGGATCATATGTAGGGATGCCCTTCATACAAGGGATACATTGTTTAGCTGGGGTATTTCCAATACCAACTTGTGTTGCGCTTGTGGTGAGGAGGTGGAAAGCCGGGAGCACTTATTTATTGAGTGTAATATTGCTAAAGAGGTTTGGCGCGAGGTTAGATTCAAGAACTAGGAGGACAAAGAGGTTCTTAGTTGGGAGGGTGAAATGGATTTTGCTAATTCTACATATATGGGTAAAAGCTTCTATAATAGACTAAGGTGTCTATCCTTTTCCACTACTATCTAGTGTCTGTGGATTGAAAGGAATGCGAGATTTTTCAAAGACAGGCCAAGAGTATTGATATGATCGTCAGAGATATTGTTACTATGGTATGTGCCAAGGCTTCGAAGTGGACGAACAATAGGAGAAGCTACATCAATTGGATGTCATGCATGAACTGGGACATCCCAGAATCGGTGTTATGTTAGTTGGTATTATTTAGTGCTCGGGGTTTTGTGTCCTTTGGGGTATACCCCATTGGTGTGTGGATTTTTTTCTTTGTTGGATGGTTGTAATTAGCTTTTCTTGGTTCTAATATACATAATTCCCCCCCCCCCCTCCCCAAAAAAAAAGGACAATTTACCACTTTAAGGGAATGGACAAATTTTCCCCTTGTTCGTAAATTCGGGATAATTTCTTACTCGGACCTCCGTTTCACACACCGTTTCATGGGTTACAACCCTAACTCAATTTCCTACAACTATCTAGTTTTCACCTTGAGTCAATTATTATATTATAAGGGTCAAAACTAGTCTCCAACAAGAACATTTCTACCAAAAACAACAAAATTTTGTGTTTGTAAATAATTCGACATTTCATGATTTATGAAAGTAGGATTAGATTGAACATAATCACTTAACATTAGATATACTAATAACACATTATTCATATCACATAAGGTAAGCATTTGACACCTGTAAGGTTGGAAAATCAAGTATATTGTTGATAACTGTTTTGTCAAGATATTTGAGTTTTAAAAAATTAGGGCATGATAGCAACATTGGTAAACACAAAGAAGGTTGATGGTACTCCAGTTAGGGACCATGGTAACTAAGGTCAATTGTTTTTCTCTCCTTAATCTTTTCTCCTTACGAAATAAACTCTAGTTTTGCGTGGCGAATCACACGACCTCCAAGTTGGAGGCAGACAGTGACGCCCCGTTTTTGGGGTGTCAATGCTAAAAACCTTTTTAATACTTTGATTTCATTTAAGAAAATACTCCTTTAGAATAAAGACTTGATTTTAAATTTATGTCGTAAAATATTATTTAATTTAATTAACGAAATGTTGTCCTACTTGTGAAATTCATAGGAACACTTGGAATAATTTTTTTTTACATTTCAATGGAATAAATAATATTTATGGCAAAATCCATACCATCCTGTATTATTACAATTCAAATTTATAATACTTGCATTAAGGTTCAAATGGTAAAAACCATAGTTTGAAGTTAGATTGAACATTTAAAATTAATAGTAAACAAAGCTCTACTGGTGCATAAATCCTTCCTTGCCTCTCATAATTTCTTTGCCTTTATCTTTCCATGAAGTACCTTTGGGGGGGGGGGGGGGGATGGTTGGGTATGAGGGTGAACCTAGTAGGAGAAATACTACCAGAATATTACTTACAAAGTAATATCTATACACATAAAGTGTGTATTTGTAATTATGAAATCATTATTCTCAGGATTAAGTGTTCTTATGCAAGATTTATTGTAACCTTGCAATGTGCATTATAACCATGTAACCTGGGTGATGATTACACTCACACTTAATCACTCTTTTAATACTACCCATATCCCGTTAATTTAAACATTAACATAAATATTTTTTCAAGTTGTTTCATAAAATTGCCTTTGCATTAATGAGCACCATGATCAAAATCATCTTTTCACTTGATTAATCGGGATACTAATCCGTGACTGTTATACAACCTGTCATCGACTTCCACCATGCCGCAGTATGCTCCTGATAAATTGTCCTAGGGTTTAAGCATTAACCCGCACCCTAGGGCTTCAATCCATTCTTAAGTTTATGAGTGCATTTTATTTATTACTTCATTATAATCCTTTTTCCTTTCTTTCTTTCTTATCCACTTTTAAGCCTTTTTACTTTATTTTCTTTTTATCGGCCGACGATGCCAAATACCCGAGATGAGACAAGTCCCAACAAACTTTATTTTCAAGTTTCACATTTTATTAGAAATCTTGTTTTCATTTTACCTTAGACTCGATATTTCATCTTTTGAAAACAACTTTAATTACCATTTCTTGTAAAACTTAATCTTTGAATTCAAATACCCATTTATACAGTTTAATGTTCTTTTTCAATATTCACTCACACTAGTAAACATGCATTTTATTCATTTGGCCAAAAATTACTTTTCACTTTTACTTTCCAAAATATGAGTTTTCATCATATACTCTAAAGTTCAACTCTTTAACTAGAGTCTTATTACTTTAACAAAATTATTCTTAAGTCCATATTTCACATAAAATGACACTTTTGTGCTAAAATATTTCTTTTGTCATTTTAAAAGATTAAGTTTTTATTTTTCTACATTACTTCTCATCATTTTACCTTCTCATTTTCCTCCTTTAAAACCAACTTTCTAAGATAATATTCATTTTTTCAAATGTTACTACTTCTCCATATTTCACATAAAATGACACTTTTGTGCTAAAACATTCCGTTTGTCATCTCAAAACTTTAACTTTTAAAATATTAGTTTTGCCTTTCTACCTTATTTCTCATCATTTACCATTTAATATTATTTATTTAAAACAAACCCTCCAAAACAATGCCCATTTGTGCAAATGTTATTATTTACTCCAAACTTATCATAAAATTATAATTTTGGCTCAAAAACCATACTTTTGACATTTCAAGACTTTATCTTACAAATGGATAACTTTTCATTGTTATCCTAATTCTTTGTTTCACCTTGGGATTTAACTTTCAATATAACATATTTGAACAACTAAACTTTTACTACTTTTACACTTAAACCCATTTACTTTTGTTTCTTCAAGTTTCTTAAATTCCATTAACATAAATTTTTTCATTTTATGTGATTAGTACTTTGAAAATTTTAAGGTTATCATTTATATTTCAAAAGCTCAATTTTATATATTTTTAACATACTTGACCCATTTATCCCAACTATATGAGTTCAATACAACAGTTTATCATGAAATCAACAAGTTTAACATGATTTATGCAAGATGTAATTTGCTTAAATATTTTGAAATTTATCTTTCTTTCAAACATTAACTTTTGTCCATATTTATATGTAGTTATAATACGCATAAGTAGTCATGTAAATATTACATAGATACATATATCTAGCTTGCTTTGATTTCAAACTTGAAAAAATGTAGTTGCCATATCTCTTGAAGATATTAATTCATTTGATGAAGAGGTGAAAAGAAAACCTAATAAATTCTTAGTTCCTTTGCAAGCTTTATTCTCCAAAAAAACAACACCCCTTTTAATCCTTAATAATGGAAGAGTGGATTGATGGTCTTCCAAGCTTGAAGTATAGAGATGTCTATGGGGACTTAAGGCTACTGAAATGAGGGCGAAGAATAATTAAAAGTCTTGGTTTAGGGGCTGAATAATTCTTTGCAGAATTTAGGTGGTGAATGGGCAATGTATCTCCTTCCTCTCTTATAATTGTGTCAAATCCTATTCTAATCATCTCCATCATGCAATAATGTTCCCACTTGGTCTGATGGGGGTAGGAAACCAAGAACAATGGCCTAATTTTCAACAATGTTCCATTTATAAAAAAAAGAATAAAAGAACTCTCAAAAGTAAATCCAATTCTATTGTTTACATTAAGAGAAGTGTATGAATCAAGTGAAACCAAAAAAGAAAAAGATTCTATAATCAACAATCAGATAATTCATGAATCGTTACTTGGGGAGGAAGGGGTTGGCCCCTTTGTTCACTAATCATTCCAAAATTTTTACAACTCAAAATACGGCAATCTGATGGGTCTGCCAAAATCGATTCCCCCATAACGGGTACAATTTTTTTAATAAACTTCAGACATAAAATATGATCAATACAGGTCTAAATGGTTTATTTTAAGGACGTTTAAGAAGAGAAAGTTGTTTAGAATTTAATTTTACATGACGTGAAATTTTTGTAATTTTTTTTAGCACTTTTATTTTTTTGACAAAAAACCCATTATTATATTTTTATTTTTATTATTTTTTTTTGAATTCCCTTATTTTATCCTTATTTTATTATAATACAAAAATAACTATAATTTGTTTCGTATAATATTCTATAATTCTATTTAGAATGCAGATGCTAATTTAACACGTGTAACGCGGTACGCAGCATTTTTAAAATTTTATCCTTAACCTTAATTTCAATTAAAAATAACCTATTTAAATTAATCACATTAATTTCTTATAACACCAAGTCCATATAATTTGCGACTCATGTGAGTTCGAAAATATAATGCGACTTCATTAATTAAATAAAATTCCGCCGTTACATCCTTCCCACATTGGGAATTTTCGTCCCCGAAATCAAAACATTACCCAAGAAGATTTAGTCTTCACCATTTTACTTTGAAGCGCATACTTAAAGCTCATGTATCAAATTCCTATCTGTACACTTCTTTTGATTCCTCTAGTCTGTAATACCCCGTACTTTTATGGATATTTAAATTACATAAGTGCGTGTAATTTAATAATTTGTGAATTTAAAGTGAAAGAGAAGTTGAAGTGTGGGTTAAATATTAATTGGTGAGTTTTGGATTATTATTGATGTGGGCTATATTACTTATGGGAATAACTAAATGAGGTTGGATTATTTTATATCATGTAGCGCTTGGGAAAAGTGACAAGTAGTAATATTTTATTCGAAAAACACGTGCGTAGTTGTGTTGGACTTATAAAGGTGAATTTTTGATAAGTGACTCGGATGGGGATTTCGAGTGCATGGTTGGTTTCAGAAGGGCCGAAATAGTCACAATAGAGTACCCGGGAGTAGTGTTTGGGTTCCATGGACTTTTTGGACTAGTAGGGACTCACATTTGTGTATACGAGTCAATTTTGGGTTTAATAAGGGGATAACCCTTATTTCTTATCTTATAAGCCAAGAGAAAGAGAGAAGAAATAAAGGAAATAAAAAAAGAGAGAAGAAGAGAAAGGAAGAAGAAAAGGGAGAAAGAGGAGGTTTTCGACCAAGCCCCGACAGATTTCGGCACGAGGTCGTCGGATTTATCCAACGAGGCAACTATTTAAATTGCTTTAATTATTTAAGTGTGTATAATTAATATTATAGTTGAAGTAAATAATATGAATTTTGGGTCTGGGATTCTTGTATAAAATGGGATTTTTAGGAATGATTCCACATAAATTGATGAAATGGTAATCCCATATGAAATCTTAGCTTAAATACATGTTAATGGTGTAAATTTGGTTGAGAAATTTTAAGGGTTTGATTCTTGAATAAATTGATGGATCCCATGGTTTTATTGTGGTGTTGGGCAAATCTAAGTGTGTAGATGTTAAATTATTGGTTGATAGTGACGAAAACCATAAACCTTAGATGGGATGAGCATTGGAATGAGAAAAAAATTGGAGAAGATGATGAATAGTAACACAACGTAGTTTCCGAATCGATTTAGAATTAGGTGAATCGACTTGGCTTAGGTGAATTAATTCGATACAGGGCGAATCAATTCGGTACAGGGAGAATCGATTCGTCCCATCAGTTTTGAAAAATTTCTTGGTTTTAAAAGGGATTTAAGTATAATTATTTTTGGAGATAACTATTGGGGTATCCTAAATAGAGTGTGAGGATCTCTAAATGATTAAATGAGTGACGTGTGACCCATGGGATTAGTGGGAACAAAATCTGGGGTATGAATTTAGGAATGTTTGGTACAAACGACATTCGAGGAATTATTCGACGGGTTCGTATATATATATGAGTAAATCCTAAGGTGCGAGTAGGATGATTTAAGAATACTATCCAGACGTGATAAGCCACTATTCGGAAATAATGAATGTGATATTTATTTAATAAGTGAGTGAATACTTATGGGATTAAAATAAGTTGTGTGTATACTTAAGAATTAATACTAATTTGTATATTCGGGATTTTAGGCTAATGCCTCGAGAGATAGGCACGATAGTCGAATTTGATGTGATATATATATGGGTATAAAGACAGTACATATATAATATGATTATGAATATATCTGTGTGTGAATGATATATTTATATGAAGCATACCCCTCTAATGCTACCATGGGAAGTTGCGTGATGTGAGTGAGGTCCCTGGCTTGAGGGGCAGAGAGCGTATAGTCCCCAGGAAATAGCGTTTATTTTTATATTGTGTGGCATTTATCAGGGGTAAGACGTCTTGGATATGAATCGTCTTATTTCTAGTGAGTAACTATGACCGCGTCACATACGTTGTGATTTAGTTTTTACCAAGTCGGTGTGAGAGTCTGACCGTTGGTACCCAGGATGATGTGTGAGTAATTCCCTGGAAGATGATAGCATTGAGAGACTGCATCCATTGAGTTATAGCTCTGAGGGATGGTTATTATACTTATATTGTGTGATATATAAGTATGGATATACTTGATGTGTATAGTATAATGTGTGTGTATGTGTGTGTGTGTGTATATATATATATATATATGAGATGTGAAAATTTATATACAGATAGAATAAAGAATAAATTGTAAAATAATTTCTAGATCATCCGGGAGTATAAAATCCGGAATAAAATATGTGATATATGTATATAAAGATGAGAATATTATATAAGAGATAAATAACCCTAAAATGTGAATAGTGTAATAACTAGTGAAGGTTATTCATAATGAATATATGATAAGCGAGAAATTATAAGGTATAATCTAGGGCGAAAGCTTGGAATAATATACGCGGGACATGAGATAGTGTTTGGGTGTTTAGAAGTTTTGTGAGATGCTAGTTAGGCTGGGTAGCATAACTAGAGTGTTTAAAATACATACGTTAGGTGTGCATTATTAGATGAGAGGTGCGGGGTATCTCATATGAGTGATACACTAGTTTAAATATGGAGAATATCATATTAGAAATATTAAAGTATTTTAAGAACTTGCTAAATATTTTTTAAAAACTCTTTGGGCTCTGACCCACTTGCAATTATTTTTATTTTACTTTTACTTTAAAACCCTTTTTAGGTGTCCAGACACAGGGACGCCTGGATGATTTTTCTTTCGAGTCAGATGTTTCTACCGTAGCTGTGGATGTTGGCAGGAAATCGTATAGACGCTTCTCTCCTTGTGATATAGATATAAGGTACTATGAGTTATATTCGGGCATGTTGCCCAACTGTTGTTATTTATTTTATTTATCGCATTTTCATATTACGCCTATTCGATATGGATGTATGAATGTTTTACAAAGAGTTATCAATTTTTATTTATTCATTTTAGTTGTTGTTCATATCTTTGTATGGATGGATTTACTTGTGCGTTTAAGATAAAATGATTAGAAAGTTTAAAATTTGACACCGGGTCTAATAGGTTATTAGTAAGTATATGGTTTTCGATAGTGATGCTGAGAATGAAACCATATGAGATTCCTGTTTAATTTGATATAGGACTGATCACCCGGTATTTTATTAAGCGGGGTGTCACAGATGGTATCAGAGCATCAAGTTCTAGTGTCCTTAGGAATCTTTGTGGACGTGCTACATTTTCAGCGTTGCCCTCTATTTGATATAGAGCCCTATGCTTAGGATTGTTTATTCCTATGGTGAGATTTCATTCTCCTGCCATAATATATAATTATAGTGAATATTATATGCATTCGGGTGTGCTTCATATGTCGAACAACGCAGGACGACCAGTAAGGGACGTTGTGAGAATAACAGGAGGCGGGCTTAATTGAAGTTGAAGAATATTTTAGGGACGATGACCGTAGTCGACGTCACCCCTATTCTTGCTCGGGAAGATGGGGTTGTAAGGACTGCTAGGGTGAAGCATATATTTTTAAGTACCACTATAGAAGAAAGTGGTGCTAAATTAGACTCACCCAGTGTGGTTAGAATGGGAGAGAGTCGGAGGGGTCTTTGAAGAGGACCACCCACTGGAATTTCGGTAAATGCAGAGATTGTGTGTAGTCAATGGATGTAAGATAACAAGAGGATTTGGCATATAGCAGGGAGTAGTGTACTCGGAAGTGAAAATTGGGGTAAAAATTTTCTTCGCTCATGGGAGTAGTGTTGTAATGGTGGGACTCAATCACCATAATTTAAAAAGTGAAAAATTATGTCAATTCATCTTTTTGTTCAGAAAGAGATGTGGATGAAATTCTGAACTTATCATAAGAGGGATCGATAGAGGCCTCGCCTAGAGAACTTTGTACCCAACGAGGTAGGTACAATGGAAAAAAGAGTCCTTAAGGTGATGGACTCACGAGAGGAGTCCCCAGTACTTAGGGGAAATTATGCTTGGAAAGTCGAAGTAGATGGAGACTATGTCGTGTTTTGATAATGAAGATATTAATGCTTCTATATGAAGGGAGCTAAAAGTGTTGAAGGATTTAGTCGAGGTAAGACAGGATGTAGCAGTGCTAGTGAAACACTGTAAGGGGGAAACCCATCAGGGGACCCATTTAAATGATTCAGACAGCTAAATTCCTAACGAGTGATGATGGATTTGGTCAGGGCTATTAAAGCCAGTAGTGTGTTCCTTAGGGCTTGTGAAGCTAAGGGAACAATGAGGGTGGATGTCAGGGTCGAGGCTACCAAGGTCCGAAAGAAGGACAACCCTAATACGGTCAGCGTGGTCGAAGATAAGTGGATTATATGAAGACATAATTTTATGTGGGGAGTAGGACCACATACATTATTTTTTTCCTGAAGTGAGTAAGGGGATAAGAGTATGGTGCTTAGCTGGGGTAATAAATAAGATAGTTTTTGGTTTAGTTTGAACAAGTGTGTTATGTCCAGGAACTATTGGATCAGCCAGGGCGTTTGGCAAGGTAGAGAAATGAGTTTTAACCTCTGGTGAATGAGGTATACTTTGTGTAACATGAGTAAGTCACGGTATCTTGATTAGAACTAGATTCGTGTGTGAGATGAGTTTAGTGTGTATATCGATAACATTATTATGTTTATAAATTTCCATTGCGTAGCGGGGTTATCTTTGGTTTCATCCCCAGAGGAGCGAGTGTAGGCATAGTGGAATATAATTTATTGCAATTACTTGTTTTAGTGATGTGTTATACGAGTATGATATCATCCTGACAATATAATGGTTAGAATGATAGTGGGTTGATTGTAATACCCCGTATTTTTATGCTATATTTAATTTGGGGATTTATTTAATAAAAATCCGGAAATTAATTATGTTATAATTATTAACGTGACTAGAGTTAGTAATTATGGGAAACTTGCTGAATATTACTAATGAGCATAGTAATATATTATATTGGTTATATCGAATGTCATAAGTGAATTAAATGACTATTTCGAAAATTTAAGTCGGGACGTGCTTGTGTCACATCGGGACTAATTATGTTAATTAAAAAGTGAATATTTTATAAGTTGTCCGTATGGTCATTTTGAGTTCGTCAACGCATCCGGAAGGGTCAAGATAGTCAGAAAAGTGTACCCGGGGGTTTAGTTTGAGTCTTGGGATGTTTTTTAGGCTTAATTAGTGACCCAGGAGGGCATTTTGGTCATTTTACAAAATAGGGTAATTAAACCCACGAATTTCAGCCATCCTTAGCAGCCATTTAAGTCAGCCTTTTAGGGTTAGAACATTCAGAACCCTAAGACGGCTATTGGAGAAGAGAGGAGAGACCTTGCAAGGTGATTCAAGGCCAAAAACACCACCTTTTGCACCACAGTCACCACCAACGCGTAGATCGCGAGGAGGAGAACGCAACCACACCAATATCAGCAGGAAACCAGACCTCTGAAATCCTAGGCAAGTGTTTAACTTGCGTATTTTCGTTGGTGCAATATTCATATTAGTTAGGAATGATTAGGAGTATAATTTATGGAATAAAACCCCACTTTTTGATAGGAATTTGCATGTAGAAAAGATTAAAACCATATTCTGGAAGTCTTATATGATGTAGATGATTGACCCACGAATTTTTGATGACTATGTAGAAGGAAATTCTGGAGAAAAACTGATTAGAACAGAAGCTAAGAAAACTTAGGGTTCTTGATGATTAGATGAGATTTTAGGTTGTTTAATCATGTTTAATGATGGTTATACGCATGCTTAACGTCAGAAACATCTGGTAATATGTTGTTATGTTTGTGGTGTAAGTTTTGGGACGATTAGGGTTGAAAAATATGAATTTGAATGAAGAACTTTGGTGAAACCCGCAACTGCAATTCTGCAGAATTTTCACAGACCTGCTTGATCGATCGATCGACCCTAGAGCGTCGATCGATCGAAGGTTCGATCGATCGATCCCCAGCCGTCGATCGATCGACCATTCCTGGCAGCCTCTTATTTCCCCTTGTTTAATTAGTTGAATTAATTTATCGTGGAATGATTCTTGGGCATTATAAATAAAATGTTTTAGGATATAAGAGAGACCAGTAGGACATATGGTTAAAGGATGGGAACTTTATTATGAAACGATAATTGCGTTTTAGGGACAATTAATTAAGGAATGATGAAACTACGCATTTCAAGTGAGAGATTACATCAAATACTCACGATAGCGAATAGGCGTCTACCTACTGAATTTCCTACTTGGATAGTTAGAATCCACGAGTGCCACGTAATTAGTGAGAAAACCCTTCGAGTCAAGGTTAGAGACGAAACCTTATACGTAATCTTAATAATGGGAAATTAAGGATAAATGTTGTAATTATGGGTAATGAGAGGAACCTATATTAATATGAGGAAAATTGGTATATTTATATGATTGTGTGTGCATATATTATATACATGTAACAAACATACCCGCGCTACATGCTATCCCTGAGGTTACCGCGCTGGGACGATCTTATCCTGTGTTGCCTTACGGGGGATATTGATTCGTACCCTAGAAGATAGAGATCCTAGGTACGGGCTATCAGATTGATAGTCGGACGGTCCTAAGAGACGTGAGGGTATGTACTGACCTCTTGGACTTGGAACCTATGCTTCGCCTCAATCTTGTTTGTGTATATGTTGATACAGTTCGTGAGTGATTCCGAATTTGTACTTCCCTTTGTGTGAACGATACGGGGATTGGATAGCAGAGTACGCCCGCACCATAGTTTTAGTTGGGGTGCTGTTATATATATATATATATATATATTATTCGAGTAGTTAATATATATATGAGATTTTGGAATTTAAACTACCTACTTTGACTTGATAAGTAGGACATGGTTGTTGACTCATATAATAAATACTGTTTTGCGAAAGTATAATATGACACTGGGAAACTTTATAAATTAATGAAGCTAAAACGAGAGTTGTGCTACACATTAAAAGTAATCTTTTCACACGTTGTCATGGTTCGGTTTTAAAACTTATGAGTAAGTTAAGAGAAACTAAATTATTGGGAAAGTTAGTATGATCTAAAATGTTAAGTTAAACCATTTGGAAAGGTTAGTACGATAGGCGTGCACACTAGAAGAGAGGTGAGAATTTCTCAAGGGAGTGTCGAACTAATATGTTGTTGCATTGGCCTGTATCAATTTAAATACTTGCTAAACTGATTTTAAATAACACACACTTTCGGGCTCTGACCCGTTTCTTCTCTCCCTCTCCCCCTTGTATATATATGTATGTATTTCAGGTGCCCAGCCACAGGGGCGTCTTGCTTAGGATCTATTGGAAGGAACGCGCTGCAGCTTAGGTGGGAGTTGCAGGTCTTTTAATTAGACGACTTCGTTCATTCAGATCCACTCTTAGCACTTTCATTCAGATGGGCATGTGTAGCCCTTTCCATTATTTCTTTATGTTGGGGCATTGTTATTTCAGTTATTTCCTAGTTCGTTATTATGGGATTTTGTTCAGAACGGATGTACTACTTTATTTTTCTCGCATGTTGACATTCGTTGATGAATGTTTTATATATTGAATTCTTTCGTTCCAGTTTATTGTGGTGTGTATCTTATTCATTGAGCTTTGTTAATAAATTAAATAAATCTTTTCTTTAAATAAAATTTGGAAGTTAATGTTTAAAATTGGTTTTGTCACTTAGCTTAATTATTTAGGGTGTTAATTGGAAAGCTTCTTTTTTACGACAGTGATGCTAAGAATGAACCAAACTGTTCACCTTGATTTAATTTAATAAAGGAGTGATCGCCCGGTATTTAATTAGGCGGGGTGTCACATTGATATTGCAAGGCTATCGTGATTGTTGTTCCAGAGTAGGATGAATTTTTTTGGTGATGCATCACCTGAAAGAGGGTCGAGCTCGCATTTTAATTATATTATGTTAGAGACTTTGGAGAGTAGAGTTGTCTCGAGATATTTGATCCCAGTGTGTAGGGACTTTACCGGTATAATTCGGAGTTTATTGGGTTTACCGTCAAGCGGAGAGATTGAGCTCGCTATTATATTTAGTGCTCAGGACTTGGTGATAGGGATAACACATTGTTATATCACTCCCTTAGAGACGTGGGAGTTGAGATTTGTATTCATATGTCTAGGGATAGGATTTTGAGAGTCTTGGTTATCTGTTTTTTTATTACCACCAATGTTGAGTGATAGAGTAATGGGGAAAGTTCCTTGTTTAAATATTATTATGTGATGAGATACGCATGAACCTTGATGAGTGTCGTGAGTAGAGAGACGTTGATGGATGATAGGGAATCCATTTTGAACGTTTATTAATGGAAGTGTAGGTAAGATACTCTGAGTTGAGAGCTATTATATTGTATAGGGCATGTGGAGCCGGAAGTGCCGTGAGAGATCACTGTAAATTTTTCTTCTCACCACGACTTAAAGGGTGGAACAATGTCAAGGAGAATTAAATTTTGATTTATGGGGTGATTGAGAATACCCATGTGTTATAGCCATGTCAAGAATGCGAGGTCAGTTTTGAGGAAAGTCTGTTACGTTTAAATGTTCTGCAAATATGCACCGATTATAGGGTGTATGGGCTCCCTGTTTAGTTGATTTCAAATCGCCCGAGATAGGAGGACATGGGAATAAATGTATGGAATATATGCCTGTGGGGCAGTTGTAAACAAACTGGAATGGCATGATGGATTGAACGTCGTGTGAGAAGGGCGATGATCCAAGTATAAGCGTGCAATGAGAGTAGCACACCCGAAATAAGTTGAAAGGTTGTGAGAAGCCATTTAAAAGGATATTGTGTGAAAGTTGAGTGGAGTCCTACTCAGTTGAATGTTTAGATTTGCTTGCGTGTAAATATAATGTTAATCTCTATAAGATAAACGGGCCAAGAAATGCGCATTGTGATCAAAAAGTGCAAGGGCGAGACTTTTGGTACACCCCAAAGGAAGATGGGGAGTATAAAGTACCACTTAATGTAAGATATTATAAGTGGAAATTGGTGCTAGGTGAGACATAATGAGATTGTCTTTGAGTGCACCACTCACAGATGAAAAATAAGTTGGTTCGAGAGGATCAACCAAAAAATTTTGTATGAAGCCTACGATTTCAGTAACGGAATGAGCAAATAGGTTGGTAAAGAAGAATTACACCTGTGCAAGGTGTCGTCCAATATTATTGTGGGTTAGGATGAAGATCCTTGAACCCCACCTCCGATAGGGATTTTTGGGAAGCATTGGGGATAATGTTTTGTTTTAGGTCAGTCGTGTCACCTAAGGCCCGATGAGTAGATGGGAGGTGATTGACGACTAGTAAAGCGGTATGAATGTGATTCTGGAGTCACTGCAGTTAGTTTACTTCTGCAACTGACCTAACTTGTAATTAAAGTAAAGCATGGTACGGTAATTGAGAGGGAAATTATAGATTGGTAAAGTTATGTGAAGTCACTCGTACCTGTTTATTATGGACAAGGTGCCTATTAAGGTTTTGTGGGGGAAAAGTCTGGTCATTCTCCCTCTAGTTGTTTAGAGGTGAGCGAAGAAATAAACTTTTGGATCAGACGGGATTTAAAGTCCGTTGTTGAGAGGGGAATTAACTACAAACTATTTTAGGGAGACTTTTGAGCATCGTAAGAATTACGTCGCCATGAACCAAGATTTGAAGGACAGTCAGGAGTGGTCAAATGTTCTTATGGTTTCTCTCTAGATGGGAATTTTGTGTTGGGATGGACACGAGAAACTGACAGTTAGTGATGTGCAACCTTCCAATAGAATTGAGGCGATAGCGCCAATGATTTATAAGCTCGTCTTATTTAGATCTCATTGGTAGAAGCACAATGTGTGATGTGCCATTATTGAGGTGAGAGGTTATGACTAATGGAGTGTATTATTATGAAGAGAATTGAACAAGCTTGCCATGAAACTAGGGCAATAGCGAGTAAGACTTTAGACAGGTGGGTGGCACTAGCAGGTGTATAGTGGAGTAACCCTTATGTTACTTTGTGATTTATTTTGGGTACTAAAGGGGTGTTGTGCGTGGCTCAAGATCCTAAGTTTTGGTACCGGTCTTATACGAATTTTGAGGACTAAATTCCCTTGTAAGGGGAGGAGAATGTAATACCCCGTACTTTTATGGATATTTAAATTACATAAGTGGGTGTAATTTAATAATTTGTGAATTCAAAGTGAAAGAGAATTTGAAGTGTGGGTTAAATATTAATTGGCGAGTTTTGGATTATTATCGATGTTTGCTATATTTACTTACCGGAATAAGTAAATGAAGTTAGATTATTTTATATCATGTCGTAGTTGGGCAAAGCCACAAGTAATAGTATTTTATTCAAAAAACACGTGCGTAGTTGTGTTGGACTTATAAAGGTGAATTTTTTATAAGTGACTCGGATGGGGATTTAGAGTGAACGGGTGGTATCGAAAGGGTTGAAATAGTTAAAATAGAAGAGTACCCGGGGTAGTGTTTGGGTTGTGGGGACTTTTTGGACTAGTAGGGACTCGCATTTGTGTATACGAGCCAATTTTGGGTTTAATAAGGGGATAACCCTTATTTCTTCTCTTATAATCCGAGAGTAAGAGATAAGAAAGAATGGAAAGAAAAAAAAAAGAGAGAATAATTGAGAGGAAGAAGAAAATGGAGAAAGAGAAGATTTTCGACAAGCTCCAATGGATTCATGCATGAGGTCGTCGGATTTATCCAACGAGGCAAGTGTTTATTAACTTGCTTTAATTATTTAAGTGTATGTAAAATTCATATTATAGTTGGTGTAAATAATATGAATTTTTGGTTTGGGATTCTTGTATAAAATGGGATTTCTGGGAATGATTCGACATAAAATTGATGAAATGATAATCCCATATGAAATCTTAGCTTAAATCCATGTTAATGGTGTAAATTTGGTTGAGAAAATTTAAGGGTTTGATTCTTTAATAAATTGATGGATCCCATGGTTTTATTGTGGTGTTGGGTAAATCTAAGTGTGTAGATGTTAAATTGATGGTTGGTAATGATGGAAACCATAAACCTTAGATGGAACGAGTGTTGGAATGAGAAGAAAGTTAGAGAGGATGATGAATATTAACCCAACGCGATTTTTGAATCGATTCAGAATTGGGAGAATCTATTCGGTATAGGGCGAATCGATTCGGCCCGTCAGTTTTGAATTTTTTTTGGTTTTAAAAGGGATTTAAGGATAATTATTTTTGGAGATAAATATTGGGGTATCCTAAATAGAGTGTGAGGACCTCTAAATGATTAAATGAGTGATGTGTGACCCTTGGGATTAGTGGGAACCAAATTCGGGGTATGAATTTTAGGAATGTTTGGGACGAACAACATTCGAGGAATTATTCGGCGGGTAGGATGATTTAAGAATACTAGCCAGATATGATAAGATACTATTAAAAAATAATGAATGTGATAATTATATCATAAGTGAGTTAATACTTAGGGATTAAAATAAGTTTTGTGTATACTTATGAATTAATACAAATTTTTATATTCGGGATTTCAGGCTAATGCCCCGAGAGATAGGCATGATAGCCGAATTTGATGTGATATATATACGGGTATAGAGACATTGTATATATGATATGATTATGAATATATCTGTGTGTGAATGATAGATTTGTATGAAGCATAATGCTCTAGTGTTGTCATGGAAAGTTGCGCGATGTGGGTGAGGCCCCTAGCTTGAGGAGCAGGGTGCGCGTAGTCCCTAGGTCATAGCTTCCATATTTATATTGTGTGGCATTTATCAGGGGTAAGACATCTTAGGTATGATTCATCTTATTTCCAATGAGGAACTATGGTCGCTTCCCATATTTTGTGATTTAGTTTTTACCAAGTCGGTGTGAGAGTCCTATCGGTGGTACCATGGATGACGTGTGAATAATTCCCTAGAAGATAATAGCATTGAGAGACCGCATCCATTGAGTTATAGCTCTGGGGGATGGTTATTATACTTATATAGTGTGTGATATATAAGTATGGATATACTTGATGTGTATTGTATATTTTATATATATATGAGATGTGAATATATATAAGGATAAAATAAAGAATAAATGGTAAAATAATTTCTGGATCATCCAAGAGTATAAAATCGGGAATAAAATACGTGATATACATATATAAAGATGAGAATATTATATACGAGAAAAATAACACTAAAATGTGAATAGTGTAATAACTAGTGAAGGTTATTCATAATGAATGGATATATGATAAGCTAGAAATTATATGGTATAAGCTCATGCGAAAGCTTGGAATAATATACGAGGGACATGAGATAGTATTCGGGCATATTGCCTAATTGTTGTTACTTATTTTATTTGTCGCATTTTCATGTTACGCCTATTCGATATGGTTGTATAAATTTTTTACTGAGAGTTATCGATTTTTATTAATTCATTTCAGCTGTTGTTCATATCTTTGTACGGATTGATTTACTTGTGCGTTTAAGTTAAAAAGATTTGAAAGTTCAAAATTTGACACTGGGACTAATAGGTTATTAGTATTTATATGGTTTTAGACAGTGATGCTGAGAATGAAACCATATGAGATTCTTGTTTAATTTGATATAGGATTGATCACCCGGTATTTTATTAGGCAGGGTGTCACATAGCCTCATTAACATGTTAATCTTGACGTACACTTATTGATGCCTTAAATAATTTATATTACTTTTCTTAGGCTCAACACTTTATTCAATCAACCTTAATTGGTTTTAAAAACCCATCGGTTCACTTTCTTAACTCGACTCACGATTAACCTTTTACCTTATAATCGAGTTTCCTTATGTGAGATAGAGCACGATATGTGAATCAGGGAAACTTTTAAATCACACAATTGATTCTACTACTTCCTTCAGAAATCTTAACCTCCCGATTAGCAGATAGCTCGCTATGGACCCTAGGCTTATTCTTCTTACCAAGATTTCTATTTAGATATAGACTTGACTTTAATGAGTACACAATTCTTAGAATCCTAGATTTTCTCCTTTAAACCTCATTAGGTATTTTTTAAAACTATGTTATGCAGTGTAATTTATTTCACTCAAGCTTAAATATCCATATGATTCCCTATATGTACAATCGTACCTCTAGTTTCTCCAAAATTCGAAGCTTCTTTCTTACTTGGTAATATAATCAAACGTTGATTCATAACTATTTTTGTGAAGTCTTACTTGTTATAATACTTATTCTTCAGGGTCATGATGACAAACCCTTTTCAATTATATTCCTATAAATGAATTTCATTTGTATGACCATAATTCACTTTGTTAGTTCAACTCTTATTGCGCTATTTGTTAAACAAGTATGATATATGTTCTTCTTTTCGGAATCGTAAACCTACAAATTGATACACAATATTCCAATTGTTTCTAAGTTCTCAAAATCCCTTTAGTTAATTTTTTTACACAGAGAAATCTCATAAATTCTTGATAGGTTCTTATCACCAAAGTGTTATATAATTAAATCTACCAAGTCCTCGACTTTACCCAAATTCAAACTTAGGCGAATAATTGCCTACATCATGATGTCATACGACCTGTAAATACTCTATGCACATAACACCCATGATAACTTCTCGTGTCATGAAATCAATTATATATCAAGGCATATTAATTTCCTCCTAAACTCAAAATGTGAATCAGCATAACAATTATATATATATACTAGGATATGCCCGTGCCTGAAGGCACGACGCTAATTTTAAAAATTGTACGCCGTTGATAGGATTGTAAGTCCTATTTAGTGCGCATTAGATAAACATTTTTTTAAATAACCTATAGTACAAACCTATTAGTTTAGAAAAATCGAGCAATTTTTTAATCTTGTATAAATAAGTAAATATTTTTTTACAATACAAATTGTAAACAATTTTTAAAAATTCGATAATTTTTCATGTATTTATATTGGGGCTAGCAAAATGAATCAACGAATCGTGTTTTTAGATGACCCGACCCGATATGATAAGAATCCAACGGCCTGAACATGGCACAACACGATAGCGTAATTTTTTTCTTAACCTGAACACGACACAATAACACTAAGTAAATACAATTTGATTGGACATGATTAGATCCGACTCAACATGACATGATTGGATATGATTGGACCAATTAGTGAAAAATTAATAAATTGTGGGTCTAAGAAGGGAGCTGATAGTGGCTCTAAATAGTGAGTTGATAGCTGGTCTACATAAAATCTATATCATGACATGAAAAAAAAATACCTTATTTACAACATATTTATGGCATATTACATAATGGCTACAACACATTGGCATTGTGATAACTTCATGCTCAATGTACTACTTTGGTATGTCTTACTACACAACTTACAACCCAATTTACTTTTCTTATAACAATTTACCAAAGAAAATTGCCATCAAAAAATTATTTCCAAGTGACCTTCCTTTAAAACACAAACCAAGAATGCAAATTGGGCCAAACCTCTATGTATCATCTGCTTAGTCAAACAGTTTCATTAATCACATAATTAAAAGTAAGTGAGTCTTGAACATAATACAACTGAGTCATTGTTGCAGCAACAGTGACTTCTGTGCTATTGTTGTTGTAGCAGCAGCGACGGCTACTGTGTGATCGTTTTCATGCTCCCATGTTCGAATGTCAATTCAAGAGATTGTATGCATAATTTCCAAGATCGAAATTTTTGGCCCATTACTACAGCAGCTCTATTTAAATCAACATACCTACATAATCATTATCGCTACTATTAAAAATAAAAAAGATATATAAATAAAATATATTAAATTTTCAAATCCTAACCCTCTCAATGAACAACTTAAACAAAAATGAGAAGCTTCTCAACCTAAATACACGGTAAACACCAGCACACATACGTCTGGAGATTATGAGAAAACGTTATGTTACCTGCATATAATATAAGAATAGATTCTATTAGATTCATGTATAATATACTAACTAAAAATTAGATGGTCTTGCATAATAAAAATCCAAATATATCAACAAAATAATAAAACTTTATAATGGACCTGTTATGATTCGCGGTAACATAATAATAATGAGATATGAGATAGCAAAATATAATTATTGTTATTGATTCTATTATTTTAAAGGGTAAAGACGATCAAAAGTTTATAGGGACGATATGCCCTATAATGTATATCAGTTCAAACTCTGGCTTATTAGTCAAATACCAAATTTGTTGTTAGTGTTTTAGTTAAGAAAGTACTGAGAGTGACTTCTTATCCAATTCTTTAAAAGAAAAAAATGAAACAATGGACAATTATCTAATTAATATGATACAATTAAGATAAATGTATCACAACTTTAGTTATCATACCTGAAGCAGTTCAACTGATAAAATATTATCTGCATGATAACTCCCGCTAATACAACTCCATGAAGATTTGCACCAGTAAGTTTACATTCGTGCAATGTTGCATTGTAAAAAATTAAACCCTCATCATCCACATCCCGGAATTTCGCACACTGAAGGTTAGTGCATGAGAAGAATACAATTTTGAGACATGAATAGCTAAAGTACAGGAGTGACAGATCCAGTTTAGAAAGATCAATGCCATAAAGATTCACTCCTCTAAATTTGACTCTGTCAAATTGTATGCATTTGATGATATTAGTTTTTGTCAACTCAGTATCCAACTCATCATGCTCCTTCCTCTTATTATAAACATCAGTAATTCCATCTATTAGTCCAAGAAGTTGATAATATTTTGCCTGTTTAAAATCTCTGAATATTCAGTCTCAGTGAGGGAACTACCCAAATACTTACCCAAATGCTCTGTATTAGTGCACTATATCCGACCATCATCCCCATTGAGTGAAGAAAAAAATCACTGGAACACGGTGAACCAAAATGTGTGTCCGACCATCACCCCACTGCTTAAATGAGTGTCCTTGTGTGTGCCCAAAACATTATGGTTGCTGAGTAACCAAATGGAGCGAGTATTACTATACAGGTGGTTTAAGAATTAATATGTAAAAACTAAAAATTCGAATAAGATGTGATAAAAGAACTAAGTGAGAGTTTAGAATACCTTCTTATTTGTTCTGGTCCGCAGGGGGGTTCATCATGAGGTTGATTTGAAGTGAATACATGTGGCTTAAGTTCAAAACAATATACTAAAATGTGACAAATAAGGACTACAAATGTTTTCCAATAGTACACATTGTGAGTAATGCCTCTTTGATATGTCAAATACTGAGATTGAAAAACATTTGATATGTCAAATAGTGAATTTGCAAACTTTCACCTCCAACTATGGAATAACACTCTAGTAAATTCACATTAATAGAAAATTTTCAGAAAACCAAGTATAAGATATATTTAAGCCATTAACTGTCATAATCAAGCAAGATTTACAAACACAAACTGAGCAGAAGTGCGTTAAATAATAAGAGAAATGAACATAAAACGCTAACTTATGAACTTAGTATATTATTGATCAAATAACACAAAAATTCATTCGGGCATCTTCAGGTAATGAGTTTCACAGTGCAAGTATCATACCATACGTGCAAGTATCATACCATATGGACAAATAAACATATTCTTAAAGTAATATATTGTCCTTTCTTCAATCAATACGATAATTACTTAATGGGCCCTTGCCCTCAATATTCTTCACGCTTATAAATTCAGAGATGTCCATAAACTTGTGCATACAAATTAAGCAGCTAAAACAGAGGTTAAAAATAATTTGGAAGAAGACAGTTTTAGGCTTCAATTTTAACTTACATAGCCTTCCTTTGAATACCTCATTAGATGTCCTATACTCACAATATTGGTCGTCGCTAAGTTCAAAACATATCCAAAATAATAATATTTGCAGTTTGGAAAACACAAATAATTAACTATCTATAGCATAACAAAATGAACTCTCTATAGCATAATTCCTTGGTCGTTATGGAATTTATGGTGTTTTGCAGAGTAGCAGTGTTTACGGAGCATATGGTGTCTATCTAGACAGAGCCCTGGTTCGCGGTGGAGAAATTATGGTTACTGAGGATTGATGATGGGAAACAACTGAGATAACTGAAGCCCGAAGCTAAGACAGCCTCCTGCCTAAACTAACCAGAAGATCAGATGAAACGGGGTTTTGAAAACTCATGGCCCCACCTATCTGAAGATTTTCTTTACTATTGTTATTCTCTATGTCTAAGAACTTCATACTTTTAAGTCACTTGACCAATCTCAAATTTGAACCTATGTAGCCATTATGCCTTTTTCGTTTTATTTCCATCCTCTCCGATACCTGAGTTAGACATGCATCAATTTTCAGCAAATTAGACTAAATAGTTGTAAGAGCTCTTATTGTGTTTCTCACAAATATATAAAATTGAAAAACGATAATTAATTTGGGACTTTCCAAAAAAATAATATATGACTATTAATTTGGTACAGGCGGTATATTACCTACAGGCAGCAACGTGGACATGAAATAATGAGGCAGCAAAAAGGTTTGCAGTGATAGCATTGAGGGCGACATCATTTGTGGGAATGCGCGTTTAAGAGAGCGAGAGATAAAAAAAAGGCATTAGCGTCACTCCAAAGATGTTAGCGGCATATCACTAATGATATACTTAACTTACATATAGGCAAAAATACACAAACTCTCGCATTAAAAAACAAATATGTAGGCTCACCAAAAATCTATCAATTATACATTTCTTGAAACGTCAAAGGTTTATTGAAAATAACACTAAAGAACCATGCTAAGTCTGTGAGCTCAAACTCAAACACAAACACAAATTGAGAGGGAAAAGACATACCCTGATATTGTCGATGAAGTACTACCTAGAAGAATGATGTAACGAACTCATTGTTTCCACTGAGTGACATAAAGAAATAGTAAGAACATGAGCATTTTGAAAGAAAATAATATATACCACCAAAAACAAAGCTATAACACAGAAATACGTAATGAATTAAACGAAATTTCAAGGTCAGACCGGATGTGTCAACCACAAAGACCATTATCACACTTTTTAAATGGTGTGTTTGTGTGTGTGTGTGCGTGCGCACGTGTGTGAATATGTGTGTGTCCACGCATTTATGTAGATTCGCCTCCAACAAATCACGATAATGAGAATTATAAGAAAATTATTATGGATATTGAATATCCTACACACCTACCCTAAATAAGAATCCAAATACTATACCAAATTGCATACATACACCACAACATATCATTTCAAACTAAAATATAATTTAAGACATATGAACAATAAGTATATTGGATTGGAGGAAACTTTTGTAAATAATATTTTATAGCAGTTGAATCTAAACTAAAAGTAAGAATCATTTCCAAACCTAGAGTTGGATTGAAACTGAAAAGTGGAAAAAATGCATTTGCACTCGAACCAAAGTACATGAAATAGAAAATATGTTTGAAGATACTTAACATTGGTTTGAAAATATTACCATTAATACTTAATAACATATGCTACATTAACCCCCCAAGTAAAATCTATAACTTTGAGAGTACTTTCTTCGAACCAAAATTTGAATAGTGGTGTGGTGTAACCAAGAATGAAATATGCAAAAACACTAATAAAAACAATAATTTCACCCGTGAATAATATATTAGTTCAATTACTTCACAAAAATCTACTGAATAAAGAGTAAAAATCATCATAATAATGAAAAGCTCACATGGTTATTTTATCAAACACATGGCATACAACCTGTATTGATAAATGAAATCTTGACTAAGAATATGCTTGCCATAAATTTGATTATTCCAAGTGATTACACAACAACAAAAAAAACTGATTTTGATTATATTTCACAAACCCATGTTAGATCTGTTAGATAGAATACCAACAAAAAACAGCCATCAGCCAACAATAAGAGTGGATATCCAAAATCAAAAAATTAAGAATGCACCTTTTAGATCTATTAGACCCAACTTCGAACCTGGAGAGAACGACGTAGGTGAACCCAAAGAGAGGCGGCAATGAACAACAGTAAATAAAAGAATTGTGGCTACATTGAAATACAACTATTAACATACTACATGCACCGACACCGCATCCGTATTAACATACTAAATATGCATCCATATTAATAGACAAAATATGCGCACTTACATATGGAAGTTGTCCGATAAGGTCAGACCTCAGTTTTATACTAATAGCAATATAGTATTTCAACTATATATTTATATATATCGGGATATAAAAAGGAAAAAGAACAAACTTTGATGAGAGTAATAGCAGCAGCTCTTCGTCTTCTACACAAACTGGACCACACGACATAATAAATTCGTGGGACATTTCATTAACTTGGTTTTGATGCTCACACTTCCCTCTGCTTTATCAAAAGAAAGATTTGGTTAGACCACAAACAAACAATTTCAATTCATTAAGTAAAGCAATGTAAAGAGAGTGAAAAAATAATGTAAATAGGGTGATAAAACAATTCAAGATTTTGAAACTTACCAAGATTTCTAAATTTATGGCTTCCAACAAACAAACAATGTAAATTCATTAATTAAAGCATACATACATATTCAGAAGTTAAAACATGAAATCAAATTGGAAAATCATACAAACTTTAGAAAGTCCCTCATTAACCTAAAACTTAAAAGAGAAAATTGGCTATTTTAAAAATATGCATATTCAGAAGTTAAATGGTCAAAAAACACCAAACTCAAAATTGTAGATACATTAGATAAAATCTTTACACAAAAAAATGTAAAAATTGCCCCAAACCCTCAAGTAACAACTCTAAACTAACATATAATAGGGCAAAAATATAAATTAATCCACGAACTAAAAGCTTAAACAGTAAAATCGTGAAAATAGTATACATACATATGCATGATTCATGGAAGCTCCATAGATAGGCCTGCAAAAGAAAAAATAAACAATAAAACACAAAAACTAATTAGATCCCAACACAAAACATAAATCGAAATAGATCTTAAGAAAAATCAAAATGAAGAAATACACGTAAACAAATATGTTAAAACACAAAGCCCTAGTATGAGTATTTTTCATAGAGAGAACCAAGCAATGAAGATGAGTACCTGACAGATGAGGAGGCGCGGGTAGCAGAGGTGGGTGGGAGGAGATAGAGGTGGGCGGAGAGTAGGATTTTTAGAATGTGTGTACTCGTCATTGACAAAATGAGAGAAGTTTTGGAGAGTCCAATCAATTTACATTCTTACCCATGTTTTTGAAATTTGAAGAAGGGGGCATATGAATTAGAGTGTGTTAAAAAGAGGGGGAATTCAAAATTTTCAAGGGCTAAATAGGAAATGCAAAAAAAACTCAAAAGATGACATCATCATTTTATCTTATGACATACATAAGTTTTCTACTTTATTATATAGATATATCGCAAGTTAGAACTCATGATTAGTCATTTACCCCATTAAGATGGCAACTTACAATTTAGTGTGAATACTAATTCGTCTTCAATCAAATCTCTAAATATTTAGAGCAACTAATTATAGTCTCACCAGCCAAAGTTAACCAAAAAACCACGTGTAGTGAAAACCTATTATCACTTAATAATTTTAAAGCACTTTAATTTTAATAACTATATAATTTATCACCCTAGACTATCAAGAAGTCTTTAATGTAAAACTACACATGAACTATATCTTAATTAAAATTGGACTAACATTGTCTTATAGACAATACAATAGTAATCGTCGTTTACAATCGCAACACAATCCCGAAGAATATGTACCTTAGTCTTAATCCACTACGGGACCATGAACGTATATTGTCACATAATTTTAATATTGAAATCCCTTACGTACGACCAAGGAATTTTCCAATCAGACCGAAATCCTCAACCTAGACCATCAACCTAGGTCGAATGATGAGATGGAAAGCTTTAGAAAAAAGGTGATGTTATCATCAATCACTAAGATGCTTCCCTCCTTACAGGTTATACCTACTAATTTATCTTTAATGATCTTGGTACTCTACAAAATAGAATTAACACTAACAATTCTCCAATGGATCCCATGATTATTACATGTCTTAGTTCTCTATCCCAAAAGTTCATACTTGAACTTACTATCATTATCCCAAAATACCACTAATACTTTCCCATTGAGCACAATTGTTGACCTTTACTGTACTAGGATACATTTAAATTACTTAGGATACTATTTCCATAGTGTCACTATCATTGGTTCCTTACCAGGGCAACATACCAATACTAACCAACCTTTACTCCTTGGGGAATCAATACACCTAAACATCACCATAATATGTTTTTCTCCAAACATCGCTAATAGCATAAATCAATAGATTAATGAACCTAATATATCTTAGAGTCTATCTAATGGGTGAATCTATACTCGAGGTCCTACTTATTTAATGTATACGTTAACTCAACACTTAGGTCTTACTCGTATTGTTATATTACCACAATTGTAACTAGCCTATGAGTAGTAGATTCTAATGTGTGTGTAAATGATTTTGTTTAGTTGTTCCCCAGTAAGATAAGGCACTAATGAAAATATCAAACCATTTTATGGTGTTCATAATTCTATATGTTAATAACTACAATTGTTCGAAAGCCTTTCCTTAAATCTTGACACAATTTTCTTTTACCTAGGCGTTACTACAAATCATTTGTTTCATCCAAAATATTCACAATTTTTTCCATAGGTTAATACATACCTTGCCTATACTAATTTTTTTGCAATGGGGCACTTGATTACACTCTCAATACCATTATTAGTCTCATGCATGACCACTGGTGGCATGACCTTCTATAACCTTAACTTGTTATTACTTAACATGAGAAACCCCATTATCTCGTTGCCTCAGTCGTGGACATAAAGAATTATAAAATCCCAAATTCACCTTACGGATTATCTTTCAACTCAATCATTCTTAATGTTTTCCTATGTTTCACCTATCTTTTTGTATTATTTGATTTGAGCTGAAAACATTAGAATTATACATGTAATTTATTTTCAGATCATGAATTTGATTCTGGGTTTAGTGATTCATTATGTGATTGTGACTTATATGTAATATTAAGGGGACATTACTATTATGTATTTGGTTACTATATATGTAAACAATTCAGATGGTTTATGGAAACCTTTTGAAATGGAAAATATTACTTACACATAAATTTTAGTATATATTTTAAGTGATTTGTTTGATCTACAATCGTAACGTAAATGTTATCATTGATTTCATTGCTATCCCATTGCATTGTGTTTTACTTGATGTCCCATAGGGTAATCTACTTTATTTTGAGACTTATTATCTTAGTTTTGTTATGAATGCATACTTGTTTCCTACGAACTGAGATTAAACCAAAATGTGATGTTTTATCCATGTTATTAAAAGATTGCCATCAGCATGGCATATGCTAGTTATACAAGATAAAGGGACAAAATTTGTGGAAGCAAAGGCTAGAAAGGGTTCAACAGCGTTCTCAATAGTATAAACTGATTCTTTTAATTGTTGATTATAAAAGTTAATTATGAGATTTATGAGGAAGTGGATTTGTTTTGATAAGGTATTTGATAATTGATAAATTTTAGAATGACAAAACTAAAGATTTTATGGTCACGTGAACCTTATTATAAATGTGTGGCTCAAAGTTATCATAGTCTCGCAGAATTTGCCCTGTTGTAGAAGGTTTTGTTTCTTAGCGTGACTTTCTTTTTTTAATTAGAAAATGAGAAAAGTCTTTAGGATTATACATTTACCCTTTTGTAATACCCCGTGACTTTGAGACTGAGAAATTAAATTTTCGGGAGAAATAAAATTTATTTAAATTGGGAAATTCTAAATTTGGAAATAGAGGTCCAAAAATTAAGGACTTTATAAAGTATTCCGGATGATGATTCCGAGTTCGCCATTAATTTCAGATAGGTCGAGATAGTCGAAATGACTGTCCTTGGGTTTTATTTTTGGTCCAAAATATTTTTAAGTTAGTTTGGCTCGAATTGGAGTAAACGAGTCATTTAAAGTGTGTATTATAACTTAAGTTGGGTGTTTTGGGAAATTAGGCTTATAAAGCCTTTGGGAGATTAAAATCTCATTCTTGATATTAAGAGAGAGAGAGAGAGAAAGAGAGAGAGAGAGAGAGAGAGAAGCCCTAAAAAGAGAAAGAAGAAGAAGGAAGAAAGAGAGAGGAGAAAGCTTGGAGATCTCCGACCCATACACAATTTCGGGGATGATTTAACCTCTACAATTCTGAGGCAAGTTTTTAATCTTGCTAAATAATTCATTTGTGTGGTTATTTCATAATTTGTGGGTAAAAGAATTTGATTTTGGGTATAAATATCAAAACCTAGATTTTGGGACTTATACTTGAATTTAATGTTTATATATGGGATTGATTATATTTAAGTTGATGAGATGAGAGGTAGGTTTGGGTTTTGATGTGAAGAATATGATTAAGTTAAAGATTGAGGGTTGTATGATAATATTTGGGTGTTTGGAGAGTTTGGTTTTGCTCAAAAATGGAAAAAGGGGCAAATATCTGGTATGGCCGATCGACCGCGCCCAGGGGACCGATTGACCGCGCCTCAAGGGAAAATCCTACTGCATTCTTCGTAGGGAAAAATTTAGACCTGCGGTTGATCGAGGGTCTGGGACCGGTCGACCGATCCTCTGTTTTTAGCCTAAGAGTGGGATTTTTTTTACCCCTTTTCTTTTGGGTTTTATTCTTATGGGTTTTCTGAATGAATTTATTATGGAGGGTTATAATATAATGTTAAGGGAATTGTGCTTTAGGAGGAATAGGGGATTTTGAACCTATGTTAAAATTGGTTTATGAGGGTAGGATGCCTCTTTTGGGAAGGAAATGATTATGGGACAGAATGATAGGCGGATTATCTCAATATGATGGTGGTGGGCTACCATGAAATAGTTATAAAATATAGAGATAGTTCCTTTATGTTTATGTGCGTATTAATAATACATATTTTGAGGTATAGTGATGAAAGTGTAAAAGTATTTCCTTTTAAATAAATGCGGAAGCGTTGAATACAAGTGATGGTTCAACAAAACAACAAGGCCGAGTTTTAATATCTAAAGAAACAAATTAAGAGCAACATAATTCAAGTCCTAGAATTTGCCTAAGTCATCATTAACAATTATTCAAAGTTAGGCGAAACCATATTAATGCAAGTGACTTGAATAAACCAAATTTAATCCAATATTAAATTAAAGTCCCAAATTGAATGAGTGTGAATATAAAACCAAATTTTATCTTGAAATTATCCTAAGCATGCGTTCTAAATATTGTGCAAGATAAAATAAACAAGGTCACACTACACCGTGATATACGAGGAAAAACCCACTAATGGGAAAAAACCTCGGGATGGCCCTAGCCTCAAATTCACTAAAAACGGTATTACAAAATACAAGACAAAAGACTTACTTCCTAAACTCGAACCCTCTCAAGCCGTGATGCTCCTTCTTGTATCAACCTCCAATTAGCGGATAACCAACGGAGCTCCACCGTGGTCTCGGAATACACCGATAGGACTTTAAATGGTCACCGTCACCCGAACATGGAGCCTTTCTCCAAACGGGTAGAATCTCAACAAAGGTCTTCTTTGTGATGGGGTGTAGAAGCAAACCCGAAACGTCTCTTGAATTCGGTAGAGAAAACCGGTGCCAAAAACTCCAAGTAAGGATATGTATATATAGAACTTGGAATAAACAACAATGGGTGTAAACTAGAGTGTGTATGAATTTTCCATTAAAAATTAACACTCAAAAACATGAACATTTTCCCTAATTAAATTTGCTCTCAAACTCTCTCTAAGAGTTGAATATGGAATGGAAAAGTTATCTTGAAAAATGTGTTTCCCGCACATAATAAAGTATGAAAAAGTGGGTTGAAAACCAAGTGGAGAAGTGGGGAAAAAACTGTCAAAAACTGCTCAAAACCGTTCCCGCCTGACGTCTCGTTCGAATGAACTTGACTCTCGTTCGAACGAGACTTCTAACGAGCGACCAGCCTGGGCTCGTTAGAATCTCGTTAGATATCTCGTTAGAACGAAAACTCGTTCGAACGACCTATCGAACGACATATCGAACGACTGACCAGATTAGGGTCGTTGGCAAACTCGTTCGAACGAACCTGGTTCGAACGACAAAACTCGTTCGAACGAAATCTGGTTCGAACGAAAAAACTCGTTCGAACGACATTTCTAACGAACGTCCAAAAAGTTTGAAAAATTCGATTTTGGCCCAGAAACTTTTATAAACTTTTATATACTTATTTCTAAGTTTCTAATTGATTCTTTCTGAAAAATAAAATGCAGTTTTTATTAACCTAACACCCAATACATATTTTTCCAAGCTCCTATATACATATAAATAGATTCATACCTTGGGAGCATGGAACCTAAGTTGATGACGTACAAACGAGGCACATAAACTACGCCATGTTGATGATGCTTTATACTCTTTGCCGCTACGTCTTCAACAAACACTTCATAGGTCTTGAATATTACAATTAAATAAAATCGTATGAATAAATGTTTTTGTCCGGAATTGAGCCAAAACTATAAGAGGACTCAATTGGAAATTTGTGTCCTTACAAATCTCCCCCTTTGGCTATTCCGGGACAAAAACCAAACAAAAATCCTAAAGGGCCGTCAAGCTCTACTAGACTCAAAACATAACCCGCCCAATCTTGACTCAACCCAAGGATCAAACTCTTTGCCATAGAAAGATGCCGCTTTAGAATAATTCCTGCACACTTAAGCAAACTCATCAAATGAATAGGGAATATCAAAATATTAAATGCAATTTTTAATTAATTACCCCCCCTAAATTAATTCTCCCTTTAAACACATGACCTACTTAGAAAGACGTCTCCCCCTAAGATAAATCTCCCCCAAACGAAGATACGATAATAATAGGATTAGATACCATTTCTCCCCCTATCATCATTCTCCCCCTTTTTGTTCGGGAATAGGCAAAGGATAAAGAACTAATAAACAACATGTGAAAGCTTAAAGTGATAAGACATGAAAGCATATGGGCAATTAAAGCAAGGCAAAGACAAACAAATATCATATATATATATATACTATAAACATACCAAGAAGTACGTGCATATATAGATAGATATAAACACACACATGACACAAAATACAATAAGTTTGCACACTCGTATGGCAAAAATGTGTCATATGGAAACGGAAGTGTAGGGGTGTGAACTAGCAACAATTAAATTTAGAAAAAAACACTTAAGAAACGTTCACGGAGTTCTCTTTTGATTGCAAACTTCATCACAGTTAAATATAACCTCATGTGACAATATAAAGATTGAACTCAATGAACAAACATACACAATGCATACAAGCCTAGCATGATGATGATTCTACAAACCAAATAGAGTCATGACATTAAAGACAACTAGGATAAACCGACATTGTGCAAACCGTTGATATACCATCCAATTCTCCCTCAATGAGCATATATATTCTTTTGTTTGTGAATGAATATATCAAACAAACATAGGCCTTGGCAATTGCTTTCTTTTAAATGCCAGATATTCTGTTTTTAGGCCTTTGGATCACGTATTTCTTTTAGATCCAATCAACGGTGGCTTACAATCGCAAAGGATTTAATTCATCCTTTCGGAGCCCTTCCCCGTGCATAGATTTATTGATCATGTTTTCATTTTTCTCACAAATCTCACATGCAACGGATTTTGACATGCACTAGTCCTCCTAGGTCATAGATATGTAGATGACTAGATTGATAGGAGAACACCTCAAAAAGCTCAAATATAACATGTGACATTAAGATTTCAAAAGAGCTCGTGCATGTGTGAATAGAGGCATATAGAAATAGAATCCATTTAAACAATACAAAATCCAACTACTCCATATAAAACATGGTAAAGAACATTTTAAGGATGGAAAATCTAAACCAAAAGTTCTAGCCACATGGAAGCGTAAACGATAGGATTCAAACACAAATATATGCCACATAAAGTGTGTCAAACAAAAATACACACAAAACAAAATCTTTTTGAGTTTTTAACATTTTTAATCAAAAATAAATATTTACTCAAAAGGACAAACAAAAATCATTTGTAGTTTTCATTAAGCTTAAATGAAATAAATAAAACACAAATGATAAACAAAAATCTTTTTATATTTTTCAGTTAAATCAAACACAAAATATAATATAAAAAGATAAACAAGTCATGATTTCTAGCATGTGATATGAAATAAGGCAATGACTAAGAAATGACTAAACAAGCATACATTTAGCATATGAATATAGCATGGAGTACAAACGCTAAAGTATGCAAACACTAACACAATTATCCTTTAGATTTAGCAAGGGAGGAGGCATGTGTAAGTAAATGAGAATCAAAATCCCTATTTTGTAAGGCAACCAAGTCAAATTTCCTAACCCAAATTAATGAAGAATTACTATCTTGGGGTGTAGAAACATTATCTATCGTGGTTACTTTACTATGGGATTTTCTAGGAATTCGTTTAAGATCTAAACAAAATTTCCTAAGATGACCTTGTAGACCACAATGTGTACAAGTAAGAGCATGTCGAAAAGATTTATCTAAGGAGTGATCATTAAATGCATTCCTAGAAGATTCTCCTAAAACATTGGTTTTGACTTTAGGGTTAAAATCATTATAAGAATTGAAGCCTAAACCAAAAGTGTCATTTTTAATTTGGACCGTTCCTAACATTTTATCTAGTTTTTCCGAACGACACTCCAAATCAAATTTGACATTACTAGAATCTTTTAATTTATTTTCCAATTCTAAAATGTTAGATTCTAGTAAAACATTTCTCTCTTCAAAAGCAAGAAGCTCCTTTTTCAAGGATTCCATTAAACCCCTAAGGCTATCTCTCTCGCCTTCTACATAGTTAAGCTTCTCTTGAAGAGTCCTCTCATGTGTCCTAAGGTCTTCTATTAAGGCATTTTCATCAATGACCTTGACACTCTCTCTTAAACTCGCTTCTAACTTCAAATTAGCTCTTTTCAATTTAATATATTCTTTATATAATTCATGAAAAGCATTTTGAAGTTCACTCATATCAACCTCTTCTTCATTTTCACTCTCTTCTTCTTCTTCACTCTTACTATCATCAAAAATAAGAGAATCATGTATAATGACCTTGGAAGTGGCATGTGCTATAATTTCATCATCCGATGAGTTTTCATTATCACTCACATGTGCCATAAAAGCCACAAAATTTTTCTTAGTGGGGGATTCGGGCTTCTCTTCCTTATCACTATCACTAAGGGTCGCATTATATGAAATGGGTCGTTTACCCTCTTTCCTTAGTTTAGTGGGGCACTCAAAAGCCCTATGGCCATAACCTTCACAACCAAAACATTTATTAGACTCGTCCCTATCAATATTTTCATTACTAGGTTTAGGGATCTTATCGGCTTTAGAAATCTTCTCGTTTTTATCATGTTTAGAAGATTCAAATTTCTTAAAATCATTTTTAACTTTATCTTTGTTAAATTTAAGAAATTTTCTAAATTTACGAGCAAACAAAGAAATGTCTTCCGAGTCACTATCACTATCGCTCTCTACTACTTGTTTAACCTCTTTACGGGCTTTTAACGCAACGCCCTTTTCAATTTTCTTTTCAGTTTTAGAGGGAAACATATCTAGTTCATAGGTTTGTAAATCACCTACAAGCTCTTCTAATTTCGTAGAGGCTAAAGTGGGTAAAGAATTTAAAACGGTCACCTCTGGAATAAATCTATCGGGTAGGGACCTTAAAATTTTCTTTACTACACGGTCGTCAGGTATTTTCTCTCCCAAGTTAAAGGATGAATTAACAATATCAGAAAGTCTAGCATAAAATTTATCAAATGTTTCTTTTTCATCCATTTTGATAGTTTCAAATTGAGTAGTGAGGTTTTGGAGTTTAGAAGCTTTAACGACACTCGTTCCTTCATGAATTAATTGTAAAATATCCCAAGCTTCTTTAGCGGTTTCACACATCATAATACGTCGGAATTCATCCGGTGCGACAACGCTAAACAAGGCATTTAAACCTCGGGAATTAAAGTTTGCTAGCTTAAACTCATTTTCAGTCCATCTATCAACGGGTTTGGGAACATGTACATTTTTAATTAAATGTGTTGGTGGGGTCCAACCGTTAACAACAGACATCCAAACATGTTCATCGATAGATTTAAGTGCCGATTTCATTCGCGCTTTCCAATACGCGTAGTTTGAACCATCAAAAATAGGAAATTTTGAAAATGGGGAAAAATCCATATTTAGCCAAAAAGTAAAGAATCTTAACGAAATAATTTATCGTTTTTGGCTCTGATACCAATTTGAAAGCGTAAAAGTATTTCCTTTTAAATAAATGCGGAAGCGTTGAATACAAGTGATGGTTCAACAAAACAACAAGGCCGAGTTTTAATATCTAAAGAAACAAATTAAGAGCAACATAATTCAAGTCCTAGAATTTGCCTAAGTCATCATTAACAATTATTCAAAGTTAGGCGAAACCATATTAATGCAAGTAACTTGAATAAACCAAATTTAATCCAATATTAAATTAAAGTCCCAAATTGAATGAGTGTGAATATAAAACCAAATTTTATCTTGAAATTATCCTAAGCATGCGTTCTAAATATTGTGCAAGATAAAATAAACAAGGTCACACTACACCGCGATATACGAGGAAAAACCCACTAACGGGAAAAAACCTCGGGACGGCCCTAGCCTTAAATCCACTAAAAACGGTATTACAAAATACAAGACAAAAGACTTACTTCCTAAACTCGAACCCTCTCAAGCCGTGATGCTCCTTCTTGTATCAACCTCCAATTAGCGGATAACCAACGGAGCTCCACCGTGGTCTCGGAATACACCGATAGGACTTTAAATGGTCACCGTCACCCGAACATGGAGCCTTTCTCCAAACGGGTAGAATCTCAACAAAGGTCTTCTTTGTGATGGGGTGTAGAAGCAAACCCGAAACGTCTCTTGAATTCGGTAGAGAAAACCGGTGCCAAAAACTCCAAGTAAGGATATGTATATATAGAACTTGGAATAAACAACAATGGGTGTAAACTAGAGTGTGTATGAATTTTCCATTAAAAATTAACACTCAAAAACATGAACATTTTCCCTAATTAAATTTGCTCTCAAACTCTCTCTAAGAGTTGGATATGGAATGGAAAAGTTATCTTGGAAAATGTGTTTCCCGCACATAATAAAGTATGAAAAAGTTGGTTGAAAACCAAGTGGAGAAGTGGGGAAAAAACTGTCAAAAACTGCTCAAAACCGTTCCCGCCTGACGTCTCGTTCGAACGAACTTGACTCTCGTTCGAATGAGACTTCTAACGAGCGACCAACCTAGGCTCGTTAGAATCTCGTTAGATATCTCGTTAGAACGAAAACTCGTTCGAACGACCTATCGAACGACATATCGAACGACTGACCAGATTAGGGTCGTTGGCAAACTCGTTCGAACGAACCTGGTTCGAACGACAAAACTCGTTCGAACGAAAAAACTCGTTCGAACGACATTTCTAACGAACGTCCAGAAAGTTTGAAAAATTCGATTTTGGCCCAGAAACTTTTATATACTTATTTCTAAGTTTCTAATTGATTCTTTCTGAAAAATAAAATGCAGTTTTTATTAACCTAACACCCAATACATATTGTTCCAAGCTCCTATATACATATAAATACATTCATACCTTGGGAGCATGGAACCTAAGTTGATGAAGTACAAACGAGGCACATAAACTACGGCATGTTGATGATGCTTTATACTCTTTGCCGCTACATCTTCAACAAACACTTCATAGGTCTTGAATATTACAATTAAATAAAATCGTATGAATAAATGTTTTTGTCCGGAATTGAGCCAAAACTATAAGAGGACTCAATTGGAAATTTGTGTCCTTACAAGTGAAGAATCTCATTGAGGATGGGAGTTCTATTTAGAGATCCGAAGTGATTTTAGATATGATTTAAGGTTTAGGACTCTTTGGGAGAGTGGTAAAGGCATGGCGTGAAATTGTAGGTTGAGATTTGTGCCAAATCCTTATAGTGATAGGATTCTATTCAAGATATGATTTGGAACGAATGAGAGGTAAAGGTCGCATATCCTTAGTGATGATAAATTCAAGGAATATATCATAAATGTGGTAATGTTAAGGGTTCATAGGGACAATTGAATCGTAGTCAGAATTGGGAGGGATTGGGTCATATTATCAACTAGAATAGTGTGTTGTAAATCTAGTCGGGACAGTTCTTATATATTGGTGTGGGATTAACATGTGACAACCCGCTTATCAAAATAAGAGGTGGCCAGCCTGATACTCCAATAATAACAGGAATCATAGATGGACCATTCTCATCATCATAATAGTATAATAAGTATACGGGATAACCACCCAATATTTCAGAAAACGGGTTGCCAAAATTTTTATTTTTATAAGTTAAAGAAAGCATTTTAAAAACCTCCAACTGAAAATAAGGTGGATGAAATCTACAAGAATAATACTGAACAATACATATATAACACAATAAATGAATAAGTTGTCGGTTAACAGTCTCTTACAATGTTTTACAACGATTTAAATTTATTTACATAATACATTACAATAGGCAAGTACAAAATCTTGGGCCACACGCCCAAATGAATAACCCGTCCATAACAAGAGTACAAAAATGAAGGCATCTATAACAAATTATCCCGCAGCATCCGCAAGGTGTTGCAGCTCCAAGACACAGGAAAGGGGAAGTCAATACGGGCGTCCTAGCGGCGGAGCACGAGGGAGAACATAATATTCATGCACAATAAGAAATATGAACGGGTCAGGGCCCGATTTTATATCATCACCAGATGAATAAAGAGTATGGCAGTTATGAACTGTGAATCATGATTGATAATGATAAGAATCTACCTACTCAATCTTAGAGCATAAACTAAGGCAATTAGAATGACCATAAATTTAATTCAGTTATATAAGAGGATAATAATAATAATTATTATTATTAACTAAGAATCACCATCCTTTACACTGTTTCATTTCATCGTTCCGTGTCTCATTAGAAAACGTATTCAAAGCCCTTTAATTCTTAGAGCACTTTATCATAAATCAAGTCCCACTTGAATAAGAATAGTTATATTCAACTATATATAACGATTCTAAGACCGTCCTTCCGAGTTTCCCCACTGGACGAGCCCCTAAATAGCTATCATCTTCCAGGTCCTATCAAACAAGACAACCTGGGCATCCTATAACCCAACGTCGGGAAGTGGCCATATACCTTCGACAGTGAGTCATAACCACACCCGAAATTACCTCACTTCGAATAATAAATACATAATACATAATAACCGGTCCTATGGCCGAGGACTATATTCACCCTGCATTCACTATCCAGGGGACTTCGCCTCATGCGCGTACTTCCCTTATGATAGCATTTAGAGAGGTGTGTTTAAGTAAATTATCATTTACAGTTTTATTTCCATTTTAATATATACATGACGTTATATCCAAGTCCATAATCGTTTAAGGTCACCATTATAAACTTCACATTTACTAAATTCCCCAAATTAGTCTCCGAGAAATCATAACATTTTAATAAGCCATAAAGTCTAATACACCTCAATAGAGTCTCTAAAGTCCCCCAATATGAAATCTTATAACTCCTAATCTCAAACTAACTTGCTAAGGGAAAATAATACCTTAACGTCAATTGACTAATCCCCAAAATAAGCCCCAACTATCCCCTTCTAACCTAGGGTAGTTACCTTAATAATGTAAGACTCTAGGACACTAAGTTTACTTCATAAAAAAAGGTTCCTAAGTCCTAAGCCTAAAAGAAAAGGGTTGAAGTTGAGTTAGGAAAATAACTCAAAACTGCAGGATTTCGAATCGATTCGCCCTAGGGACGAATCGATTCGCCCCAAGCAGCGAATCGATTCGCCCAAAAGTGAATCGATTCAGATGGAGAAACCAACATTCTGCCTCAGGCCAAATCGACTTGGCCTTAACCCGAATCGATTCGGGTTCCCAGACCTGTAGCCTTCCCCCTTAGCGAATCGATTCGCAGAAGGGGCGAATCGATTCGCCCTAACGAATTTACCAAGAATGGGGATACGGGTTATGAACCCTAGTTTTTCCCCCCAAACCCATATCTCCTCCAACCAACATCATTAATTCAACCCAAAGCAATCTTAAATGCATCCTAACTACTCTAATCCACACAATAACCATTTAAACAAATTCTAAGGGTTCAAACTCTACATATCCCTTAAAACCCCAAAATTGTTAAATCAATTCCAATACACAACCATCACACATATTTATTCATCCTAAATCATATATTAGCAAGTAAGAAACTTGGCTTGAAGTTGAAATCTCGGATTCTTGGAAGATGAATGCAAGATCAAATCCCAAATCTTCAATTCTTCTCCTTTCTCTTCTTTTCTCCAAAATTCTTTTCTTCTCTCTTTCTCTCTAAATTTAATAAATACTCACTTAATAAAATAAGATGAGGTGCAAGACTTAAACGTGCCTCTCTCCATAATTCCCATCCTTAAGTGTCAATACCACATTAAAATGGCTCATAACTACACATTTAAGTCAATACTAGTCAAAAGTGCCCGAAACCCAAAAATACAATATGGCACTTATTTTGACTATCTCGACCATTTTGGGACTAACTACGCCCTCTAAATTAGCATCCGGAAATATTTAAATCATTTCAAGTCCTAATTACATCTACACCATAATTGTCGTTAAAAGCACACGACACTACAAACGTGACGTGATAATATTTACATACACATAATAGTAAATATAGAACAATCTAGTAAATATTCTTTATTAACTCACTTAATTGATATTTACTCCATCATCCATTATTTTATATAATTACTTCACACAGTAAATTAATATAAAATAAATTTCTCAAAAGTAAGGGTTATTACATAGCAATGGGGATTCCAATAAGTGATGGGATCATGGAATGAATTTAGGATTGAGCTTCAGGTTGTAGACTATTAGTTATGTGCATACCAATAATCGAAATTATTACTAGATATATCGATGTGCTTTGAGATATAGATGGGATGTGTAGTTATTGTCGCATACATTAAACTTTGGGTTGATAATCTTAATGTTGGATATATTGGAAGACTATTCATATCATAGGGGAAATGGATGAATATGCTTCAAGTGAGGGATCGTATTTATATAACGAATTAAGTTAATATGATTGGAACGACAGCTAGTATATTGAGGACTATGTACACGTATAGCCGAGTTAATGAATCTCATACATATGGACGAGAGATACTGTGTATATATGTGTATATGTGGATATATATATCTGTGTGTAGATAGGTATATATGTGTGTACATATGGTGTGAATATCTATACCGTGCGTAATGGTTTGATTATATGATGTGATCATATGGATGTATATATATAGTGTGAATGATATATATACTTGTGGTGTGAAGCATACCCGACACATGCTATCATGGGAAGTTGTGCGTTGAGGTTGAGCTCCTGGCTTGAGGACCAAGGTGTCGATATTCCCCAGGTCATAGTCGTCCATTATTATTTGTGTGATTTTATATTTTTGGGGGTGAGAAGTCTTGGGTATGAGTCGTTTTCACTTGCCGATTAGGAACTATGACCGCTTCCCATACGTTATGATTGATTTTGTCGCCATGGTGATGTGATAATAGTCCGATAGGTGGTGACCCTAGGAGAAAGTGAGTAATTCCTAGAAGATGATAGCATGGTGCAGTATTTTGGTATCCTATAACCGTTTATGTTATGTGGATTGGAATGTGTACATTATGTGTGTTATGTATACGTGGTTATAGGAACAAATGATTGCTTATATATATATATTTAGAGTAAATATATATATTTATATATCCTATAGGTGAAGAGGATATGGAGTTTATATGACGTACATCTTGGGTGATTTGGTGTAATAGCTTATTAGGGTCGAAAGATCATACTTAGAGACAATTGCGGTTATATCGACCTCAAGGAGATTTAATAGAGATTCTAATTATGTTCTTAGATAGTACTCTATAATTAGGTAGTTGTAGTAGTAGTATTTGTGTGGACATAATGGATCCCTACGATCAACATTGTCAAGGATTAGTGTATCGGGAGGGTTCCTTATTTGGATTTCTCTTTGCGAGACGACCCACACACGAAACATAGTGCAATGTTGGGAGTGGAGAGAAGTTATGCTTTTAGTACTAGAGTGTATGTTATTTTGAGAATGAACTCTGATATTGAAACCAAATGGTAATATGTGTCGTACTAAGACTAATAATTTGTTTAAGCAAATAACAAGAAACAATAAAGCCGAGTAAGGTATATATATTTGTGTGTATATATTTATATGGGGTTATAATGGAAAGGTTTTTTGGGTTATGTAAGATGCCAGGTCATGCGGGTATAGGCCGAGCGTATGGTTAGGTAAGATGTCCTTAAGTGGGTGGGGTAACTTAATTAAGGTTCCAGGACATGATTAGGTGCGCGCTGTAGATGAGAGGTGAGTTTGGGGGTTTCACGAGAGTGCGACTCCACTGTAATTATGAAATAGTGCATTTATATTTATTATGCACGGTTAGCACACTTGCTAAATATTTTTACACCTTGGGCTATGACCCGTTTGTATTTATCTTTTGCAATATATATATATATATATATATTGTTACTACAGTTGTCCCACCGCATGGATATCGATTTCTCTTCTTTCCAGAGTCTTGGGAGCCGTAGCAGTTGCAGACTGTTGCGGGACTTAGTTGTAGTCGCTTCCTACTTCTTGTAAATCTAGATAGGATTCATTTTGTATATCGGGTTTTACACCCAAGGGTTATTTATATGTTTATATTTCTTCCCTATGGTTGTTGTATTGTCTGTGACCCGACAGCTTATTCGAGTATATTTTTGTATGTACTTATGATGTATGGAGAGTATGTTCTTTCTTCATGTTGAGCATGTATATTCTTAATTCATGTTTATAGTCATTCTCATTATTGGTTTGAATTCCATTGTGTGTTTTACTAAATTTTTGGCATCTTCTTTTATAGTTTCGGGTAGTTAGCCTTATCTATTTTACTATGGTCTGTTGATGCTGAGAATGAGCCATCTGAGATTCCTAATTTAATGTAGTATAGGGCTAGCCACCCATTATTATTTTAAGCGAGGTGTCACACCTGTATCCATTATGTATTTATAGTGGTGAATGTTCAACAAATTTTTCATGCATAAATAATAATCCAACTATAACCAAGTTCTGATTAACATCCTTATGAAATCTATGAAATTTTCTTTGATCCAATATATGTCACCCTTTCTTTGTGTGTGTGTATAATATATAATGAAAATGGTAGTGGACTGTAATAAATCATTAAGTTCTCAATCCTATCATGTTCTTATGTAATAGGTGCGGGGTAAAATGAACAAACAAAACATAAATGCAAGCATATTAAAGACATTAAGCAATGGTTACTTCATCAAATTTAAATAAACTAATGTTGATTTTCCATTTATAAGAATTTCAAGGCCAAAACTTATCGACTTCTTCATATAAGAAGAACATGACATGTAGCAGTGCGAAGATAATTCATTTCGACATCTACATAAACAAAATCACAATACCAAACCTACATTGAAAATCAATAATCTAGACTAAGCACATATATATATGAAGTATTACTTACAGTACATGCATGTGAAAAACTACCCAAAGAGGGAATGTTAATTTAATAACACACACAAGAAAACATATAATTATATAGATAATCTATCTATCTATCTATCTATCTATCTATCTATCTATCTATCTATCTATCTATCTATCTATCTATCTATCTATCTATCTATCTATCTATCTATCTATCTATCTATCTATCTATCTATCTATCTATCTATCTATCTATCTATCTATATCTCTCTCTCTCTCTATATATATATATATATATATATATATATATACACTCCCCGTATTTTTGGGTTACTCGTAGTTGACCCTGTAATACCCCGTCCCAATAGTTTATAAATTTTCCCACATAAGTTGTAATAATACGAAAGCCTTGGGATGAATAATTATGATTGAGTTTATTGCTGCAATTGATTAATTGTGGTCCTAATTGTAAATTTTGGAACTTGTGGGTTAAAATTGGAAATTTGGATAAAAATGAGGAATAGCGGTTCGTACGAGTTCAGGTTGTTCGAATGAGAAATAAGGGTATGTCTATTCGTCTGTCTGTCTCTATGATATTTATGTAATGCCCCATAACAGGTTTATGGGTTACCCGTAGTTAACCCTATAATACCCCGCCCTAATAGTTTATGAATTTTCCCACACAAGTTATAATAATACGAAAACCTTGGGATTTGAATCATTATAGTTGCAATTGACTATGTGGGGTCTTGATTATAATTGTTGAAGTTTGTGGATTAAAATTAGAAATTTGGAAAAAATGAGGAATAGTCGTTCGAATGAGTTCAGGTCGTTCGAACAAGAAACCAGGGTCGTTCGAAATAGGGGATCGAACGAGGTTCGGATGAGATCCCATTGAATAACAGGTCCATGTCATTTGAAGGTCGGTCGCAGGCTAATTGGAACGAGATGCCTTTCTCGTTCTAATGAGAGGGAATTCCCGTTTGAACGAGCATGACTGGACTTTTTAAATCAAGTTTCCCTCGTGCGCTTTCTCATTTTGGGATGTTAGATGGATAAGACATCTTGCTCTTGTGAGCCCAGATTGGGAAAAATAGGATTTTAAGGTTTAGGGTTGTTTTGTTAAGGATTTTTGGGTTAATTTAGGTTGTTTTGGAGTGGAAGAGGAGAGAGAGAGAGAGAGAGAGAGAGAGAGAGTTGGGGGGCTTCCCCCACCATTTTTAGATTTTTGCATCTCTCTTAACCTCAAACCACCATTCCACCATCATATATACACCCTATGAAACCATATCCAACTAGTATTCCACCATATCCAAGCCTTAAATACCCGTTTCCACCATTATTGAGTAGAGCAACGAACTTTAAGGTGTTGTGGGGGTTATTTGGAGATGAAGATGGATTATTTATGAAGCTTGAAGAGGGTTTTGATGGAGCTTTCATGGAGACAAGATTAGTGGAGCTAGGAAACCATTATAAGGCCATCTTAGGAGGTGGTAGGTTGCCATCTTCTTAAACATTTCATGCCTTCTATTATTGGAGCTTCATTTGAGGTGTAAAAACCTACTCTTAGTTTAAGACTCTATTTTGTGTATTAGTAGTATTGTTGTTAGAATTTAAGAGTAGAATGCATATGGATAAAATGATGGATTTTTAGTAGGTTTGGTATTAAACATTTTTATGGAATAAAAATATTGACAAAAATGTTATTTTGTCAGAAATAAATGATGTGTAAATATTTCAAAGTTTTCTTGAAATGATTGGGACTTTCATGTAAATGATATGTGTTAAGAAGTTGGGTGCTAAACATTTTTATGGAATAAAAATGGTTTAAATTTACATTTTTATCTTGGTAAAGATATTTGGTAAATTGAGTTTGATTTTTGCAAAATGAAGATTTTCAAAAAAGGGACAGTGCTTTGAGTTTTAAAAAATAAAATGTTCTTTAGTCTTGAAAAGTACATTTTTGCAAGTATTATGAATTTTCTAGAATTAAAATCCACTCAGTAGGATTTTTTGGAATTAAAATCCATCTTCTCATGCATGTAAACTTGTAGTATTTTGATGAGGAACATAAAAACAAGTTTAAGAAAGTTTTGTTGGGTTTGAACATGAAATAAGAAATATGGAAATTTTAGTCTTCAAAGTGTGTGAAAACGGGGTTAAAAGTGTGATAAGAGTGAGGGTGTAAGACTACATGTATTAATAAACAAAATGGTATTTTTTTTGTTATAAAAGTTGTCTTTAAGTGAAATTAGGTTTCTTGGATAAAGAAAGTGAAGAAAAGTTTAACTTGAAAAAGTGGTTAGTAAAACTGTTGAATAAGTGTTTATGGTTAAAACATTGGGAAGTGGTGTGTGTAACTTAAGAATGTTATACAAGAATAACACTTATAAAATTATAAAAGAAACAATGAAATAAAGCTGATACTCCAAAAGGTTAAAAAGGTGTTAAAGCAATTAATAAGTTAGTGTGGGTAACTTAATGGCGTTTGGGAAATTAACACTTGTGAAAATTGAGTAAAATATGAGTTTGGAAACAAACGAATAAAATGGTACTGTTACGTCAAGTCGAAGATTTTTATGAAATAAAAATGTTGGAAATGGGTGTTACACATGATGGTCCTGAATGAATATGGTTTTAGAATAAATTCAATTTTAAACTGTAAATGATAAGAAAAGATGATTTTAAGGTATAACACAAGTTGGGGTGAAACCTTGGGTTTTGGCTTCAGATGGGTAAAAGGAAAAGTGTAATAATGTTGATATTTGAAATTTTTTAAAACACATTAAAAAAAAAATTCGAATGACATCGGAATAATTAAGGAAGGCCCAGAGCTCGAGGATAAAAGACCCGAAATGACGAGCCAGAGCATACCGTGGTGTCATCGATGGTGTGGATCCTGTTAAAATGCGTAGTTTATTTAAAGATTTCGAGAAAAGATAAAGGAATAAGGACTATGTCAAGAAATGGGTTGTGTGGTGAAAACGTGTTAAGACAACCTAACTTGAATGAATTAATAAATATTATGATAAAGGTTAAAGTGGATAAAAAACATGTAAATTGATTAATGTCCTGAAAGTAAAGGAACAATAAAGTATAGTGGTTAAACAAGTGAGTTAAGAAACCTAAGAAGGTTTAACCATAATTAACACAAGGGTGTGTTGTCAAAGGTTTTCAAAAGTTAAATATGTATTTTCTAACACGATGTTCGCATGTGTTGAAAGGGGTGATTTCCAATTAAAATACTAATGTGGATTGGTTTAAAGGAAATGGGTGATTTCGATTAAAAAAATGGTTTTCGGTTAAATAAAGCGTAGTTGTCGCATCCCGACTTAATTAAGTTAAACTCGTCCTTTTTAATTAGAGATAAATTGCCTTAAGTAGTAAACAGTGCTTTAATTTAAATCTCTAAGGGAAAATAGCATAAGATTTTTTTTTTTTTTTGCATGTGTAGATGAAAACATAACTACCTTTACATGTAACTTATAAGTACTACACAAATTTACATAACCAAGATCCTTAGTTTAATATTTACACAAAAATATTCTTGATACTCAAACCATACTATATATCCGTCACTCCCTGGTATAAGGACCTAACTTGGTAGTGAACTCCAAATGATAAACATACCTGAAACAAAACATTACAGGAGTGTAAGCTATAAAGGCTTAGTGAATGACCATATACCACACATATAACCAATTTGAATAACCATTTTTATTTTATTCAAATGTTATAACCCAATAAGAATTGTGAAACTCTCGCAAGCCTGGACCCGCCACACTCCAATTAACCCACCACAGTTATTAGGGACCACCACATCCTTTTATTAGGCCCGAGTACACAACCTTTAAGTTGGATTAATAGGACCGCCACATCTCGTAGGACCCACCAGTCCTTAACATTAGATAAAGGACTCACCAGTCCATATAATTATATAACATTGCTTAACATTTTGTAATCATATGCATATGTTTCCTAATTTCAACATCACTCCCATAAGCATTTTAACACAAGTGTTTAACTACACATTTCCATATGAACAAATAAGCATCTATATTTCATTGGACAAGTAACTCACCTTGGATTTGGTGCTAAGATTAATACCAAACTACTTCCTTGGTATGGTAGTATTAGCTGCTTCCCCACATAACAAGTCAATGTCATTAGTATCTGAATACACCTATTAACATCAAACCCAATAACACATCACATCACATCATTTGGTCAATCAGAAATAACTAAGATGGAATTAAATATGAAACTTCACATTTCTATAACACCCAATTAATTAGGTTTCTAACACAATTTACGTAATTAAATTACGAAATCGCTAGACAAAGTTATGCACATTTTATTACAACCTTTTCCAAATTGTTTCTCAAGAAAAACAACAACATAACTTCAACTTCCTGGAATTCTCATAAATTTTATACAAAATAACTTTCCATTATATTCCACCCAATATCAGTAAACACATTTAATAATACAAAATTAATGTTTCATAATTTTCAGGGCTCATTTTCTATGCTGAGCAAAACGTCAAACACCTGGTATGCATTCTTGCTCCTTTAGGGAAGATTTTAAACCAAAACTTCAAACTGTCACCAAAGGTTCATTCCTTGATATTTTTACACAATTTTTGGATATGTTATACTCATATATGGTTTCTAACATCTCCGACTATAATTACTTTATTTCACTAAGTATTCCATGATTTATGCCATTTTTAGCATAACTAGGTCAAAATAGAACATTAAGGCATAACTTAACATTTTTAAGCATACATAACCTCCACTTTGGGTGTAATTCATGGAAACATATAATAAACATGTTTTAGCAGATATATACATCATGAGCATGAATTTTCCAAATCAAAATGCTTTACGAAAAAATTGATGTAAATCTAGGACTTTAAAGTATGCATTTATGATCCTAGCTCTAGTTCTAACTTATGTTCTTAACCCATCCTTGTTCCCACACAATTAAGCAATATGGGTATCATTAACATATATATCCACATCAAAAATAAAAAAATGCCAACTATAGAACTCATTCATGTGACCAACTTTAATAAAGAAGTAACTACCTTACGAGGATTCCTCGATTTATAGAAATTTTCCAAAGATTTCTTCCTTAACTTTTTTCTCTTTCTCTCTCTTTAGGCAAAACTTGTTATTTCTTATGAGTAAGAAAACATACCTCTCATTTATAATCAGAAATACATTTTATAGTGGTCCAATAGCAATAGGGGTAGTGGTAACACGTGATTGGTTGGATGAAAGTTCAAATTAGACAATTCCATTAATGACACATTTGTCCCACCTTGGTAAAATCACCATTACTCACTATCACGGGCCTCGATTTACTCCCTCTTTGTGTCTATGAGTAGATACTTAAACATATACAACTTTTATATGTTGTGTTTTCCCAAAATCATAAAATTAGTACACCTAATTTGGGCCCGAATAGGAAAGTAGCAATTTACCGAAAATCTCAAAACTATCACATTTGGTGACCAAACATTGCCAATTTCGCATCAACACCCTAGCTTAATTTTATAAACATAACCATGCATTAAAAACATATTTTATGATGAATTTAACCACATAACTAATCATATGATCTAAACATGTTATCCCCGATAATAAGCTCAATTAACACCTAATGTAAACAACATATATCTCACATGAGCATGCATCCCCTAAACATGATAATTAACATGTTTAACACACATAACCAATTTATAACTTATAACTAATAACTTATAATTATTCATGTAATTAATCATCCTAATCATGTTTTAGGGCCTTATAATTCTACTCCTCTTATAAAAATTCCGTCCTCGAAATTTACCGCATAAGAAACTTACCAAACAGATGAGGATGTTGCTTTTTCATGTTATTCTCCCCTTCCCAGGTGGCATACTCCACATTATGACTTCTCCACATCACCTTAACTAGTAAAATACTTTTATTACGTAACACTTTATCCTTTCGATCTACAATAGGAATGGGTTTCTCCACGTAGGTCAAGTCATCTTGAAGCTCTATCGGTTGTGAAATAAACACATGTGAAGGATCGTCCATATACTTCCGTAACATGGATATATGGAAAACATCGTGTATTCGAGACAATTATTGTGCTAATGCTAACTTATAAGCTAGAGCTCTGAAAACGTCCCGAAGGCCCCAATTTTTAATTTAAAAACTTTTATACTTAAAAAGATAATTTCCTTGTTGAGATATGCAGAAGCGTAAGATGGTTCACAAAAACACCAAATTTTAATTTCTTCCAAAATTAAAATAAAACCAAGTGAACTTAAATTAATCCATTAAAACATTTTCACTTAAACATAATTAATTAATCCAAGTCCTAGGAAATTTGCCTAAGTCATATTTCTCAATTTTATCAAGTTAGGCCAAACCAATTTTATCAATAAAATTAAATGAATTGAATTAAATTAACTAAACCTTAGCCAATATTTAATATAGTACCAAATTAAACAAGCAGTGATTAAATTAAAACCAATTTTATCTTGAATTATCCTAAACATGCGTTATAAGTTATTATGCAAGATAAAAGTAGATCAATCACACTACGCCGCGATGTACGAGGAAAAACCCACAACGAGAAACAACCTCGGACGGCCCTAGCCTCAAATCCACTACGTACGGAATTTACATTTACAAGACAGATGACTTACTTCCTCGAATCGAACCCTCTCAAACCTTGATGCGTCTTCTTGTAACCACCTCTTCCTATCGGATAACCACGGAGCTCCACCGCGATCTCGTACCCACTGATCGGAAAATAGGTACACCATCAACCACACATGGTGCCTTTCACCATGTGAGAAAGCCGCAGCTAAACAATTCTTCTTCTTTGAGGGATTTAGAAGAAAACCAAAACTTCTCTTCAAAAGGTAGAGATAAACCGGTGCCAAAATGCTCCAAGAAAAGTATATGTATATATGAACTTGGAAGAAACAAATATGGGTGTAACTAAGTGTATAATCAATTTTCTTAAAAATTAGACACTTTAAATCATGAACTTTTGCCTTAATCAATTTTGCTCTCAAACTCTATCTTGGAGATGGTTGTGCATGAAAAAGTTAGTTTAGAAATTGTTGTTCCTTCACACTATAAATCTGAGAAAAGTTAGTGGAGAAACAAGAAGGAAAAGTGGGAAAAACTGCTAAAAAACCGTTCCTGCTAAATCTTGTTTGAACGACATTTTCGTTCAAACGACATCTCATTCGAACGAGGTTTCTAATGAAGTTCCAGTGTGAACTCGTTAGAAATCTCGTTGGAAATCTCGTTCGAACAACAATCTCATTCGAACGACATTTCGAACGAAGTTCTAGTGGCCAATATGGGAACTCGTTGGCAAACTTGTTCGAACGACTTGTGGTTCGAATGACAATTTCGTTCGAACGACACTTCGAACGAACTTACAGAAGTTCCAAAAATATTATTTTTAGCCTAGAAACTTTATATACTTTATATAAAAGGTTTTAATAGAAATCTTTCTGAAAACAAAACACAGTTTTAAAACCTAACACCCAATAAACTTGTTCCAAGCTCCTATATATATATAAAATGTATTCATACCTTGGGAGCATGGAACCACTGTTGATGACGTAGAAACGAGGAACTTAAACTTGGAATTTTGATGAAGCTTTCTACACTTGACCGCTACGTCTTCAACTAAACACGTCATAGGCTTGAAGAATGATCAATATGGTTTATCCTATGACTCAAACATTTTTGTCCGAAATTGAGCCAAAACTACAAAGGACTCAATTGGAAATTTGTGTCCTTACAAATCTCCCCCTTTGGCTATTCCGGGACAAAAACCAAACAAAAATCCTAAAGGGCCGTCAAGCTCACTAGACTCAAAAACATCCCACCCAAAATAAAGAGTACAATGCTTGACTCGAATACCACTTTAGAATTAAACGCTTTGCCAATTGAAGGTTGCCGCTTTAGAAGAATTCCTGCACACTTAAGCAAACTATCAAATGTATAGGGAATATCAAAGTATTTATTGCAATGAAAATGAAAATAAGTACTCCCCCTAAATTAATTCTCCCCTTTTATAAAAAAAAATCTACCTAAGAAGGTCATGACTCCCCCTAAGTTAAATTTCCCAAACTGAGATACGATTACAATTACAATAGGATTAGATACCATTTCTCCCCTATCATTGTCCCCCTTTTTGTTCAGGAATAGACAAAGGCTAAAGAATCAAAAACAATAATTTTCTTCCCCCAATTAAAGCATGTTACCCTTAAACTAAACAAGGGATAACTAAAATGGGATAACAAGCTAAACATGCAAATGGGCAAAAGTGATGAGAACATTAAAGTATATGGGCAACAAAAGCACAACTAATCAAATAAATAATAACGGATACCAACTAAGATGCAAGAAAATGATACCAATAAGATACATGTAATACCCCATATTTTTATGCTATATTAATTTGGGGATTTATTAAATTTAATGTGAGTTAATAATTTAATATAAATCCAGAAATTAATCACTTTATAATTATTAACGTGATGTGAGTTAGTAATTATGGGAAACTTGTTGTTGAATATTACTAATGAGTAAAGTAATATAATATTGGTTCTATTAAATGTCACGAGTGAATAGAATTACAATTTTGAAAATTTGAGTCGGGACGCGCCCGTGTCGCGTCGGGACTAAATATTTATTAATAAAAGTGAATAAATTATAAGTTGCTCGTATGGTCATTTTAAGTGCGCCAAAGTGTCCGTAAGGGTTGAGATAGTTAGAATAGTATACCCGGGGGTTTAGTTTGGGTCTCGGGGCATTTTTAGGCCTATTTAACACCCCGGGAGGGCATTTTGGACATTTCGCATTTTTGGGTAATTAAACCCACGAAAATTATTAGGCTATATCAGCCATTTAGAATAGTCCTTTAGGGTTATCAAATGAAAAACTTTAGAACGGACATAGGAGAGGGAAGGAGGAAGCTTTCCAAGCAATCCAAGGCCAAAAAGTCACCCGATTGCACCGCCACCACGACCAACGCGTAGATCGCACGACGGGGAACGCAACCACACCAAAATCGTCCTCAAATCAGAATTCTGAAAATCCCAGGCAAGTATTTATCTTACTTATTTTCGTTAATGCATCATTTATGTTAGCCTAGGGTGATTAGGATGAGTTTTATAGAAGAAAACCCATGTTGGAGATAGGAAAACCGCATGTAGTTAGGATTTTATTGATAATCTGGAAACCCCTTCATATGTAGAGGCTTAACCACGAATTTATGATGCATTAGGAGTAGAATTTCTGGGAAAAGACTGATTTGAACCATGTTAAAGAAATTTCTAGGGTTCTTGAGATTTACATGAATTTTGGCATGTTAATCCATGGTTATTAATGGAAATTTGCATGCTTTACGTAGAAGATGTATGATATGGGTTTATAATGTTAGTAGTACAAATTTCTGGGTGATTGGGAATGAAAAATCTGGATTTGGATGAGGTTGTGTGATAGAACCCGTAACTGGTTAACTGCAGAATTCGCCATACCTGCTTGATCGATAGATCGAGCCAAGAGCTTCGATCGATCGAAGGTTCGATTGATCGAGCCCCTAACCTCGATTGATCGACCCCTTCTGACAGACTTAAATTCCCCTTTTAAAATTGTTGAACTATTTCTAAATGAAGAGTACTCCTTATACATCCTTATTAAAATATTTTGGGAGATATAGGAGACCAGTAGGACTTATTAATAATTATGAGACCTTTAATGTAAGACGAGATGTACATTTTTGGGAATATTTATATATAAGGGACGAGGAAATTATGCATTAAAGGGAGAGACGCGTAAAATAGTTACGTTGGAAAAATAGATGAGCACCTACTGAATTTTACACTTGGGAGGATAGAGTCCATGAGTGTTACGTAGTAAGTTGGAATAATCCCTCAAAATAAAGTTAGAGATGAACCGTTATACGTGATAACTAATAATGGGAAAATAAGGATAAATATTATGCTTATGGGTTATGAGATGAACCTAAATTTGATATGGTAAAAGTAGTATATTTATATGACTGTGTTTATGCATATATTATATACGTGTGAAAATCATGCCCGCGCTACTTGCTATCCCTGAGGTTACCGCGCTGGGACAGTCTTATCTCGATGGGACCTTTATGGGGGATATTGACTCGTACCCTAGAAGATATATATCCTTGGTATAGGCTATCTGATCGATGGTCCGACGGTCCTAAGAGACGTGAGGGTATGTACGGACCTCTTAGAGACTTGGAATCTATGCTTTGCCTCAATATTGTTTGTGTATGGGTTAATACAGTTCGAGAGTGATTCCGAACTTGTATTTCCCTTAGTACGGGTGATACGGGGATTGGATAGCAGAGTATGCCCGCACCATAATATTTATGTGGGGTGCTGTTAGAATATATATATTATACGAGTATTTAATATATATATTAAATTCTGAAATTTGGAATTTCATACTATGCTTATGGAAAGTAAGAAATGAATCATGACTTCAATTTGGGAATACTTGTTTGAAAAGTATAATATGACACTGGGAAACTTTATTAATAAATAAAGTTAAAATGTGAGCTTTGTTACTGAATGAAATTTTACTCTTAAACAATTATATTGTTCAGTTTTAAATCTTACGAGTAATCTAAGATAAGTTAAACCATTGGGAAGATTAGTGCGATATAGGATAAGATCAACCGTTGGAAAGGTTTGTGCGATAGGCGTGCACATTAGAAGAGAGGTGAGAATTTCTCAAGAGAGTGCCGCACTAATATGTTGTTGCATTGGCCTGTAAACATTTTAAATACTTGCTAAACAAATTTTAAATCATATACACTATCGGGCTCTAACCCATTTCTATTTTCCTTTCTCTCTTGTATATATATGTATATCTTACAGGTGCCCAGCCACAGGGCGTCTTGCATAGGATCCTTTGGAAGGAACGCGCTGCATCTTAGGTGGGAGTTGCAGGCCTCTTGCTTAGATGATTTCATTCAATTGACTCCACTCTTATCATATTTATTCAGTTGGGGATGTGTCGCCCGTTTCCATTATCCAGCTGTTTTATTGGACATTATGATTCATTTATTTCTAGTATTGTCACTTTGGGATTTATTACTGTCTGGATGTTTTACTTTAATTTTTAATGTTGGGATTCAGTTGTTGAATGTTTAAATTATTTGGATTATATGTTCTAGAATAATTGTGGTGTGATTCGTTAATATTGAATTATGTAAAGTTTTAAATCATTGATTATAAATAGAATTTGGAAAGTAATGTCTAAAAATTAGTTTTGACACATAACTTAATTAATTAGGGTGTTTAATTTTGAAAAGTTATTTTTCGACAGTGATGCTAATAATGAACCAACTGTTCACCTTGATTTTAATTGAATAAAGGAGTGATCGCTCGGTATTTAATTAGGCGGGGTGTCACAGGTGGTATCAGAGCATCAGGTTCTAGTGTCCTTAGGATCTGTACGACTTATTTCGCTTTCAGCTTAACATTTTTGCTATAGAACCCTATTTTAGGATTGTTGTATTCTTGGTTTTACGTTTACGTCTTTAGCTATTTGAGATTTGATAATAACTATAGACTAATAAATTTCTTCACGTTTCAGATGCCTCCGAGATGTGCACCAAAGGATAGGCGTGCCCAAGCTGAGCATTCAGCAGCTCCGGCATATGGTACTATGAATGCTAATGAGGTAGCCGCTATTGTTGCTCAGGCGGTGAATGTCGCGCTATCATTGGTACAGCAGGCCCCACCCCAGATTCAGGCAGTGGCGCCAGTACCCGTACAGCTTCCATCTGTATGGGAGCGGGTTAGTGATGCCTTTCAGAAGGCGCATCCCCCTGAGTTCTCGGGTAGTTCAGATATCATTATCGTCAGCCAATGGAAGAAAGATATCCAGCGGCATCTTCGTATGTATGAGTGCACAGACATGCAGAAACAGTTGTTGGCTTCCTTTAAGCTAGTGGGGGCCTCTTTACAGTGGTGGGAGTCCACCACCACCTTGGAGGAGAGGGATACTATCCTGATTCAGGTATTCTGGGAGCGGTTTGACCGCAAGTACTTTCCACCCGCCGTGCAGACTGAGATGAGGAGGAAATTACTGAACTTGAAACAGGAGAATTCTACCGTTGCTGTTTATGAGGAGGAGTTCACGAGACTTCTCACCATAGTGCTAGATGAGGCACCTACTGAGGGTAAGAAGATAATGTTGTTTGTGGACAGGTTAGCTTGGAGGATCCGTCAGCATCTTATAGGGAATTTATCTCTGAGTACCTTTACAGATGTACTCAATGTTGCCTTACTACATTGCCAGGATCACCGCTTCCATCTGCAGGGAAGCAAGCGAGCAGGAGAGTCCAGCCAGTAAGGCAGGACAGGGGATAGTGGCGCTGGTGGAGTACCGACATCCCAGGGACAAACTCGTCAGCATGAGCAGAGTTGACATCAGGGGGACCTTGCCAAGCGCTTCCGATCAGGTGATTCTAGGCAAGGATTTGGGGGTTTTAGGGAGGGTCAGCAGGGCCAGCCTAATCAGCAAGGCGAGCAGGGCCAACACCGACATCAACAGGGTCAGCAGCAGGGCCAATAGGGCCAACATCATTTTCATCAGGGCCAGTGGCAGAGTGGTAACGGCCAGCAGGGCCGTGGTCAGCAGGGTCAGAGGGGAGGTAACTTTAGAGGCCGATGTTTCGGGTGCAGCAAAAATGGCCATAGGCGTCAGGATTGTCCAGAGGGAGAGAGGGTACCATAGCATTAGGGTGCCCGTAATGAGCCACAGAGGCCACTTTTTCCAGCTGCCCTCCCAGCACCAACCCAGGTACCAACCCTACCAGCCATTCCAGCAGCTCCAGTGTAGTAGGGACAGTTACAGTATGGACGTGTCTATAACGTCCACTAGGCAGTAGCTCCACAGGCACCACCCGCGATTGAGGGTATGTTTCGTATCCATGGTAGTATGGTTCGGGTTTTGTTTGATACTGGGGCGACGCATTGATTTATAGCTACGCATTTTTCGAAGGCCTTAGGGTTATTAGCCACAGCAGAGAGCACTGTGACGTGTGTAGACTCACCACTGGGGAGTGGATCGCTTATTTTCTTTATATGTCGGGGTGTGGGGGTAGAGATTGGTAGCTTTGTATTACCAGCAGACATGTTAGTCTTAGATATGCATGAACACGATGTTATTATCGGTATGGATTGGCTCGCAGCTTACAGAGCAATGATTGATTGTTTCGGTGGGAGTATTGTCTTTGCCATTTCGGGGCAAGAGATGTTTGCAGTGGCGATGCCTCGCCCAGAGGGTGGCTCGACCGCTCATTTATATTACATAGAGGAGGATACCTCTAAGGAGGTTGTGATTCCCTTAGACTCGATCCCAGTTGTTTGTGAGTATTCCGATGTATTTCAGGAGATACCAGGCCTACTCCCCAGTCGAGAGATAGACTTTTTCATAGATTTATTATCGGATACTAGACCTATAGCACGCGCTCCATACCGTATAGCTCCGGCGGAGATGCGAGAGTTACGAGACCAGATATAGCAGCTGTTAGGTCAGGGCTTCATTCGCAGGAGTACCTCACCTTGGGGCGCTCCAGTTTTGTTTGTGAAGAAAATAGATGGTTCACTGAGGCTATGTGTGGACTATCGGGAGTTGAACAAGGTCACGATACGGAATAAGTATTCGTTGCCTCGAATCGATGATCTGTTCGAGCAGCGAGAGGGGAGCAACTTTATTTTTAAAGATAGATCTGAGGTCGGGGTACCATCAGCTATGTATTAAGGAGCAGGATGTTTCAAAGACTGCCTTCTTGACGAGATATGGGTCTTACGAGTTCAGAGTGATGCCATTTGGCCTCACAAATGCTCCAGCCGTATTCATGGACTTGATGAATCGAGTGTTCAGAGAGTTCTTGGATCAGTTTGTCATCGTCTTCATAGATGACATTTTGATATATTCACACTCCAAGGAGGAGAATGCCGAGCACTTGAGGCAGGTTCTTCAGAGTCTACGAGAGCATCAGTTGTATGCTAAGTACGAGAAATGCGGATTTTGGTTGCGAGAAGTACAGTTCTTGGGGCATGTTGTTTCTGAGCAGGGGATAGCAGTTGACCCGAGTAAAGTGTCAGCGGTGAGGGAGTGGGGACAACCCACGACACCGACGAAAGTGCGTAGTTTCTTGGGGTTAGCCGAATACTACAGGAGATTCATTCAAGGATTCTCCAAAAGAGCGGGACAATTGACAAACCTAACTCGCAAAGGGGTACCATATGTTTGGGATGATGCTTGTCAATTGGCTTTCGACGAGCTAAAAGATAAGCTTACTTCAGCACCAGTCCTTGCTTTACCGAAGCCGGGTGTGGAGTACCTGGTTTACACCGATGCCTCTTTACGGGGACTTGGGGGAGTACTTCAGCAGGAATAGAAGGCTATATCTTTTGCCTCCCGCAAGCTTAAGCCGCATGAAAAGAATTACCCCACCCACGACCTGGAATTAGCAGCGGTCGTTTTTGGATTGAGGATATGGAGGCACTATTTATTGGGGGAGAAATTCCGCTTGTTCATAGACCACAAGTCACTGCAGTACCTGTTCACTCAGCGAGAGATGAATACGCGTCAGCGTAGATGGTTAGAGTTTGTGAAGGACTATCAGTTCGACATACAGTACCATCCGGGGAAGGCCAATGTAGTTGCTGATGCGTTGAGTCGTAGACTGGTAGACGATGTAGCGGACGTCTGGAAAGCAAAGTGGAAGGAGTTAGATCACCAGGATGCAGTAGCCCGTTCCTTCATATCTATTATGACAGTGACACCCGAGATTGTTACGAGGGTGATACAGGCACAGACCGCAGACCCATTTTGCCAAGAGCAGATTGTACGACTTTTAGCTGAGGGTGCTGAGTCCTATTCTGTTAGTTCTGATGGGGGTTTGAGGTTTAATGGGAGATTAGTGGTCCCAGAAGGAGTAGAATTACCTCATGCAGTGATGACCCAGTCTCACGGGTCTCGATTTGCAGTACATCCTGGAGGAGATAAGATGTACCAGGATATGAGGCGGCAATACTGGTGGAGTGGGATGAAGAAGGACATTGCTGAGTTCGTGTCCAAGTGTTCTACCTGCCAGCTGGTAAAGGTGGACCATCAGAAACCGTCAGGGTTGATTCAGCCATTGGAAATACCAGGGTGCAAGTGGGAGAGTATTTCCATGGATTTTATTACAGGGTTGCCTACATCACAGTGGGGCCACGACTCTATTTGGGTGATTCTAGACCGTTTGACCAAGGTGGCTCATTTTTTATCGGTGCGGATAAACTATACCCCGGGTCAGTATGCTTAGTTGTTCATTGCTGAGATTGTCAGATTACATGGGGTGCCCCTGAATATTGTGTCAGATAGAGACAAGATTTTCGTGTCGCATTTCTGGGAGAGTTTTCAGGAGGCTATGGGTACTGAGTTGAGGTTGAGTTCAGCTTATCACCCACAGACAGATGGACAGATAGAGCGTACTAATCAGATGTTGGAAGATATGCTGCGCATGTGTGTTCTTGATTTTGGAGGAGGTTGGGAGCCACATCTTCCACTGGTAGAGTTTGCTTATAATAACTCTTATCAGTTCACGATTGGCATGGCTCCATTCGAGGCTTTGTATGGCAGGCCTTGTCATTCCCCAACTTGTTGGCTCGAGGTGGGGGATAACAAGTTTCTAGGACCAGGGGTGATTCAGGAAACCTCCGCGAGAATTGAAATGATCAGGAGTCGCATTCGAGTATCCCAGGACAGGCAGAAAAGCTACACCGATGCAAACGGTTCTTCCGGGAGTTTAATGTGGGGGACCAAGTGTTACTATGTGTATCTCCTATGAAAGGAGCGATGAGGTTCGGGAAGAAAGGGAAATTGGCCCCGAGGTACGTGGGACCATTTCCCATTATCGAGAGGATTAGGCCGGTAGCATACAGGTTGGGACTGCCAGAGCATTTACATCGCATTCACGATGTATTCCTCATCTCATCTTTGAGATGATATCTTCGGGATGATATGGCCCATACTCACATCGCGATAGATGAGATAGACTTACAGCCTGATAGCTCTTACGAGGAGAGATCGGTGGCTATCCTAGACCATAGCGAGAGGAGATTGAGGTCGAAGGTAGTTCCACTTGTACGGGTCCAGTGGGAGCATCATAATGTGGAGGAATCCACTTGGGAGCGTGAGGCAGATATGCGCGAGAGATACCCAGATTTATTCTTACCAGGTATGCCTTATTTTTTTTTCAAATTTCGGGACGAAATTCCATTATTAGGGGGGAAGTATGTAATACCCCGCATTTTTATGCTATATTAATTTGGGGATTTATTAAATTTAATGTGAGTTAATAATTTAATATAAATCCGGAAATTAATCACTTTATAATTATTAACGTGATGTGAGTTAGTAATTATGGGAAACTTGTTGTTGAATATTACTAATGAGTAAAGTAATATAATATTGGTTCTATTAAATGTCACGAGTGAATAGAATGACAATTTTGGAAATTTGAGTCGGGACGCGCCCGTGTCGCGTTGGGACTAAATATTTATTAATAAAAGTGAATAAATTATAAGTTGCTCGTATGGTCATTTTGAGTGTGCCAAAGTGTCCGAAAGGGTCGAGATAGTCAGAAAAGTATACCCGGGGGTTTAGTTTGGGTGTCGGGGCATTTTTAGGCCTATTTAACACCCCTGGAGGGCATTTTGGACATTTCGCATTTTTGGGTAATTAAACCCACGAAAAGTATTAGGCTATATCATCCATTTAGAATAGTCCTTTAGGATTATCAGACTCAAAACTTTAGAATGGCCATAGGAGGGGGAAGGAGGAATCTTTCCAAGCAATCCAAGGCCAAAAAGTCACCCGATTGCACCGCCACCACCACCAACGCGTAGATCACGCGACGGGGAACGTAACCACACCAAAATCGTCCACAAATCAGAATTCTGAAAATCCCAGGCAAGTATTTATGTTTCTTATTTTCGTTAATGCATCATTCATGTTAGCCTAGGGTGATTAGGATGAGTTTTATAGAAGAAAACCCATGTTGGAGATAGGAAAATCGCATGTAGTTAGGATTTGATTGATAATCCAGAAACCCCTTCATATGTAGAGGCTAAACCACGAATTTATGATGCATTAGGAGTAGAATTTCTGGGAAAAGACTGATTAGAACCATGTTAAAGAAATTTCTAGGGTTCTTGAGATTTACATGAATTTTGGCCTGTTAATCCATGGTTATTAATGGAAATTTGCATGCTTTACGTAGAAGATGTATGATATGGGTTTATACTGTAAGTAGTACAAATTTTGGGGCGATTGGGAATGAAAAATATGGATTTGGATGAGGTTGTGTGATAGAACCTGTAACTGGTTAACTGCAGAATTCGCCATACCTGCTTGATCGATCGATTGAGCCAAGAGCTTCGATCGATCGAAGGTTCGATCGATCGAGCCCCTGACCTCGATCGATCGACCCCTTCTGGCAGACTTAAATTCCCCTTTTAAAATTGTTGAATTAATTCTAAATGAAGAGTACTCCTTAGACATCCTTATTAAAATATTTTGGGAGATATAGGAGACCAATAGGACTTATTAATAATTATGAGACCTTTAATGTAAAACGAGATGTACATTTTTGGGAATATTTATATATAAGGGACGAGGAAATTATGCATTAAAGGGAGAGACGCGTAAAATAGTTACGTTGGAAAAATAGATGAGTACCTACTGCATTTTACACTTGGGAGGATAGAGTCCATGAGTGTTATGTAGTAATAATGTTAGAGATGAAAAGTTATACGTGGTAACTAATAATGGGAAAATAAGGATAAATGTTATGCTTATGGGTTATGAGATGAACCTAAATTTGATATGGTAAAAGTAGTATATTTATATGACTGTGTTTATGCATATATTATATACGTGTGAAAATCATGCCCGCGCTACTTGCTATCCCTGAGGTTACCGCGCTGGGACAGTCTTATCTCGATGGGACCTTTATGGGGGATATTGACTCGTACCCTAGAAGATAGATATCCTTGGTATAGGCTATCTGATCGATGGCCAGACGGTCCTAAGAGACGTGAGGGTATGTACTGACCTCTTAGAGACTTGGAATCTATGTTTTGCCTCAATATTGTTTGTGTATGTGTTAATACAGTTCGAGAGTGATTCCGAACTTGTATTTCCCTTAGTACGAGTGATACGGGGATTGGATAGCAGAGTATGCCCGCACCATAATATTTATATGGGGTGCTGTTAGAATATATATATATTATACGAGTATTTAATATATATATTAAATTCTGAAATTTTGAATTTCATACTGTGCTTATGGAAAGTAAGAAATGAATCATGACTTCAATTTGGGAATACTTGTTTGAAAATTATAATATGACACTGGGAAACTTTATTAATAAATAAATTTAAAATGAGAGCTTTGTTACTGAATGAAATTTTCCTCTTAAATAATTATATTGTTCAGTTTTAAATCTTATGAGTAATCTAAGATAAGTTAAACCATTGGGAAGATTAGTGTGATATAAGATAATATCAACCGTTGGAAAGGTTAGTGCGATAGGCGTGCACATTAGAAGAGAGGTGAGAATTTCTCAAGGGAGTGCCGCACTAATATGTTGTTGCATTGGCCTGTAAACATTTTAAATACTTGCTAAACAAATTTTAAATCATATACACTATCGGGATCTGACCCGTTTCTATTTTCCTTTCTCTCTTGTATATATATGTATATCTTACAGGTGCCCAACCACAGGGGCGTCTTGCATAGGATCCTTTGGAAGGAACGCGCTGCAGCTTAGGTGGGAGCTGCAGGCCTCTTGCTTAGACGACTTCATTCAATTGACTCCACTCTTATCATATTTATTCAGTTGGGCATGTGTCATCCGTTTCCATTATCCAGCTGTTTTATTGGACATTATGATTCATTTATTTATAGTATTGTCACTTTGGGATTTATTACTGTCTGGATGCTTTACTTTAATTTTTAATGTTGGGATTCAATTGTTGAATGTTTAAATTATTTGGATTATATGTTCCAGAATAATTGTGGTGTAATTCGTTAATATTGAATTATGTAAAGTTTTAAATCATTGATTATAAATAGAATTTGGAAAGTAATGTCTAAAAATTGGTTTTGACACATAGCTTAATTAATTAGGGTGTTTAATTTGGAAAAGTTATTTTTCTACAGTGATGCAAAGAATGAACCAACTGTTCACCTTGATTTTAATTTAATAAAGGAGTGATCGCCCGGTATTTAATTAGGCGGGGTGTCACAATACATAAAGTATTAAGCATGTGATATCAACAAAGAATGCAACAAGATAGATACCAATTATGAATTAAAGCATATATGGACTAGAAAGCACGACAAAGGCTAAACAAAAATATCAAATATATGTATACATAGGGTATAACTAATAGACGTAAGTACACATATATAGATATAAATACAAAAATGACCCACACAAAATATAATAGGAGTCTTTCACACTCGTAGGGAAAAAATGTGTCATACGGAAACGGAAGTGTTGGGGTGTGAACTAGTAACAATTAAATTTAGATCCAATCACTTAAAACATGTTCACGGAGTTTTAAATTGATTGCAAACTTCATCACATTTGAATATAACCTCATGTGACAATATATATTGAACTCAATGAACAAATATACACAATGCATACAAGCCTAGAGTTTTGATGATTCTACAAACCAATAGAGTCATGACATTGAAAACTCAACTAGGATAAACGAACATTGTGAAAATCGTTGATATACCATCCAATCTCCCTCAATAATCATTTATATTTATTTTTAATGAATATATCAATCAAACATATAAGGCCTTGGAAAATTATTTTTCTTTTAATGCCATATTTTATTTTAGGCCTTTGGACCACGTATTTCTTTTAGGTCCAACTAAACGGTGGCTTACTATTCACAAAGGACAATAAATCCTTTCGAAGCCCATCCCCGTGCACATTTATTTTTATCATTTTTTATTTCTCACAAATCTCACGTGCAACGGATTTTGACATGCACTAGTCCTCTTAGGTCACAAATATGTAGATGACAAAATTGGTAGGAGAACACCTCACAAAGCTCAAATATAACATGTGACATTAAAATTTCAAATGAGCTCGTGCATGTGTGAATTCAGGCATATAAAAATAGAATCCATTTAAGCAACACAAAATCCAACTACTCCATGTAAGCATGGTAAAGAACATAATAAGGATTGACAATCTAACCAAAAGTTCTAGCCACATGAGAGCGTAAAAGATGGAATTCTAACACAAGTATATGCCACATAAAGTGTGTCAAACTAAAATACACACCAAAACAAAATCTTTTTGAGTTTTTCAAATTTTTGACCAAAAAATAAAAATATATACTCAAAAGACACACCAAAATCATTTGTATTTTTCATTAAGCCTAAATTACTAAAAAGTGAAACACAAATGATACACAAAAATCTTTTTGTACTTTTTATTTAAAGCAAACAAAAATAAATTTAAATACAATACAAAAGATAAACAAGTCATGATTTCTAGCATGAGATATGAAATAAAGCAATGACTAGAAAATGACTTAGGAAGCATACAATTAGCGTGGGTGATATAGCATGAAGCACAAAAGCTAAAGTATGCAAATAAAAATAACACATTCAACCTTTAGATTTTTCAAGAGAGGAAGCATGTGAAAGTACGTGAGAATCAAAAACTCTATCTTGTAAAGCTACCAAGTTGGATTTCCTAACCCAAATTGATGAAGAATGACTATCTTGGGGTGTAGGAATTTTAATTACCTTGGTTTCTTTACATTGGGATTTTCTAGGAATTCATTTAAGATCAAAACAAAATTTCCTAGGATGACCTTTTCGACCACAATGTGTACAAGTAAAATTATGTCGAAATTTGGTACCTAAGGAATGATCTCTAAAGTCTTTCCTAGTAGATTCTCCTAAAATATTGGTTTTGACTTTATGAATAGATTCATTACAAGTATTGAAGCCTAAACCACAAGTGTCATTTTTAATTTGGACTGTTCCTAATATTTTATCTAATTTTTTCGAACGACACTCCAAATCAAATTTGACATTACTAGAGTCTTTTAATTTATTTTCTAATTCTAGGATGTTAGACTCTAATAAAACATTTTTTTTTCGAACTAGAGAAGCTCCCTTTTCATGGATTCCATTAAACCTCTAAGGCTATCTCTCTTGCCTTCTACATATTCAAGCTTCTCTCGAAGAGTCCTCTCACATGTCCTAAGGTCTTCTACCAACATACTATCATCAATGACCTTGACACGCTCTTTTAAACTAGCTTCTAACTTCAAATTATCTCTTTTTAATTTAATTGATTCTTCATATAATTCTTGAAAAGCATTTTGAAGTTCACTCACATTAACCTCTTCTTTATTTTCACTCTCTCTTTCTTCTCCACTCTCACTATCATAAAAACAAGGGTATCATAAACTATGACCTTGGAAGTGTCATGTGTTAATCTTTCATCAATCGATGAGTTCTCACTATCACTCACATGACTAGTCATAAAAGACACAAAGTTGGGCTTAGTGGGGGAATCGGGTCCCTCTTCCTTATCACTATCACTAAGGGTCGCATTATATGAAATGGGTCGCTTACCCTCTCTCCTTAGTTTAGTGGGGCACTCAGAAGCCCTATGGCCATAACCCTCACAACCAAAACACCTATTTGACTCGTCCCTATTTAAATTTTCATTAGAAGATTTAGGGATCCTTTCGGCTTTGTCATACTTAGAAGTATCAAATTTCTTAAAATCATTTTTAAATTTATCTTTGTTAAATTTAAGAAATTTTCTAAATTTCCGAGAAAACAAGGCCATGTCTGCCGAGTCACTATCACTTTTGCTCTCTACTACTTGTTTGACCTCTTTTCGTGCTTTTAAAGCAATGCCTTTTTCAATTTTCTTTTCAGTTTTAGAGGGAAACATGTCTAGTTCATAGGTTTGTAAATCAGCTATGAGCTCTTCTAATTTCATAGAGACTAAAGTGGGTAAAGAATTTAAAACGGTCACTTTTGAAATAAATCTATTGGGAAGGGGCCTTAAAATTTTCTTTACAAATCGGTTGTCGAGTATTTTCTCTCCCAAGTTAAAAGATGAATTGACAATATCGGAAAGTCTAGCATAAAATTCATCAAAAGTTTCATTATCGTTCATTTTGATAGTTTGAAATTGAGTGGTGAGGTTTTGGAGTTTAGAATCTTTAACAACACTTGTTCCTTCATGAGTGAGTTGTAAAATATCCCAAGCTTCTTTAGCGGTCTCACATGTCATAATGCGTCGAAATTCATCCGGTGTGACAGCGCTAAACAAGACATTTAGACCCCGGGAATTAAAATTAGAAAGTTTAAATTCACCCTCACTCCATCTATCGGCCGATTTGGGAACACGTTCATTATCTACTAAATGCGTTGGTGGAGACCACCCGTTAACTACCGATAACCAAACCCTCTCGTTGATCGATTTTAGTGCCAATTTCATACGCGCTTTTCAGTACGCATAGTCAGAACCATCGAAAATAGGAAATTTTGAGAATGGGGAAAATTCCATTTTAGCCAAAAATTATTTAAAGGATCTTAACGAAATAATTTATCGCTTTGGCTCTGATACCAATATGAAAATGTCCCGAAGGCCCCAATTTTTAATTTAAAAACTTTATACTTCAAAAAGATAATTTCCTTGTTGAGATATGCGGAAGCGTAAGATGGTTCACAAAAACACGAAATTTTAATTTTTTCCAAAATTAAAATAAAACCAAGTGAACTTAAATTAATCCATTAAAACATTTCCACTTAAACATAATTAATTAATCCAAATCCTAGGAAATTTTCCTAAGTCATATTTATCAATTTTATCAAGTTAGGCCAAACCAATTTTATCAATAAAATTAAATGACTTGAATTAAATTAACTAAACCTTAGCCAATAGTTAATATAGCACCAAATTAAACAAGTAGTGATTAAATTAAAACAAATTTTATCTTGAATTATCCTAAACATGTGTTCTAAGTTATTATGCAAGATAAAAGTAAATCAATCACACTAGGTCGCGATGTACGGGGAAAAACCCACAACGAGAAACAACCTCAGACGACCCTAGCCTCAAATCCACTAAGTATGGAATTTACATTTACAAGACAGATGACTTACTTCCTCGACTCGAACACCCTCAAGCCTTGACGCGTCTTCTTGTAACCACCTATTCCTAGCGGATAACCACGGAGATCCACCGCGATCTCTGACCCACCGATCGGACAATAGGTACACTGTCAACCACACATGGTGCCTTTCACCATGTAAGAAAGCCGCAGCTAAACAATTCTTCTTCTTTGAGGGATTTAGAAGAAAACCCAAACTTCTCTTAAAAAGGTAGAGATAAACCGGTGCCAAAATGCTCCAAGAAAAGTATATGTATATATGAACTTGGAAGAAACAAATATGGGTGTAACTAAGTGTATAATTAATTTTTCTTGAAAACTTAGATACTTTAAAACATGAACTTTTTCCTTAATCAATTTTTCTCTCAAACTCTCTCTTGGAGATGGTTGTGTATGAAAATATTAGTTTAGAAAAAGTTGTTCCCGCACATTATAAATTCTGAGAAAAGTTAGTGGAGAAACAAGTGAGAAAAGTGGGAAAAACTTCTTAAAACTGCCAAAAAACTATTCCCGCCAAATCTCGTTCGAATGACATTTTCGTTCGAACGACATCTCATTCGAACGAGGTTTCTAATGAAGTTCCAATGTGAACTCATTAGAAATCTCGTTGGAAATCTTGTTCGAACCACAAGTCGTTCAAACGACATTTCGAACGAAGTTCCAGTGGCCAATATGGGAACTCGTTGGCAAACTCGTTCGAACGACTTGTGGTTCGAACGACAATCTTGTTCGAACGACACTTCGAACGAACTTACCGAAAGTTCCAAAAATATTATTTTTAGCCCAAAAACTTTATATACTTTATATAAAAGGTTTTAATAGAAATCTTTATAAAAACAAAACACAGTTTTAAAACCTAACACCCAATAAAATTGTTCCAAGCTCCTATATATATATAAAATGTATTCATACCTTGGGAGCATGGAACAACTGTTGATGACGTAGAAACGAGGCACTTAAACTCGGCATTTTGATGAATCTTTCTACACTTGACTGCTACGTCTTCAACTAAACACATCATAGGCTTGAAGGATGATGAATATGGTCTATCCTATAACTCAAATGTTTTTGTCCGGAATTGAGCCAAAACTACAAAGGACTCAATTGAAAATTTTTGTCCTTATAAGATCCAACCCTCTTCACTATCTCGTAAGGGCCAATATATCTGGGACTTAACTTTCCCTTCTTCCCAAATCTCATAACCCCTTTCCAAGGAGAAACACGTAGGAATAATCGATCACCTTCCTCAAATTTCAATTCTTTCCTTCGGTTATCTGCATAACTTTTCTGTCTACTTTGTGCCACTTTCAAGTGATTATGAATAAGATTTATCTTTTCCGTAGTCTGCTGCACAATCTCTGGACCAAGTAGTTTTGATTCTCATACTTCAGTCCAACACACTATAGTTCTGAATTTTCTCCCATACAAAGCTTCTTAAGGAGCCATCTCAATACTCGAACGATAGCTATTGTTATAAGCAAACTCTATTAGTGGAAAGTGTTCATCCCAACTTCCCTTGAACTCCAATACACAAATTCATAACATGTCTTCAAGTGTTTGGATCGTTCTTTTTGACTGCCCATCAGTCTGAGGATGAAAAGTTGTACTAAATTTCAATTTAGTCCCCAAAGCTTGTTGTAAACTAGGCCAAAAGTGAGAATTAAACTTAGGATCTCGATCAGAAATAATAGAAATAGGTGCACCATGCAATCTGATAATCTCATCCACATATATTTTTGCATATCTATCCATGGAGTAAGTAGCTTTAACAGTAAGAAAATGTGCAGACTTAGTCAACCTATCAACGACAACCCAAATAGAATCAAACCCTCAGGATTTTGGTAAACCTACAACAAAATCTATAGTAACAAGTTACCATTTCCACTCAGGAATAGGTAATGGGTGTAGTAAACCACTTGGCTTCTAATGCTCCGCCTTCACCTGTTGGCAAACTAGACATCTAGCAACAAAATCTGCAATGTCGTGTTTCATTCTGGGCCACCAATAACATTGTTTCAAATCTCTATACAATTTTGTGCTCCCTGGATGCATAGCATATAAAGAACAATGCGCTTCCTCTAAAATTGTTCTTCTTAAATCAAGCACATTAGGTACAAACAAACGGTTACCGTACATAACAATGTCATCATCCCGAGTAGAAAATTCATTTGCTTTATCCTTTTTCATATTATTTATAACTTTCTCCAATTATGTATCTCCTGCCTGTGCTTGTTTTATCCATTCTATCAACGTGGGTCTAACAATTAAATGTGCTACTATTCTGTAAGACTCATCCAAAGTTAATTCCACCCCCATTAAAGCTAACTCTCTCAGTAGGTCAACTTGAATACAATAAATACAAGATACTATGCCTCAAGATTTTCTACTCAAAGCATCGGCAACAACATTAGCTTAACCCGGATGGTGATGTATCATGCAATCATAATCTTTTATAAGTTCCATCCACCTTCTTTGCCTCAAGTTCAAGTCTTTTTGAGTAAACAAGTATTTTAAGCTTTGATGGTCAGTAAAAATTTCACAACTAACACCATATAAGTAATGTCTCCAGATCTTTAATGCAAAAACTACTACAGCTAACTCAAGATCATGAGTAGGGTAGTTGCATTCATGTATCTTTAATTGTCTAGAAGCAAAAGAATGTACCTTTCCATGTTGCATTAACACACAACCGAGTCCTTGATACGAGGCATCACTATAAATAACTAAACCTTTTGTACCCATTGGGATAGTTAATACTGGAGCTGATGTCAACTTACCCTTTAAATTTTCAAATCTTTTATCACAATCACTACTCCACACAAACTTGTTCTCCTTTATAGTAAGCTTAGTCAATGGCAAAGAAGAAAACCCCGGTATAAACCTCCTGTAATACCCCGTTAATCCCAAAAAGCTACGTACCTCAGTCACACTAGTTGATCTTTCCCAATTCATTACTGCTTCTACCTTATTGGGATCAACACAAATACCATCAGCCAAAATAACATGCCCCAAAAATACTACCCTGTCTAGCCAAAATTCACATTTAGAAAACTTACAACTGCTTCTCTCGCAAGGTCTGTAAAATAATACGCAGGTGGTGTTCATGATCATCCGTACTACGAGAATATATCAAAATATCATCAATGAAGATAATAACAAAATAATCCACATATGGGTGAAATATACAATTCATCAAATCCATGAATACGACCGGTGCATTGGTTAACCTAAATGGCATGACAAGAAATTCATAATGTCCATACCTAGAACGAAAAGCAGTTTTAGAAATGTCACAATCTCTTACTTTCAACTGATGATACCCAGATCTGAGATCAATTTTGGAAAATACTCTGGCTCCTTGCAACTGATCAAACAATTCATCAATGCAAGGTAGTGGGTATTTGTTACGGATAGTCACCTTATTCAATTGACGATAATCAATGCACAGTCTCATGGTGCCATCTTTATTTTTCACAAACAATACTGGGGTTCCCCACGGTGATACACTAGGCCTTATAAAACCACGATCTAACAAATCTTGCAACTGTATCTTTAGATCTTTTAATTCTGTAGGTGCCATACGATATGGTGCAATAGATATTGGTGTAGTGTCTGGTACCAACTCAATCGCAAATTCTACCTCACGATTTGGTGCTAACCCTGGGAGTTCTTCTGGGAATACATCTGCAAACTCATTAACTACTGGTATATCTGATATTTTTCCAGCCTCTTATCGTATGTCCACCACATGAGCAAGATAACCCTCACATCCTTTCCTTAGAAGTTCATAACATTTTGTAGCAGAAATTAAACATGTTGGAGTGACATTTCGTTCCCCAATAAATTTAAATTCAGGTTCACCCGATAACCGAAACACTACCTCATTTTTAAAGAAATCTAAACATACATGATATGAGGCTAACCAATCCATACCCACTATCACATCAAAGTCACGCATATCGGGAGGTAATAAGTCAACTAGTAATTCTTTTTCACCCACTCGTACCCACACTACCTATATACCCTCTCAATAAAAACCAACCCCCCCACTGGAGTAACAATTTCTAAACCAGAATATAATGATGATAATGGTTTATTAAGATGCAACAGATAAAGCAAAGACACAAAAGAATGTGTAGAACCAGGATCTATCAACACATAAGCATCTTTATCACCAATAGGAAGTGTACCTGTCACTACGTTAGGCATAGCTTGTGCATCTTGTTGCGTCAGTGCAAAGACTCTGCCTTGACCTTGACTTTGGGATATACCTCCTCTACCTCCCCTGGGTACATTCTGTTTAGAACTCCTACCTCCTACTGCCACACTCCCAACTAATGTTGTAGCTCCGATCATTGGATAATTCTTTCGTAAGTGCCCTGGTTGATGATAATGGAAACATAATGGTGTCGTCTCAGCTATTATACACTCCCGAGATATGTGCCCTTGACCACCACATCTATAACAAAACATGGCCCTCGGTACTAGTATAGATGCATTTTCTAACCGATTCATCCCAGTTTTTCCACCTCGAGCTTGAAATCTTCCACGTGCACTTCTATTATTTTTAAATTCTTGGCCCTTAGGTACTCCTTGTGCTACACTCTGAGTTGAGGTTCCCGTCTCCCGTCCATATAATTTTATACCATCGTGTCTAGCTTTCTTCGAATGTTCAACTTGCATTTCTTTCATTGACTTTTCTGACACCATGTCCCTATCCACCAGGTCCACATAATCTGTGATCTTCATATTAGCAACCATGCTTTTTATATCTACACTTAGCCCAGTTTGAAACCGATCACATTTACTTTCTTACATCCTCATCAAGTTAGGTGCAAATCTAGATAAGGATATAAATAAAGCTTCATACTCTGTCACTGTTCGGTTCCCCTGTTTCAATGTGATAAATTCTTCCTCTTTCTCCTTCCTATAAAGCCTTGGGAAATATTTTTCAAAGAACACCTTCCCAAACCTCTCACATGTAATTTATGGAGGATTTATTGGCATCACTACCCCCATTGTAGTAAGTAACCTTTATGTTGAATCCCACCATAACTTTTGAAAAGTGCGACTGTGTGATAATTGATTAAATTTGCAACTTTTTATGTTGGCACACTTATTTAATTAGTGTCTATTTTTAAACCAAAATAAATCAGCCCCAAATCATTCAACTACGTCTGTACGTGTGTGTGACACCCCGACTAATTAAACACCGGGTAGCTACTCCTTTATAAAATTAATTCAAAATGCCAAGTTGGCTCAGTTAATAGCATCACTGTCGAAAACGTTTTATTATTACTAACCACCTAGTATTTAAAAAGTAAGTGCCAAATTTTATTAAATCTGATTAACATGCAACAAGAGTAATGAATAACTAAATAACACCATTCACCATACTGAAGTAACAAGAATAACCATCACAATATGTAAATAAAACCTGGAGGAAAAACTCCTCAATACAAATCCCACATCTGATATGTAAACTGAAATAAATAACTAAAACTGAATACTGAGCAATACATGCTAGAGTCTGAAAACTGAAATGTAAAAATGCTCTAAATAGGAATGGGCAACATGCCCTACAACTGATAGATAGTGACTCTGGAATCCAAAAGATAGAAGCGTCTATGAGCAAATCCCTGTAGCTTCCACAACCAGCTACAGCACGTCACCTGAATGAGAATCCTATGCTTGGTGTCCTTGTGGCTGGGCACCTAAAATGGTTTTACAAGAAAATATATTTGAAAGCAAATGGGTCAGAGCCCGAAAGTGGAAATCATTTTAAAAACTTGCAAGTGCTTTAAAAACATTTAAAACATTAAATGCAAAGTACATGTTAGGATGTGCACTCACATTAAATTCTCACCTCTCGACTAACTGTGCACTCCTAACGTAAGTACCCATCTATAACTACCTTCTCCACTAGCTAAGTGACAACGTAAACTAGCTAGACAACCAAAGGTTCTACTCATTTTACTCGGTTAATTTAACATAACAACGCTCGTAATTTAATAGAGGTCTCTCGTAATCTCCGTTATTAAGTATGCCATTGATATAACTAACAGCTAACTCATTATATATCTCGAAACAATACCGGAATATTTTACAACATTAACATGAGGATTTCCATTAAATAATGTATATTATTCATCACATAAATATACGATACAAGCACCCCGCAATCTAAGCTGTAGTGCACACATACTCTGCTATCCATCCCGGTACATCACGTACATAAGGATCACATATTCCGAATCTCTCAGGAATAGTTCAGATAACACAAATCACAAATAGTGGAGGCGAACATAGTCACCATCACATGGGTCACGCACATACCTACGCTCCCATGGTCAGCGGACTTATTAATATCACAATAAGTCTTTCTATGACCTATGTTCATCAAGGTACCAGTCTATATCCCCCCCGTAGGCACACAAGGAATAGAGGGTCCTAAGCGAACGAAACCTCCCGTGATAGCAAGTATGGTAGGTATGTCATACATACAATCCATATATCAATACTAAGTAAACACACATCTTAGTAATACCGTATTATAATCGTAGTACATATCGCATTCTCGTACTAACTAATTATCACAACTTATTTTATTCCGGTTCATAATTATACGCGCTATAATTCATCCTCACGTCGTAGTAGTCACTCATGTCTCAACCCAAATGATACATTGAATATAACTCTCGCATATGATTTACTCATCTCCATAACCCAAAAGTCCCAAATCAATCACTATATCATCAAAGGGATGCTAACCCTACCCTTGAACCATCTCCCGGAACTCCAAAAGTCAAAACAGTCCAAAAAGGGGCAAACTGCCAACTCGTTAGAAGTCTCGTTCGAACGAGGCTTCGAACGAGTTTGGACTGTCAGGTCGTTAGAAGTCTCGTTCGAACGAGGCTGTTCGAACGAGATCCCGGTTCGTTCGAACGAACTGACCCTTCTAACGATATCTCGTTCGAACGAGATATCGAACGAAAATCCTACTCGTTAATAACGACTGGTCAACTCGTTAGAAGCTCGTTCGAACGAGCTCGTTCGAACGACCTGGGGCTGCTTCTAACGAGATGCCAGTTTCGGCCCAGATTTCTCCCCAATTCGTTTTTTCACCATTTTTATTCCTCAAACCTTTTCTAAAATTCGTTCCAACAATATATTGAGTTCTCTCATCATCCTCAAACATGTTAAGGGGCTATACTAACATCATTAAAGGGTGACATCATCTAAACATCATTAAATCACAATTTCTACATTAATTCCCAATTTTCTTCAAGAACATAAACCCTAACTTTTTCTCATCATAAATTCCCAGAATTTTAATTCGTTTATACATCACCTAAATATGAAATATCCGAAATTAAATCTCCCAACAATATTTCTACATGCAAACCTATCCCAACATTCAATAATAACTTCAAATTCATGGGTTTTCTTTTAATCTTTCAAGAACAATTAAGATTCTTCAATTTCTAACATGGAAAAGACATTCTCAGTAATTAAATGGAAATAAAGTCACTTGCCTTGGTTTGATTTCTGAATTTGGTGTGGATTCGGTGTAGAATTTCTGCAGAATCTCTCTCTCTCTCTCCTACTCCAAGCTTTCTTCTCCAAAAGGCTATGGTGGCTAGGGTTTGCTTTGGGGAAACTTATGAAACCTAATTTCAATAAACCTCCGTAGCTTGTTGGGTTAATAAGGGTTGGTTGGGGTCAATCCTTATCAGATTACAACTCTCAATTTTCTTCACTTTTAATTACCCAAAAATACCAAATTACTAAAATACCCTTTAAGTTACCGGTACGGTCTAAAATTACCCCGGGATCCAAACTATACCCCCGGCTAGTGTTTTCTGACTATCTCGACCCTTCCGGACGCGTTGGCGCGCTCAAAATGACCATATGGATTATCGATTTTAAATTTACTTTTAATATCAAAATATTATACCGTGACGCGGCGGTCCCACGCGTCTCAACAAAATTTCTAAAATGCCGTATATAAATCCCACGACAAATTTTATAATACCAAATACATATATAATCATATATGCACATAATCAAATACCAATTCGCATCACATCAGTATTTATAACCCGGATTAATTTCCAATTAATACGCATTTAATTAATTAATCCCAAAAATAAATATAGTCAAAAGTACGGGGTATTACATACTCCCCCCCTAATAACTGAATTTCGTCCCGAAATTCGAAACTAGAAAGTACCTGCTAGAAACATCTCTGGATAACGTTCGCGCATCTCATCCTCGCGCTCCCATGTGGACTCCTCGACATTGTGATGTCGCCACTGAACACGTACTAACGGGACTATCTTTGACCGCAGTTTCCTCTCGCTTCGGTCCAAAATAGCAATTGGCCCCTCCTCATAAGAGCTATCCGGCTGGAGATCGATGTCCTCCACAGCAATGTGAGAATGAGCCAAATCATCCCTAAGGTATTTCCTCAGCGAGGAAATATGGAACACGTCGTGAATCCGATGCAAATGCTCCGGTAACCCGAGTCTATACGCAACCGGTCCGATCCGCTCAATAATAGGAAACGGCCCCACATACCTCGGTGCCAACTTCCCCTTCTTCCCGAATCGCATAATCCCCTTCATCGGAGAAACCCTGAGCAAAACCTGGTCCCCCACTTGGAACTCCCTGAAAAAATCTCTTCGCATCAGCATAACTCTTCTGCCTGTCTTGAGCTACCCGAATGCGACTCCGAATCAACTCAATCCTTGCCGAAGTATCCTGAATTACTTCCGGCCCAAGTAGTTTGTTGTCCCCCACTTCCAACCAACATGCTGGGGAACGACAAGGCCTACCGTACAATGCCTCAAACGGAGCCATGCCAATCGTGAACTGATAGGAGTTGTTGTAAGCAAACTCCACCAGTGGAAGGTACTGCTCCCATCCACCCCCGAAGTCAATAATACACATGCGTAGCATGTCTTCCAACATCTGATTGGTGCGCTCGGTCTGCCCATCAGTCTGCGGATGATAAGCCGTACTCAACCGCAATTCCGTGCCCATGGCCTCCTGGAAACTCTCCCAAAACCTCGAAACAAATATCTTGTCTCTGTCAGACACGATATTTAGGGGCACACCGTGAAGTCTCACAATCTCTGAAATGAAGAGTTGGGCATACTGACCCGCAGTGTAATCAGTCCTAACGGGTAAAAAGTGAGCGACCTTGGACAATCTGTCCACAATTACCCAAACGGAGTCGTGACCCCTCTGCGACGTAGGCAACCCCGTGATAAAGTCCATGGATATGCTCTCCCACATCCACACCGGAACCTCCAATGGTTGTAGCAATCCTGTTGGTCTCTGATGATCCACTTTTACAAGCTGACAAGTGGCGCATTTCGAGACAAACTCTGCGATATCTCTCTTCATACCGCTCCACCAATACTGCCGTCTCATATCTTGGTACATTTTGTCCCCTCCGGGATGTACCGCGAACCGTGAGCCGTGCGACTCTGCCATCACATCGTGTCGCAGTTCCTCTCCTTCCGGAACTACCAATCTCCCATTGAAGCGTAATCCCCCGTCTGAGCTAACGGTATAGGATTCAGCTCCCTCAGCGAGTAATCGAACTATCTGCTCCTGACAGAACGAATCATTTGCCTGTGCCCGTACAACCTTCGTGACAATCTGCGGTGTAACGGTCATCACAGCCATGAAAGATCGGGCCACTGCATCCTGGTGTCCCAATTCCTTCCACTTCGCTTTCCACACCTCTGCCACCTCATCTGCTGGCCTGCGGCTCAACGCGTCTGCTACCACGTTAGCCTTACCCGGGTGGTACTGAATGTCGAACTGGTAGTCTTTCACAAATTCAAGCCACCTACGCTGCCGCATATTTAATTCCTTCTGCGTGAACAGATACTGTAGTGACTTGTGGTCCGTGAACAGCTGAAACTTCTCCCCCAAAAGATAGTGCCTCCAAATCCGTAAGGCAAATACTACTGCTGCCAATTCCAAATCATGCGTGGGGTAATTCTTCTCATGAGGCTTAAGCTTACGGGAAGCATAAGCTATGGCCTGTCTCTCCTGCTGCAAAACACCTCCAAGTCCTTGCAAAGACGCATCGGTGTAAACCAAATACTCAACTCCCGGTCTCGGCAATGCTAACACAGGTGCTGAGGTCAATTTGTCCTTCAACTCATCGAATGCCAACTGACAGGCATCACTCCAGATATATGGCACACCCTTACGAGTAAGATGTGTCAAAGGACCTGCTATCTCTGAGAAACCCCGAATAAACCTCCTGTAGTATCCTGCTAAACCCAAGAAACTACGAATCTCCGTTGGTGTCGTGGGCTGTCCCCACTCCCTCACCGCTGACACCTTCCCCGGATCGACAGATATTCCCTGGTCGGAAATAATGTGACCCAAGAACTGGACTTCCTTCAGCCAAAACCCGCACTTCTCATATTTTGCATACAGCTCGTTCTGACGAAGTGTCTGCAAAACCATCCTCAAATGCTCGGCGTGCTCCTCCTCTGTCTGAGAGTAAACCAGAATGTCATCAATGAAGACAATGACAAACTAATCTAAGAAGTCTCTGAACACTCTGTTCATCAAGTCCATAAACACTGCTGGAGCGTTGGTCAAGCCGAAAGGCATAACCCGAAACTCATAAGAACCATATCTCGACAAGAACGCAGTCTTCGAGACATCCTCCTCCCTGATACGCAACTGATGGTATCCCGACCTCAAGTCAATCTTCGAGAAGAAAGAAGCTCCTCTCAACTGGTCGAATAAGTCATCGATTCGAGGCAACGGATACTTATTCCGTATCGTGACCTTATTCAACTCTCGGTAGTCCACGCACAATCTCAGTGAACCATCCCTCTTCTTCACAAACAAAACTGGAGCGCCCCAAGGTGAGGTACTCCTGCGAATAAAGCCCTGCCCTAACAGCTGCTCTATCTGATCCCGTAACTCTCGCATCTCAGCTGGAGCCATACGGTACGGTGCACGTGCTATAGGTCTCGTACCCGGTAGCAAATCAATAACGAAGTCTATCTCTCGACTGGGTGGTAAGCCTGGTATCTCCTGAAACACATCCGAATACTCCCTGACAACCGGGATCGAATCTAAAGGAATCACAACCTCCTTAGAGGTATCCTCCTCTATGTAATACAGATGAGCGGTCGATCCTCCCTCTGGGTGAGGCATCGCCACTATAAACATCTCCTGCCCCGGAATGGCAAAAACAATGCTCCCGCTGAAGCAATCAATCATGGCCCTATATGCTACGAGCCAATCCATCCCGATGATCACATCGTGAACATGCATGTCTAACACTAACATGTCCGCAGGCAATACCAAACCACCAACCTCTACCCCGACTCCCCGGCATATAAAGAAAATAAGTGACCCACTCCCTAATGGTGAGTCGACACACGTCACTGTTCTCTCTGCCGTAGCTAACAATCCTAAAGCTTTCGCGAAGTGTGTAGCTATAAAACAATGTGTAGCACCCGTAACAAATAACACCCGACCCATAGTGCCATGGATAGGAAACGTACCCTCGATCGCGGGCGGTGCCTGTGGAACTTCAGCCTGGTGAACGTTGTAGACACGTCCATACTGTAGCTGCCCCTGTTGAGCTGGGACCGCTGGAATGGGTGGCAATGCTGCCATCTGTGGCGGTGCAGGAAGAGCGGCGGGAAACATAGGTCTCTGTGGCTCCTGGCGAGCACCCTGCTGCTGCTGCTGTGGGGCCCTACCCCTATCAGGACAATCCTGCTTCTTATGGCCAGTCTTGCCACAAGTAAAGCACTTCCCTGGGAAGTTCCCTCCCCTCTGCCCCTGCTGTCCCCGGCCCTGGTGGCCGTTACCATTCCTCCCTTGGCCCTGCTGGCCCTGATGGAACTGCTGCCCATTCTGTCCCTGTTGGCCCTGCTGGCCGTTTGGACCCTGATGGCCCTGGCGGAAACCTCCCTGTCCCTGCCTGTAGTTCCCTGACCGTAACCTCTTGTTATCCCCCTGTTGGGTACCCTGCTCAGTCTGTCTCTGCCCCTGACCGGTTTGTGCCCCGCTGGCACCATGTCCCCCAGTCCTGCCCTGATGGCTAGACTCCCCTGACCGCTTGCCCTCGGCCATATGAAAACGGTGGTCCTGGCAGTGTAGTAATGCAGCGTTAACCACATCAGAATACGTGGCCAACGATAGGTTCCCTAGCAGATGCTGGCGGATCCTCCAATTCAACCCATCAGTGAACTTCTCTATCTTCTTCTTCTCTGTTGGAATCTCGTCTGGAACGATATTCAACAAGTTAGTGAACTCGGCCTCATACTCGGCCACTGTCTTGCCCTCCTGCTTCAAACTCATCAGCTTCCTCCTCATCTCTGTATGAACTGCAGACGGAAAGTACTTGCGGTCGAACCGCACCCAGAACTCCTGAATGGTGAGGGTATCCCTCTCCTCCGCGGTGGTAATAGACTCCCACCACTGTAGCGCAGATCCAACTAGCTTGAAAGTAGCTAGCACCTGTTTCTGAACATCAGTGCACTCATGCATCCTCAAATGCCTCTGCATGTCCTTCCTCCATTGGCTCGAGATAACCACATCTGAGCTTCCAGCAAACTCTGGTGGATGCGCTTTCTGAAAAGCGTCACGTACACGCTCCCAAGCAGACGGGAATGCATTAACCTGTACTGGCGCGGCAGCCGGCGCCTGCGGTGGTGCCTGCTGAATCACGGCAATCGCGGCATTTACCGCTTGGGCTACTATAGCAGCAACCTCAGCGGCGTTCAACATGCCCTGAACTGGAGCGGGCTGTGGTTCGGGCGTAGCATTCCTGGGAACTCGTCGTGCACGTCGTGGAGGCATCTGAAATAAGAACAAAGTTTATAAGTTCACGGTTTATAAACTTAATATAGCTGAAGAACGAAGCATACACAAAAGAATACAACAGTCCTAAAATATAGGGCTCTATATCAAAGAAACGTAGCGGAAACATAATAGCCGTACAGATCCTAAAGGACACTAGAACCTGATGCTCTGATACCACCTGTGACACCCCGACTAATTAAACACCGGGTAGCTACTCCTTTATAAAATTAATTCAAAATGCCAAGTTGGCTCAGTTAATAGCATCACTGTCGAAAACGTTTTATTATTACTAACCACCTAGTATTTAAAAAGTAAGTGCCAAATTTTATTAAATCTGATTAACATGCAACAAGAGTAATGAATAACTAAATAACACCATTCACCATACTGAAGTAACAAGAATAACCATCACAATATGTAAATAAAACCTGGAGGAAAAACTCCTCAATACAAATCCCACATCTGATATGTAAACTGAAATAAATAACTAAAACTGAATACTGAGCAATACATGCTAGAGTCTGAAAACTGAAATGTAAAAATGCTCTAAATAGGAATGGGCAACATGCCCTACAACTGATAGATAGTGACTCTGGAATCCAAAAGATAGAAGCGTCTATGAGCAAATCCCTGTAGCTTCCACAACCAGCTACAGCACGTCACCTGAATGAGAATCCTATGCTTGGTGTCCTTGTGGCTGGGCACCTAAAATGGTTTTACAAGAAAATATATTTGAAAGCAAATGGGTCAGAGCCCGAAAGTGGAAATCATTTTAAAAACTTGCAAGTGCTTTAAAAACATTTAAAACATTAAATGCAAAGTACATGTTAGGACGTGCACTCACATTAAATTCTCACCTCTCGACTAACTGTGCACTCCTAACGTAAGTACCCATCTATAACTACCTTCTCCACTAGCTAAGTGACAACGTAAACTAGCTAGACAACCAAAGGTTCTACTCATTTTACTCGGTTAATTTAACATAACAACGCTCGTAATTTAATAGAGGTCTCTCGTAATCTCCGTTATTAAGTATGCCATTGATATAACTAACAGCTAACTCATTATATATCTCGAAACAATACCGGAATATTTTACAACATTAACATGAGGATTTCCATTAAATAATGTATATTATTCATCACATAAATATACGATACAAGCACCCCGCAATCTAAGCTGTAGTGCACACATACTCTGCTATCCATCCCGGTACATCACGTACATAAGGATCACATATTCCGAATCTCTCAGGAATAGTTCAGATAACACAAATCACAAATAGTGGAGGCGAACATAGTCACCATCACATGGGTCACGCACATACCTACGCTCCCATGGTCAGCGGACTTATTAATATCACAATAAGTCTTTCTATGACCTATGTTCATCAAGGTACCAGTCGATATCCCCCCCGTAGGCACACAAGGAATAGAGGGTCCTAAGCGAACGAAACCTCCCGTGATAGCAAGTATGGTAGGTATGTCATACATACAATCCATATATCAATACTAAGTAAACACACATCTTAGTAATACCGTATTATAATCGTAGTACATATCGCATTCTCGTACTAACTAATTATCACAACTTATTTTATTTCGGTTCATAATTATACGCGCTATAATTCATCCTCACGTCGTAGTAGTCACTCATGTCTCAACCCAAATGATACATTGAATATAACTCTCGCATATGATTTACTCATCTCAATAACCCAAAAGTCCCAAATCAATCACTATATCATCAAAGGGATGCTAACCCTACCCTTGAACCATCTCCCGGAACTCCAAAAGTCAAAACAGTCCAAAAAGGGGCAAACTGCCAACTCGTTAGAAGTCTCGTTCGAACGAGGCTTCGAACGAGTTTGGACTGTCAGGTCGTTAGAAGTCTCGTTCGAACGAGGCTGTTCGAACGAGATCCCGGTTCGTTCGAACGAACTGACCCTTCTAACGATATCTCGTTCGAACGAGATATCGAACGAAAATCCTACTCGTTAATAACGACTGGTCAACTCGTTAGAAGCTCGTTCGAACGAGCTCGTTCGAACGACCTGGGGCTGCTTCTAACGAGATGCCAGTTTCGGCCCAGATTTCTCCCCAATTCGTTTTTTCACCATTTTTATTCCTCAAACCTTTTCTAAAATTCGTTCCAACAATATATTGAGTTCTCTCATCATCCTCAAACATGTTAAGGGGCTATACTAACATCATTAAAGGGTGACATCATCTAAACATCATTAAATCACAATTTCTACATTAATTCCCAATTTTCTTCAAGAACATAAACCCTAACTTTTTCTCATCATAAATTCCCAGAATTTTAATTCGTTTATACATCACCTAAATATGAAATATCCGAAATTAAATCTCCCAACAATATTTCTACATGCAAACCTATCCCAACATTCAATAATAACTTCAAATTCATGGGTTTTCTTTTAATCTTTCAAGAACAATTAAGATTCTTCAATTTCTAACATGGAAAAGACATTCTCAGTAATTAAATGGAAATAAAGTCACTTGCCTTGGTTTGATTTCTGAATTTGGTGTGGATTCGGTGTAGAATTTCTGCAGAATCTCTCTCTCTCTCTCCTACTCCAAGCTTTCTTCTCCAAAAGGCTATGGTGGCTAGGGTTTGCTTTGGGGAAACTTATGAAACCTAATTTCAATAAACCTCCGTAGCTTGTTGGGTTAATAAGGGTTGGTTGGGGTCAATCCTTATCAGATTACAACTCTCAATTTTCGTCACTTTTAATTACCCAAAAATACCAAATTACTAAAATACCCTTTAAGTTACCGGTACGGTCTAAAATTACCTCGGGATCCAAACTATACCCCCGGCTAGTGTTTTCTGACTATCTCGACCCTTCCGGACGCGTTGGCGCGCTCAAAATGACCATATGGATTATCGATTTTAAATTTACTTTTAATATCAAAATATTATACCGTGACGCGGCGGTCCCACGCGTCTCAACAAAATTTCTAAAATGCCGTATATAAATCCCACGACAAATTTTATAATACCAAATACATATATAATCATATATGCACATAATCAAATACCAATTCGCATCACATCAGTATTTATAACCCGGATTAATTTCCAATTAATACGCATTTAATTAATTAATCCCAAAAATAAATATAGTCAAAAGTACGGGGTATTACAGTGTGTCAAACCATAAAATAAATAAAGCATGCGACACAAGCTTAAGGAAAAATCCCCCAAAGGGGAAAAACCTTTTATTTCACTATAATTTGTAAGAAAACGGCTTACAAGGATTACAATGAAATAAGGTGACATACGAAATACTCGCAGGTGTCGGTTCCGATGTCTCGGCTGGAACTTTCTCTTTCCAGGAGGGCATCAGTGAAGAAGAGAAACGGCTTCTCCACAAGATGTGAACTTTATAAGGACTCCCTCCACAATAGCATGCAATTGTCGGTTGTAGAGCTCTCCCCACAAAGAACAAACAAGGGCAAAAGTTGTGTTCTTGAACACCAAAACAATTCTGTAAAGCATATGGGAGTTTTGTGAATTTAAAACAAAAGGGATTAAAACCCTAAAGGAAGAAGCCAAAAGGGATTCTGCATTCCCTGTTTTTTTGTTCGTCAAAATGCTGTGACTTTTTAATGAAAACGGAACCAAATAATGAGATTTTATAGAAAATCACGCCGCCTCAAAAACAGATCTCTTTCGAATGAGATCAGTAAGTCGCTTGAACGAAGGACATATGTTGTTCGAACGAGAACGCATGGCATGCTATCTCGCGCGAACGACATGCTATGTTGCTCGAACGACTGATGCGAAAAAATCATTATTTTAATGTCCGCTTCAACACTTAGAAAAAATACTCACTCTCAAATTTTGATGAAAAATTCCGCTCTAACACTTAGAAAATATTTTGTAAAAATATCCCAAAAGCTCTAAGTGAAAAGTAAAGGTATTTAAAACATAACCTTACCAAAGTAAACTTCGCAGAGTCTTGAATGATGAAGAACTTGAGTAATTCGGATCCGTCTTTGATGTAAATGTCTCTTGAATGCTCTTCGACGGTGTAGCGGTATATGACATAATAAATTGATAATGGACCTATGAAAATATGTCCTTACAACTTTACATCATCCTCTAACCTAAAGTTTTCTAATAAAACCTTTTGTTCATCTCGCACTTCCATCACCTTGAATATTTTTTCCATCTTTCTAATCAACCCCTCTGCCACTAACGGATCAGTAGTCCCAGTAAATGCTGGTGGATTTAACTTCATGAACCTTTCATGCAATTTATCCCTATCTCCACCATGTGCTCCACCTCTTGCTTGTTTCGCTAATTGTGCCAAAACACGTAATATTCTTCCCACATCAGTAATGGGTTGTTGTTGCACCTCTGGTTCATCCACTTCAATATGTCTATGTCCTTGTTGACTATTAGTAACATAAGATGCCTCACCCTCTGCTCTATCATGCTGCTCGTATGGATCCATCACTCACTGCAATTTAATTAAGTTAAACAAAATACAATGACAACAGTTTATTATTAACATTGTTAGTCAAAATCCAGACGCATAGCAAACTCACTTTCTAGTGTCCACTGCCAATCTAGACCCTCACACCCTGTCCAAAACCTAATAACCACGCTCTGATACCAAGTTGTCGCGTCCTGAATTTATTAAGTTAAACCCGTCCTTTTTAATTAGAGATGAATTTCCTTAAACAGTAAACAGTGCTTTAATTTAAATCTCTAAGGGAAAATAGCATAAGATTTTTTTTTGGCACGTGTAGATGAAAACATAACTACCTTTACATGCAACTTATAAGTACTATACAACTTTACATAACCAAGATCGTTAGTTTAATATTTACACAAAAAGATTCTTGATATTCAAACCATACTATATATCCGTCACTCCCCCGGTATAAGGTCCTAACTTGGAAGTGAACTCCAAATGATAAACATACCTGAAACAAAACATTATAGGAGTGTAAGCTATAAAGGCTTAGTGAATGAACATATACCACACATATAACCAATTTGAATAACCATTTTCATTTTGTTCTAATGCCATAACCCAACAATAATTGTGAAACTCTCGCAAGCCTGGACCCGCCACAGTCCAATTAACCCACCACAGTTATTAGGGACCACCACATCCCTTTATTGGGCCCGAGTACACAAACATTAAGTTGGATTAACAGGACCACCCCATCCCGTAGGACCCACCAGTCCTTAACATTAGATAAAGTACTCACCAGTCCATATCATTATATAACATCGCTTAACATTTTTAATCATATGCATATGTTTCCTAATTACAACATTACTCCCATAAGCATTTTAACACATGTGTTTAACTACACATTTCCATATGAACATATAAGCATCTATATTTCATAGGACAGGTCACTCACCTTGAATTTGGTGCTAAGATTAATACCAAACTACTTCCTTGGTATAGTAGTATTAGTTGCTTCCCCACCTAACAAGTCAATGTCATTAGTATTTGAATACACCAATTAACATCAAACCCAATAACACATCACATCATTTGGTCAATCAGAAATAACTAAGATGGAATTAAATATGACACTTCACATTTCTATAGACCCAATTAATTAGGGTTATAACACAATTTACGGAATTAAATTACGAATTCGCTAGACAAACTTATGCCTATTTTATTACAACCTTTTCCAAATCGTTTCTCAAGAAAAACAACAACATAACTTCAACTTCCTGGAATTCTCATAATTTTCATACAACATAACTTTCCATTATATTCCACCCAATATAAGTAAACACATTTAATAGTACAAAATTAATGTTTCATAACTTTTAGGGCTCATTTTCTATGTCGAGCAAAATGTCAAACACCTGGTATGCATTCTTGCTCCTTTAGAGCAGATTTAAACCAAAACTTCAAACTATCACCAAAGGTTCATTCCTCGGTATTTTTGCACAATTTTCGGGTATGTTATACTCATATACATTTTATAAAATCTCCCACTAGAATTACTTTATTTCAATAAGTATTCCATGATTTATGCCATTTTTAGCATAACTGGGTCAAATTAGAACATTAAGGCATACTTTAACATTTTTAAGCATACATTACCTCCACCTTGGGTATAATTCATGGAAACATATAATAAAAATGTTTTAGAAGATATATACATCATAATCATGAATTTTCCAAATCAAAATGCTTTACGAAAAAATTGATGTAAATCTAGGACTTTAAAGTATGCATTTACGATCCTAGCTCCAGTTCTAACTCATGTTCTTAACCCATCCTTGTTCCAACACAATTAAGCAATATGGGTATCATTAAAATATATATCCAAATAAAAAATAAAAACATGCCAAGTATAGAACTCATTCATGTGACCAACTTTAATAAAGAAGTAATTACCTTACCAGGATTCCTCGATTTATAGAAATTTTCCAAAGATTTCTTCCTTAACTTTCTTCTCTTTCTCTCTCTTTAGGCAAAACTCGTTATTTATTATGAGGAAGAAGACATACCTCTCATTTATAATCATAAATACATTGTATAGTGGTTCAATAGAAATAGGGGTACTGGTAACACGTGATTGGTTGGATGAAAGGTCGAATTAGACAATTCCATTAATGACACATTTGTCCCACCTTGGTAAAATCACCATTACTCACTATCTTGGGCCCTATTTACTCCCTCTTTGTGTTTATGAGTAGATAACTTAAACATCTACAACTTTCATATTTTGTGTTTTCCCAAAATCATAAAAATAGTACACCTAATTTGGGCTCGAACAAGAAAGTAGCAATTTACCGGAAATCTCAAAACTTTCATATTTGGCGACCAAATATTGCCAATTTTGCACCAACACCCTAGCTTACTTTTATAAACATAACCACGCATTAAAAACATATTTTATGATGCATTTAACCACATAACTAATCATATGATTTAAACATGTTAGCCCCGACAATAAGCTCAATTAGCACCTAATGTAAACAACACATATATCACATGAGCATGCATCCCCTAAACATGATAATTAACATGTTTAACACCCATAAACAATTTATAACTTATAACTCATAACTTATAATTAATCATGTAATTAACATTCCTAATCATGTTTTAGGGCCTTACAGTAGTGTTCAAGTATTTAACCGTGTGTGTTAAGTAAAGGGATTCATTGCAAGTCAAGAAAGTGGAAGTTCTTTATAAGATTAAGGTAATTTAATCGAAATAAATCATGTTTTGGAAATAAAAATGGTTTCATGGATTAAGTGTATATATATATATATATATATATATATATATATATATATATATATATATATATATATATATAAGGTATTTGCATATACACATATGTATAACGTTTTAGAATCGTCTTTCTGTCGTTCGATTCTATATTGTATTTGTATATTTCCCTCTGAGCATTCGGCTCACATCCTCATCTTTGTTACGACAGGTTGAGTGCGAGTTCATATTTTAAGAGCGTTATACAAGTAAGTACTCTCTTTTATTTTACGTTAGTAGCTCTGTATGCTTGGACTCTGGGGATGCTTCCCACGGGTTCCTCACATAGTTTGATTTGAAATTGGAATCGCATGCTAAACAAGTGAAACTTAATTAAAATAAAAACTGGATTAGCAACATTATATAGGTTGTTTCATTGCACTTCAAACCTAATGCTCGGGTCGGACCGTGTTGACTATGTGTAACCCATAAATCCTGGTCGAGACGTTACAAACTCGGTCTGACCCGAGCATTAGGTGTGAAGTGCAATGAAATAACCTATTAAAATTTTCTAATCAAGTTTTATTTGAATTATCGTTTCACTTATTTAGCATACGATTCCAGTTCAAATTAAAACTATGTGAGGGACCCGTGAGAAGCGTCCCCAAAATCCCAGCATACAGACCTACTAATGTAAATAAAATGGAGTACTTACCCATGTAACGCCCTCAAAATATGAAATCGCACCCAACTTGTCATAACAAAGATTAGGGTGTGAGCCGAATGCTCAGTGGGAATTATACAAATGCAATATAGAATTTAACAACAGAAAGAAGACTCTAACATATTATACCTACGTGCACATGCAACTATTGTATATATCTATCCCTCTCTCTCTATATATATATATATATAAAGAGAGAGAGAGAGAGAGAGAGAGAGAGAGGTTCAAAAGAGAACCAAAAGACCTAACGTTTTAACAAACCTATTAAGACATTAAAAAAATAACCCATTAATTTTAATTTTTATTGTGTAATTGGTCCGCGCCAGCGGCACCTCCCTTCAACCCATACAACTTGAGCCAACAACCCATACAACCTTCTCCTCACTGTAGAACACAGTTGCCCAATCTGAATGAACCAACAATTTCCCAACCCCAGATGGGTTGGCTCACATCTGTTCATTTTGCCAAATCTGGGTTTGTTATATGTGCCATAGAGGATTGACATTTGAGGACATCAGGTATGGCCGGTTTATGGTATCAGGTATAGGTTATATGGCTCCGATAGTTTACAGGTTCATGTTGTAGAGGATATGGAAGTGGGTTTTGAACCGGGTAAGAAATTGTGGATCAGAGCAGGTCGCCGGGGATGGGGATTGTCTGAAAGGAGAGGAAGGTCATCGGATTGAAGCTGCCTGAGGTTGGTTTGGGCAACTTGGTTAATCAGTGTGGAGCAGGTTGTATGGGTTTTTTGGTTAAGTTGTATGGGTTGTGGGGGGTAGGGTGGGGTTAAGGGTTGGGTGGGGTGGGGGGTGGAGGTGGGGGATCTCGATGGAATGGTCTCGGTTGCCGCTGGCGCGAACCAATTACACCATATAAATTTAAATTAACAGGTTATTTTTTAATGTCTTGACAGGTTCTTTAAAAATTTCAGTCTTTTGGTTCTCTTTTGAACCTCTCTCCATACACACACATAATGCAAGAAACCGTTTTTATTTCCTAAAAACGTTATTTATCCCGATTAATTTACCTTAATCTTACGAAAGACCTCATCTTCCTTATTTTGACATTTCTCCTTTAATTCAACACACATGGTTAAACACTTCGAACAACTACACTTTATTTAAGATTTTTCACTTAAACCAATTCACATTAGTATTTTCATTGAAAGTCATCCCTTTCAACACATGTGAACACCGTGTTAGAAAATACTTATTTAACTTTTTGAAAACCTTTAACAACACACCATTGTGTTAATTATGGGTTAAACCTCTTAGGTATCTTAACAACCCATTTTACCACTATACTTTTGTGACACCTCGCCTATTTTAGTCTCGACTAATCAATCCTTTATCAAAATAAAATAGGATTTCTCATATGGATCATTCTCAGCATCACTGTCGTAAACCAAATTATTTACTAATTACCTATTAGGCCCGGCGTCAAGTTTTAAACTTCCTAATCTTGTTAACTAATAAACAAAATAAAGCCTTCCACCCAATTAATATACACAACTGAAATAAATAAAACAATAACCGATAACTTTCGGTAAAACATTCATTATAACCAAATTGAATAGGTGTAACTGAAAATGATAAAAATAATAAAAATGACAATAGTTGGGCAACAGACCCGAATATTTTAACAGTACCTCCTATTTAGATCACAAGGATGAAAGCATATAAATAATCCCTGCTAGCATCCACAGCTGCTGCAGCATCGTCTGACTCGAAGGAATAATATCATCTAGGCATCCCTGTGTCTCGACACCTAAAAGGTTTAAAATAAAATTTGCAAGCGGGTCGGAGCCCAAAGCATTTTGAAAATATTTAGCAAGTGTTTAAAATAATTTAACATTTAAAATTTGATATTCTCCATGCTTAAACTGGTGTTGCACTCACATGAGATACCCCTCACCTCTCATCTAACAGTGCACACCTAACGGATGTATTTTAAACATCCTAGTTACACTACCCAGCCTAACTAGCCTCTCTCAAAACCTCTAAATCACCATACTCTATCTCAATACCCTGCGTATATAATATCATAATCTTCCGCACGAGCTTAAGCATATAAGTACTCACTTATAATTTATCCGTTCATTATGAATAACTTTCACCAGTTACTATACACTATTCATATTTTAGTGTCATTAATCCTGTATATAATATTCTCATCTTTATATACGCATCTTACATTTTATTTCGGATTTTATCCTCCCAGATGTAACAATTTACTTCTCACTTTATTCTTCAATTGTCCTTATATATATATATATATATATATATTCCATTTTCATACATATATATACACAATATACTATACACATCAAGTATATCCATACTTATATATCACACACTATATAAGTATACTAATCATCTCTCAGAGCTATAACTTAATGGATGCAATCTCTAGAATGTTATCATCTTCTAGGGAATACACACATCATCCTGGGTACCACCGGTCGGAATCTCACACCGACCTGATAAAAACATATCACAAACGTAGAGGAAGCGGTCATAGTTCCTCACCAGAAAGTGAGACCGATTATTACCCAAGATGTCCCACCTATGATAAAGAGCCACACTGTAAAAATAATTGGATGCTATGACCTGGGGGGGACTATACTCACCCTGCTCCTCAAGCCAAGGGATTCACTCACATTGCGCAACTTTCCATGATAGCACTAAAGGGGTATGTTTCACACAAATATATCATTCACACACAAATATATTTATAATCATATCATATATATACTATCTCTATACCCGTATATATATATATCCTTTCACATTTGGCTATTCCTGCCTATCTCCCGTGGCATTACCCTATAATCCCAAATATACCAATTTGTATAAATTCATAAGTACACACATAACTTATTTTAATCCGATAAGTATTCACTCACTTATGATACAATTATAACATAAATATATCCCTGCATATTAGCTTATCACGTCTAGCTAGTATGCTAGTTTCATCCTATTTACACATCAGGATTTCACTCACATATTATCAGCACATACATCTACACGCATAATGGTTGTACACCCACTAAAATAATTTTCCCGAGTGTCGTTCATCCCAAACTCTCCTAAAATTTATAACCCGGACCTTATTCCCTCTAACCTGAGATTTATATGTCACTCATTTAATCTTTTAGAGGCCCTCACACTCTATTTAGGGTCCCCTATTATTTATCTCCAAAAAGGAATTCTTCTCGAATCCTTTCAGTATAAGAAAAATTTCTCAAATTTTTATACCATAAGTGAACCGAACCGATGACTAGAAAAACGAACTGGTACGGTGAAAATAAAAGAACTGAACTAATGGCTCTAAAAATGAATCGAATCGGTTAACCAAATCGAACCACATTCCATCGGTTTGACGTGTTCAGTTCGGGAGTTCTTCATCTTCTCCAACTCCAAAATTTATGGTTTTAACATGACCAACCATCACTATAATCATCTACACATTATGATTTAGTCAACACAACAATTAATTCTCGGGATTCCTCAATTTAACAAATATTTAAACCCTAACTTAGTTAAACCTAAACTTTATTTAACTCTTCCAATTTCTCACCAAAAATTACACCATTAACATGGATTCAAACTTATCACCTCAACTTATATGAAATCATTTCCAAAAACCCCATTTTGATTTAAGATTCCCAACCCAAAATTCATATAATTTTCAACAACTATAATATGAATTATAAACATACTTATTAATTAAACCAGGTTAAACACTTGCCTCATTGGATAAGTTCAATGACCTCGTGCCGGGATCCTTCGGAGCTTGGCCAGAAATTTCCTCTTCTTCTCCCTTTCTTTACTTCTTTCTTTTCTCTCTCTCTCTCTCTCTCTCTCTCTCTCTCTCTCTCTCTCTCTCATGGCTTATAATGGGAGAATAAGGTTTATTCCCTTATTAAACCCAAAATTGACTCGTATATTCAAATGCGAGTCCCTACTAGTCCAAAAGTTTCCGAAACCCAAACATTACCCCGAGTACTTCATTTTGACTATTTCAGCCCATCTGAGACCAACCGTGCACTCGAAATCTCCATCCGAGTCACTTATAAAAAAATCATCTTTTTAAACCCAATACAGCTCTGCACATATTTTCCAAATAAAATATTATTACTTGTCGCTTTGCACTGAGACATGATATAAAATAATCGAACTTCATTTACTTATTCCCGTAAGTAAATATAGAACACATCAATATTAATCCGTCACTGGCCAATTAATATTTATCCCACACTTCATATTCTCTTTCACTTAAAAATTCCCAAATCATTAAATTGCACCCACTTATGTAATTTAAATATCCATAAAAGTATGGGGTATTACAACTTTACCTTTATTTTACTTTATAAAAATTAATCAATTTACACATTTCTTATCCACTTTATCCTTTATCGGAACATTTATTAATTCATTCCAGTTAGGCCGTCTCTACACATTTTCAACACACACCCATTTCTTGTCATGTTTTATATTCCTTTAACTTTTTCCCGAAATGTTTCAATAAACCGCATACTTTAACGGGATCCACACCGCTGGCAACGCCACCAGTGGTTTTGGGTTTTCACCCAAGGACTCCGAGCCCTCCTTAATTATCTTGGTGTCATTCGAGTTTCTTTTTAATGTGTTTTAACATTTTGGAAATGTCCACATTATTCAACTTTTTCTTTTTACCCGGCCGAAGCCAAAACCCGAGGTTTCACCCAAATTTGTGTTACACTTTGACAAACATCATTGCTTATTCTTTACACTTTAGCCTTGATTTTATTCCAAATCATGTTCATTTAGGACCATTTTGTGTAACACCCCTTTTTCAACCACTTTACATAAAATTACCATTTTACCCTTTTGTTTCCAAACTTATTTTTTCCTCCATTTTCACAAGTGTTAATTTCCCAAAACACCATTAAGTTTCCCACATCAAATACTTAAGTGTTTTAAACATATTAACACCCTTTTAACAATTTTACTAACCTATTTCCCAAGTTAGACATTTCTTTACGTTCTTTATACAAGAAATCCAATTACACTTAAACACTAATTTTATAAGAAAATACCATTTCCTTTTATTAACACATGTAGCCTTACAACCTTACACTAATTTCATGTTTAAACCCAAAAAAAAATTCTTTTTTTTTTGGGAAAATTATGTATATTAGAACCAAGAAAAGTTAATTACAACCAACCAACAAAGAGAAAAAAACACTCCAATGGGGCATACCCCAAAGGACACAAACCCCCGAGCACTAAATAAAACCCAAAAAAAATTCTTTAAACTTGTTTTTATGTTTATCATCAAAATACTACATGTTTATATGCATGAGAAGATGGATTTTAATTCCAAAAAATCATATTAACTGGGTTAAACTTACATTTCATTCTAGAAATTCATAATACTTTCAAAATGCACTTTCAATACATAAAGGACATTTTCATTTCTTCAAAACTCAATAAATGTCCAATTTTCATAAAATCTCTATTTTGCAAGAAACTTAGAACATTATTTCACCAAATATTTTAGCAAGATCAACATCATTTTCAAAACATTTTATTTCATAAAATGTTTATCATCAAATCTCTAGGATTACACCATTTTCATAAAAATACTAAATCCTTATTTGAATAAAACTTTAAACTATTTACTCATTATTTATTTCCAACAAAAGAACATTTTTGCCAACATTTTAATTTTATAAAAATATTTAATACCAAGCCTACTAGAAGCCCATCATTTTATTCATATGCATTCGACTCTTAAATTCTTACAATAATACTACTAATACAAAAAATAGAGTCTTAGACTAAGAGTAGATTTTCCCACCTCAAATGAAGCTCCAACAATGGAAGGCGTGAAATGTCTAAGAAGATGGCAACCTCCCACATCCTAAAGTGTCCTTAGAAGGTTGTCAAGATTTATTAAGCTTGTCTCCAAGAAAGATCCATCAAAACCCTTATTAAGCTTCATAAATAATCTATCTTCATCCTCTTCAAATCCTCAACAACACCTCCAAAATTCGCAGTGATGCCCAACAATGCTGGAAATGGCTATCTAGGGCTTGAATATGGAGGGAAACTAGTTGGATATGGTTTCACAGGGTGGATATATGATGGTTGAATGGTGGTTTGAGGTGGATACATACTAAAAATGGTGGAGGAGAACCCCCCCTCTTTTTCTCTCTCTCTTCCAACTCTAAAATAACCCAAATGACCCAAACAAGCCTTATAAAAACACCTCTCAACCCTAAAATCCTAATTTTAACCATCTGGGACACTCAGAACTCGACACCCCAAAGATCCAAGGGTCCAAAATATGACAACACATAAAATAAAGATGAAATAATAAAAGTTAGGAAACCTCGTTCGAAGGAGAATCGCCTCTCGTTCGAATGAGAATGACTTCTCATTCGAATGTCCTTCGAATAACCTAGACCTATTATTCATACGACCCTAGTTTGAACCTCGTTCGATCCCCACTTCGAATGACTTGTGATTCTCATTCAAATGACACTGAACTTGTTCGGACGACCCTTTTTCAATTTTTCCAAATTTATCAATTTTCCCCCAAATTTCTAACAATTATTATCAGGGCCCCAAAAACAGTCAGATTAGAATGCAAACCCAATAAACATGATCCAAATCCTAAGGTTCTCATATTAGTTCAACTTATGTGGGAAAATAATAAAATATTGGGTCGGGTATTGCATTATTCTCTCCTTAGGAAATTTTGTCCCCGAAATAATCGTGTCGTTAATCCATAAGCTTATGGGGTTTACTGGTTTCTTCTTTAAATCATAAGAATCCTTCAAGTACAAATCACCGAAGTCTCTGATTTCGAGGATTACATTGCACACCCTTATAAGGGGTTGTCCCCAAAAGATTATCATGCGACACGCACTAATGCTCACCAATACGCTAACCATTAACGTTACACAACCATCTCAGGTCTTCACTCACTTGATAATCGAGCGCCAACAAGTCCTGGGACTACCTTTTATAATGCCCAAAGCATACCGATGTGTAACACCCCGCCTAATAAAATACTGGGTGATTAGTCCTTTATTAAATTATAACCAAGGTGAACGGTTGGTTCATTCTTAGCATCGCTGTCGCAAAATAAACTGTTCAATTTAAACACCCCAAATAATTAAGCTAAGTGTCAAAACCATTTAAAACATTATTTCCATCTCATTAAATCCAATTATAAAACCTTTAATAATTAACAGTTTAAGTGTCACACAAATAACTAGACTGGAAAAGATCATCCAAGTAATTTAAGCATTCAAATAACTCATCCCAACTTTAAAACCACGAAGGAAAAATATCCTGACAGTAACAAATCCCAAAGTAAAATACTAAAAGTAAATGAATCACAATCTCTGACAAAACCAATTGAATAAGGAAAAAGGGCGACACATGCCCAACTGGATAAAATAGAACTAACAGTGGAGTCAATAATGAGATCGTTTAAGAAAAAGGCCTGCAACTCCCACCTAAGCTGCATCACGTTCCTTCCAAAGAATCCTAAGCATGACGCCCCTATGGCTGGGCACTTGTAATGTATACATATGTATACAAGAGATAAGAGATAACAGGAAACGGGTGAGAGACCAATTGTAAAAGAGTTTAAAATTTAGTTTAGCAAGTATTTAAAATGCTTACCGACTATTGCAACAGTCATATTAGTAAGGGGCACTCTCATGAGAAATTCTCACCTCTATTCTAATGTGCACACCTACCACACTATTAATCCTCGCAAGTTTAGCTTATCTTAAATTCCTCATCAGGTTTCATGCCGACAATTACTAGGGCTAAGATAATTAATTTCTGAAGGTAAAGTTTTCACATGAATCTCATTTCATTATAAAGTCTTTCAATATTGCCTCAAACTTACCAAACACTTATAATAAAGTTGGAATTTTTATTCATTACTTAACTACTTTTAGTCAGTAGAAAGTTCCCAATTTCAAGTCTATATATATATATATTAATCACTCATATAATATATATATATATATATATATATACTATCGGCACCCCACATAAAATTTATGGTGCTGGCATACTCTGCTATCAAGTCCCCGTATCACTCGTACTAAGGGAAATACTAGTTTGGAATCACTCTCGAACTGTATTAACAATAAACACATACAAATTGAGGCAAATCATTGTTCCAAGTCACTAAGAGGTCAGCACATACCCTCACGTCTCTTAGGACCGTCTGACTATCAATTAGATAGCCTGTATCAAGGAGCCCTATGTTCTAGGGTACAAGTCAATATCCCCGATAAAGGTCCCATCGAGATAAGACTGTCCCGACGCGGTAACCTCAGTGATAGCAAGTAGTGCTTGCATGATTTTTATACATATATAGTATATGCACAAACACATTCATATATATATATATATATATACACACATATACTACTATTCCCATTTCTAAATTCGGTACACCCACGACCCATACTTATGATATTCGTTCTAAGTACACATTACTCGATTATCCCATATAATGGCTCGTCTCTTTTAATCTTATTTATATGTTATTCCATACTTACCTCATTTCACTCGTAATATTCTATTCCCCAATGTATAAATTCAGTAGGTACTCTCTTATTTTCTAACGTAACTTTCTTACAAGTCTTACTCCTTTAATTTCACGTTCCCATAATTTCCTATGCATAAATTACTCCCCGTTAACCTTAAATTTTCCATACTTTAAATGCTCCCTTTTTACTAAATCCTACTGGTCCTCTTTATGTCCCAAAATGTTGTAGCAATAAGGTTTAAAGGTTACTACTCATTTTAATCGAAATAACTATTTAGAAGAGGAATATGAGTTTTCCAGGAGGGGTCGATCGATCGATGGAAGGGGGTCGATCGATCGATCATCGATCGATTGATGCTCTTTGGTCGATCAATCGATCAAGCAGTTATGACGAAACTGCAGAAAATTCAGCTACGAAAATCCTTCTCCAAACTCAACCAAATCATCATATTTCTCTCCCAAACTCCCAACAAATGATACCACACGGAATATATACCCAAATAAATAATTTTCTACGTAAAACATGTGAGTTTTCATCAAGTATAACAATTGATAAGGGAAAAATCTATAAACCTCAATAACCCTAATGTTTTTTGTAACTTAGTTCTTCCCATTCTTTTTCCAGATTTTCTACTCCTAACTCAATGAAAATTCATGGTTTAACCTCTACATGTGAAATATATTTCCAGAGCATGATTATTATCTCAATAACATGTGAATTCTTGTCTCCAATATATGCTTTCTTTCATGAATTTGGCTCTAATCAACCCTAAACTAATATAATTGAAGCATTAACTAAAATAAAGCAAGATAGATAATTTCCTGGAAATTTTGTTTCTGATTTGTGGAAGAAGGTGGTGTGGTTGTGTTCCTCGTCGCGCAATCTACAATTTGGCGGTGACGGTGGTGCAAAAGGTGGAGTTTTTTGGCCTAGAACTCATTGGAAAGCTTCTCCACTTCTTCTCCAATGGTCGTTCTTTGGTTTTTTCTTATGTTAACCCTAGATGACAACCCCTAACATATGATATATCCTTGGTAAATTCGTGGGTTTAATTACCCAAAAAGATGAAATGTCCAAAATGCCCTCCCGGGATGCTAATTAGGTCTAAAAAATGTCCCGAGACCCAAACTAAACCACCGAGTACATTATTTTGACTATCTTGACCCTTTCGGACACATTGGCGCACTCAAAACGACCATACAGGTGACTTATAATTTATTCACTTTTAATAATAATAATTTAGTCCCAATACGACACATGCGCGTCCTGACTTAATTTCCATAATATTCATATTATTCCCTCTTGAAAATTTTAATAAATTCTATCCTACATATTACTCTAGTCAATAAGTATCATTTAATAAATCAATAATTACTAACTCTCATCACGCTAGTAACATTTAAAACAAATTTCCGGATTAATATTAAATTAATTTATCTCAATTAAATTTAATAAATCCCTAAATTTAAAAGCCATAAAAATACGGGGTATTACATACTTCCCTCCTAATAATGGAATTTCGTCTCAAAATTTGGAAAATAAGCCCTATCTTGTATTATCTGTAACAAGGTATAAAGCATCTAATTCCCACGGCATCGAAAGAGAACTACAAATCTCAATCTTATCAATTTAATACAACAAAATTCTCTTGAATAAATATAACTAAAGTAAATTTCCAATGCTATATACAACCAAATAAATAAATACAAGTCGTCTCATCTTGTATTAAAATTTTTGGATACCTTATCAGTACGCAAATTATCTACATAGTAAGGCGCTCAATCACTATAGCCTCTGCCTCACAGCAAGCTTGTTTAACACTCTCATTAAAGACACTTCTCATTGTGCTTTTAACCAATCAACAATTGCATAAGACATGCCTATACATTATTAATTCCTTATTATTTCAATATCATTGGAAGGCCGCACCTCACTACCTAAGAACCACTTGGATTTATCTAAACATTAAACTCCCATTCTGGGAGAAACCATACGAGCATCTGACCACTTTTGTTCGCCTAAAACAGTCATGTAATTCCACCATAGTCGTCAGACTCTAAATGACCCAATCCAAAAATTCTGATTATCCGCCCATCTCTTAACATTCAGAATAAGAAAATTTAAGGTTTTTCTCCATACCAACTCCTCAATAATCATCTGTTCACAATAAACAGGTACGATTGCTCCCACGTAACCCTACCCTTAGGTAATATCCTCCCTCAACTACCGTACTATACTCCACTTGCTAGCTATAACCGTTGTGGAAAATAAATGATCACAATGAACCTAAAATTACTTTCACACTGCTCCACTAATGGTTAATCAACGCTTGCGTACTCCCCGAATTATGGGTGATACAACCTGCTCAAAACGAAATGATATCCCCACTGCTTCCTAAAATCCCGTATTGAAGGTGGGATTAAAAAATCTTATCCTAATTCAGAAAAATACTATATAGGGCCACATACCGGCGTGATTCTCCCTTTCAAAGGAAGACTGAGGCACACTAGCTAATATTATAACTCACCCTAAAGGAATGTTAATCACTTCCTTCTTGGGCATCTTGTTCCACACGTTCGAGGGAACTCTTGATCTTACCTTGAGGTTGTCAACTTATCCAAGAAACTTTACCGACTTTACTGGCCTCTTCCATTATAGGAATTATTGATAGCCCCAGATTGTTCCTCTTGTTCCAACCGATTTCTATTTATGAGTAGTACCCGCGGAGACTACTCAATATGTCCCGCTCGATATATACTTCTACTTGTTATGTCTCATTTTAAGTGACACTTAATAGTCCCCTTCTTTCCCTTGCATACACTGAAAGTTATGACCCATGCACTTTTCTCCATGATGTGCACTTCTGAACCTGTTTAGACCATACTAACATCTTCACTCTTTGTACGTGTCAGTCGCTCTCAACATTGGACTAATTTCAACTCCGCTCCAAGTGTTCTCCATAACACTTTGGATTCTAACTTCTCAAGGACTACCCCTTTTTAAATGGCTTCCCCCTGCCTTCTAACCAAATTCGGTGTGCTACTCTGAATACAAATATATGGATTTATCGTCTTTCACACGACGCTCAATCCTCCCTACCACTTCCACTTCGTTATGTTAATCCCACAAACATTTATTCCACACGTCTATTCCCACAGCCCTATAACTCGGACGATCCTAACATCAACTAACCATGATTCCGACACACCCTATAAACCGTGCATACTACTATAAGCATCACATACGCTTCACACATAACACCCAATTCTTTTTTTCTTTGTGCTCACAACATTCTTACAACACTCGGGTACTCTCAATTACCCTAGAAATTGAAATTTTAAATCCTCTTTATCATCTTTCCACCCCTCAACTCGTGGTGATAAGATAAAACTTTCGATGTTTTCTTACTACCTAACTAGATCCACTGGCCTTAATTTATAATTCAACTTCCAATTTACAGATATAATTACCTACTCCTATTACGACTGAGGTACTAAACTTATAGACTAATGACCAAACATCTTCCTACTTCCAACCTTACGCTAAGTTTCATGCATGGGATGTCTCGTAATGCGAAATCCAAACAAGGAACCCTTCTAATAGATTACTACCTAGCATTGTCGGTTATCAAAATCCATTAGGCCCTCCGTCCATAGCATGTACACCTTTATTCCATCTCCTGACAAAAAAGTTACATCTTTTACCATAATTACACTTAACAAAGAACATTTCATCAATTGCACTATCATTCAGCATTGACGGTAATCATATTCCATAAACCTCGAATACATACCATCGAGATTCTTGAAATCCTGTTCCCAAACATATGGGTATAACTCTTAACTCTCACATCTCTAAGGGATAGATATATCAATGCGCTCTTCCTATCAACAAGTCCTGAGTGCTAAACATAACAATGAGTTAAATCTTTTCGCTCAACAGAAATCCCTATACATACTGAATCATAACAGCAAAGTCCCTACACACACCGGGATCGAATATCTCGGGCCCACTATCCCCTCTAAAGTTTCTAGAATAGAAAATATAACTGCGAGTCCGTCCCTCTCGCAGGTGAGGCCTCACCAGAACAAAACATGTTTCACTAATGCAACCATTTCTATAGCCTTACAATAACTGACTACTATCGTACTACCCATTACTATAAAGTTGTAACCAAGACAATATCATACTCGTTTATCACATCACTAAAATAAGTAATCTTAATAAAGTATATAACACTATTAATGCACCCATTTATCCTCCGCGGATAGCACTAAGGATAATCCCGCTACACTAAGGAAAATATCCACATAATAATGATGTTTATAGTTATACGCACTAACTCGTCTCACATGCTAATCTAGTAATGAACAAAATATAGTGACTCGCTCGTGTCACATAAAACACGCCTCATCCTCTGAGGATTAAACTCATACTCCTACCTTGCCAATCGTCTTGACTGCACAAATGGTCCCCGGACGTAACATGTCGGTCCAAACCAAAACAAAAACTACTTTAATCGTTATCCTTTATTAGGCATCCTACTCTTGTTCCTTTACTCACTTTAAAAAATTTTAACGCATGCGAATCACTTTCCAAAAATAACTCTACACATGATCCACTTCTCACCTATCATACTAACCATATTAGGATTGTCCTTCTCAGACTTTGGTACGCTCAATTCCTGGTGGCTATCCCCATTGTTCCCTTAGCTTTATTGGCCCTAAGGAACGTGCTACTGGATTCAATAACCCTTACTGAATTCACCATCGCTTGGTAAGAATTTAGATATCCGAATCATTTAAATGATTCCCCCGATGGGTCTCCCCCTTACGGTGTTTTACTAACTACTTTTCATATAGACTCACTTTCCAATAAGCCTTACGATTATTTTAGCTCCCTTCATAAGAGCCTTAATATTTTCGAACGACGCTTGACATTATCACCATATGGATCGACTGTCCAACAGAATTCTCTTTAAGTGTTGTTAATCTTTCCTCACGAGTTAATTTCCCACTTGAAATCTTCTCTACCATTGGTATCCACTCCCACTGATACAAAATTTGCTAAAAGTCTAAATCCATTTACAAATGGACCCCTGTCCAACCCTTCTGTAATGGGTTCAGCACGATGTTCATATCTTATCCTGAACAACTGACGAAAGAGCGTTCGGTTAAACTGTACCTAAGGTCCTTTCATTGACGCAACATTTCACCACTAACGGTGGTGGTTGACTCCCACTATTGTAACTTTTCTTCCCTGAGTTAAGAAAATTTTTACCCCAAATTTTCACTTCTAGTTAACCACACTCCACTATATTTCCAAGCCTTTGAATATATTACCTTCGTTGGGTAACACACACAATTCTCGCATGTCTAGAATTTTCACTGATGACTCTCCTCAATTTGACCTTTCGACCCTCTCACAAGCACACCACGTTGGGTGGGTCAAATTTGTCCTCACTTTTTATTATAGCAGTGCTTGAAATTTGTAGGCTGCGTCCTAGCCGTCTTTACAGTCCTGGCCTCTCATTCTCTAGTAGGGGTGACCTTGACTACGGTCATCATCCTCGAATATACTTTACAACCTCGACTGAGGCCTGCCTCCTGATGTCCGCCTAAGGCCCTCATTTGACATCCTTCATTGCTCATCACAGGCACACATCCGAACGCAATTAGAATTCAGTAATATACATACGTTATAGCTGGAGAATGGAATCTCACCATAGAACCCAAAAATCCTAAACATAGGGATCTATATCAAAAAAGAAGCACTGTAAGTATAACAAGCCGCAGAGATCCTAAAGGACACTAGAACCTAATGCCCTGATACCACCTGTAATACCCCGCCTAATTAAATACCGGGTGATCAGTCCGTTATTAAACAGGCACACATCCGAACGCAATTAGAATTCAGTAATATACATACGTTATAGCTGGAGAATGGAATCTCACCATAGAACCCAACAATCCTAAACATAGGGATCTATATCAAAAAAGAAGCACTGTAAGTATAACAAGCCCCAGAGATCCTAAAGGACACTAGAACCTGATGCTCTGATACCACCTGTAATACCCCGCCTAATTAAATACCGGGTGATCAGTCCGTTATTAAATTATAACCAAGGTGAACGGTTGGTTCATTCTTAGCATCACGATCGCAAAATAAACTGTTCAATTTAAACACCCTAAATAATTAAGCTAAGTGTCTAAACCATTTAAAACATTATTTCCATTTCATTAAATCCAATTATAAAACCTTTAATAATTAACAGTTTAAGAGTCACACAAATAACTAGACTGGAAAAAATCATCCAAGTAATTTAAGCATTCAAATAACTCATCCCAACTTTAAAATCACGAAGGAAAAATATCCCAATAGTAACAAATCCCAAAGTAAAATACTAAAAGTAAATGAATCACAATCTCTGACAAAATCAACTAAATAAGGAAAAAGGGCGACACATGCCCAACTGGATGAAACAGAACTAATAGTGGAGTCAATAATGAGGTCGTCTAAGAAAAAGGCCTGCAACTCCCACCTAAGCTGCATCACGTTCCTTCCAAAGAATCCTAAGCATGATGCCCCTGTGGATGGGCACCTATAGTATATACATATGTATACAAGAGAGAAGAGATAAAAGGAAATGGGTCAGAGCCTGATTGTAAAACAATTTAAAATTTAGTTTAGCAAGTATTTAAAATAATTACCGGCTAATGCAACAATCATATTAGTAAGTGGCACTCTCTTGAGAAATTCTCACCTCTCTTCTAATGTGCACACCTACCGCACTATTAATCACCGCAAGTTTAGCTTATCTTAAATTCCTCATCAGGTTTCATGCCGACAATTACTAGGGCTAAGATAATTAATTTCTGAAGGTAAAGTTTTCACATGAATCTCATTTCATTATAAAGTCTTTCAATATTGCCTCAAACTTTCCAAACACTTATAATAAAGTCGGAATATTTATTCATTACTTAACTACTTTTAGTCAGTAGAAAGTTCCCAATTTCAAGTTTATATATATATTAATCACTCATATAATATATATATATATACTATAGGTACCCCACATAAAATTTATGGTGCTGGCATACTCTGCTATAGAGTCCCCGTATCACTCGTACTAAGGGGAATACTAGTTCAAAATCACTCTCGAACTGTATTAATAATAAACACATACAAATTAAGGCGAAGCATAGTTCCAAGTCACTAAGAGGTCAACACATACCCTCACGTCTCTTAGGACCGTCTGACTATCAATCAGATAGCCTGTACCAAGGATTCCTATGTTCTAGGATACAAGTCAATATCCCCCATAAAGGTCCCATCGAGATAAGATTGTCCTGACGCAGTAACCTCAGTGCTAGCAAGTAGCGCGGGCATGATTTTTACACATATATAGTATATGCACAAACACATTCATATATATATATATATATATATATATATATATATATATTGTAACAACTCGTCCTTTTTGGAGACGATTAAATTCAATAATTAAGTATAGATTAGAATTGGGAGATTTTCATGGAATAGTAATTTTTAGGATTTTCGAGGATTAAATGATTATCGCTAGGTGATATATTTACTTTCGGGGTTAAGTAAATATGTCGAGGTATTTTAATTATATGTCGCCATTGAGTAAAGCGACACGAGGTGAGATTTAAATGAGAAAACCCGCATTAAGATGTTGGGTTGAAATAGTGAGTTGCGGTCAAGTACCATGGATGGGAATTTCGACTGTGCCATGAGTCTTGGAAGGGCCGATATAGTTAGAAAAGAGTATCCGATTGTCGAAATTGAGTTCTGGGTAATTTTAGAGTTAAACGGGCTCGTAATTGAGTAAACGAGTCGTTTTTGGGGTTTTAAGGGATAAAATCCTATTCTCTCTATATAAAGAGGGAGAGAGGGAGAAAAAGAGAAGGAAAAGAAAGATAAGAGAGAGAGGAGAGAGAGGAGGGAAAAAAGAGGAGAAAAGGGGAGACTCCGGCCAACCTCTACGGGATTCGGCTCGAGGTCATCGAATTTTATCCACGAGGCAAGTTTTTACTTGTTTTATTCATTTTAAGCATAAATATCTCATATTATTGTTGGTATAAACAAACCCTAAAGATTTTGGGTTGGGTTTTGTGGATAAAACGGGTTTTCGGGAGATAAAATGAATAAACCCCTAAAATTTGATAAGTGGAGAAATTTAGAAATTAATCAAAATTAATTGGTGGTTTAGGGTTCTAGCATGTTTAGAACCCTTAATATATATGTATTTGTAGTTGGTTGAGGTTGTAGGACGTTGGGTGAGGCGATAAAAGCTTGGGAGAAGCTTTAATGGCCGAAACAACTTCTCGAAGAAGAAGTTGCCCGACATGATCGATCGATCGATCATGGGGGCTCGATCGATCGAAGCCATCGATCGATCGACCACCATGGGTCGATCGATCGACTCTTGCTGAAAGGTTGGCAATATTTCTAGGGTGTTTTGGATGGGATAGATTCCAATTCACATTGCTTGGGGGCTAATTATGGGTTAATATGAGGAACCCTTTAGGAGTTTATGGTCCTCCAATTGAGGAAATCTAGGAGGGCAAGGTGAGGGTTTTGATGTATAACCCTTAAGTTATATTTTCGAGGAAAAATAGAGGATTGGTAGAATTTAAAGGTTTATGGTTCCTAAGTTAGGGTGGGGACGTCTAGGTTATATTGTGGACGATACATAGTCCTTGGGTTGTGGAAATGGAATCCACTACCTATTAAATTTAAGGTTATCCGGGAAAGAATAATCCCTGGAATATTTCAGTGTGGATTTAGACCTATATAATTTTGCGTATTGGAAGCATAATTATATCAATGTTGGTGGGATGAATCCTATGGGATGGTTAGGATTGAAATTTCAGAATGTAGATATATATTCGCTTAGTATGGAGTGGTATAATTGGAAATATCCAATGAATCCTTAGAGAGGATTAAGGTATGCAGTACTTATTAAACTAAGGAAATACTTTGGTTTTAGTATCATGCGTATATGAAAGCATGATTATGATTCTTTGATAGAATCTTTGGGATTATTGGTCATCACTAGATGAGATTGGCAAATATGGCCATTTATATATTCGAGGAGGAATATATGGTATATGTATATACTATGTGATTAAAGTATATATATGATAAGATGTAAATGATTTTGAAAATATAAAAAAAATGAATGTTTTCAAAATGGAAAAGAATGATCTTCATAATTAATAAATTATGGTTACACACCTCCCTAAATCGCTATCATAAGGGAAGTTACGTGTGTATGGTGATGCCCCCTGGCTAATGAATCTCATATAGTCCTAGGACATATGAGCGATTATATGTTTTACTACGCTGGTGAGGTGATTCTGGGAGTGGTCATGACTCTCCCGTAGGCATATAGCCGCTTCCCGACGTTGGTAGGTTCCCAGGTTGTCATGTTTGATAGGCCCTGGAATATGATAGCCATTTAGGGGGGCATCCAGTGGGGAAACTCGGAGGGACGGTCTTAGATTTGTTAAATCAATTCATGATAATGGATTGGCTTTAAATACATTTCCCGGATATAAGAAGGGAAATGGGATAAATGTATTGGCTTCGGATACATTTCCCATATGGAAGAAGGGAAATGGAAGCATGTGATATGATCAAAGCATTTTTATGAAAATAAAAATGGCTTTGAATACATTTCCTAGATATAAGAAGGGAAATGGGATGTTATAAAATGGAAAAGCATTTTTTTGTTATGATAATAAAAACTGGCTTTTAAAAAGTTATATGATGTGTTAAAGCAATTCATGATAATGAATTAGCTTTTAATTATATTTCCTGGATATAAGAAGGGAAATAGAAAGTTTTGAAATGAGTATAGAATACACCTCAGTCTGGGAGATAGATCCGGATGTGTATTATAAATTTGTATATAAAGTAAACCTCAGTCCGGGAGATAGATCCGGATGTACATTGTAAAGATGTATATAAAAATGAATATGATTTGTATATTAATACATTAATTTTGTACTACGGCCCTAATGGATCTCTACCATTAACCCTGCCAAGTAGTAGTGTATCGGGGAGGTTCCTTGTTTGGATTTCGCTTCGTGAGACACCCCACGCACGAACTTAGTGCAGTGTTGAGAATGGAGGGGAGTTTAGCCCTTAGTACTCGGGATGGATAGGCTTCTAGTAGATGGTTACATCAAACTAGTCAGGAGGGATAGCTTGACTAGGGTATTTTGTTAGGAAGCGTTAGGTGTACACTACTAGAACAGGGGCGAGGGGTATCTCATGGGAGTGCGATACCAATTTAAATATGAGATGAACATATTTTTCTAAAAATAAAGCATTTATGCACTTGCAAAATATTTTCAAACTCAGGCTCTGGCCCGTTTATCTACTTGTTCCAAATTGGTCGAAACCTGTGCCCGCAATACGTATACATTGCGATAGTCAATAGGCGATTGGAAGGGTACAGAATCACATGTGTAATGAAAAGTCATGACATATTCTTCATCGACGCAATGCGGTTAGACATCTTCTCTTAAACAAAATTATCTCAATTGACTATGTAAAGTCAAAAGATAATATAGCGAATCCACTAACAAAAGGTTTAAACCAAGAGAAAGTTGAAAGATCATCGAGAGAAATGGGTCTAAAGCCTATAAATAAATAAGAATCAATATAGTGGCATCACAACCTAGCTGACTGGAGATCCCAATATCTAGGTTCAATGGGCAAACCGAACTACATTGTATTTAGTGCTTACTAGAGGATATTTAATCCTATCCATTCCAAAGATGAGATAATGCACATTTGTCGCAAAATTAGGATAAGTTATGCTTTTAATGACATCCATATCTTAGTATGCCAAAGTGGGGTATTGTAGGATACTCTTTATGAAAGTCACCTATGCGAGTAAGAAGGGGGCCACTTATATGAGAATAATGAAAGGTATATTCTCTAAAATACTCACGGAACCAAGTGTTGTTCACGGCCAAAATGAACACAAACGTGAGAACCAACCGTGTTAAATAATTATTGTGTGAATACTATTGTCTAGGTTTAAAGAAACGGTTGACGGTTCAAGGACGCGAAGTCTACTGATTAACAAAGTAAATCCGATAGTATATCACTAAGGAAAGTTCAAGGCTACTAGGCTACTTCTCCCAATGCAATAATTCTTCTATTTTAGTCAACCTCTATCTGCATCTGCATCAACATCTATTTTATTTCTATTTATAGCGATATATCATTCATGTGGGGGATTGTTGGAAAATTGGACCTAAAAGTTGGACTTAAAAGTTGTCCATATTTTTTAGACAAAATTTTGAGCAACTTTGAGCTCAAATTTAGGTGGGATCCACACTACGATAATTTTAGGACCATATACAAATGCGTTCTCCTTCGCAAGGAGATTAACTTAGTATATTCACATGTCCAATTTCATTAAGATATGAATGATAAATATGTCCCCAAAGTGACTCATAAAGCAATGAAAGTTAATGAATTGGGTGTGTTTTAACTCTTGTCCCTATGACACCCTGCCTAATTAAATATCGGGTGATCAGTCCGAAATTAAATTAAAACAGGTTTCTCAGTTGGTTCATTCTTGACATCATTGTCGAAACTTTTTAATTACTAATCACCTAAGTGAAATTAGATAGGTGCCAAATTTTATCTTTCATTAACATAAGACAAATTCCTCATGCGAAAGTAATAGATAAACATTCTGAATGAACTATGAATCAAACCATGTCGCAATATATAAAAGGATAAAATCTTGTCGAGTCAACACTCAGCTAAAATCCAAAACTGCTAAATAAAACCAACATAATCCAAAACTGAAAATATGAAATAATGACTGTGGACAACATGTCCCAATAGAGAGTACTATAATGAGATTGTACACTAGATCTCAATAGATGAAACATCTATGCAAAGTCCTTCTAACCTCCACAAAGCTTCAGTTACGAGTCCCTGGACAGAATCTTCAAGTTTGGCGTCTCGGTGGCTAAACACCTAAAAGGTTTTGAAAATATTTTAGTAGCAAGAGTCAGTACTAAAAATGTTTTGAAAATATTTTGCAAGTGATTATCACAATAAAATGAGTTATTTATTACATATATTAAGATTTTACGTACACTCTCTTGAGTTACCTCACCCCTTATCTAAAGTGCACGCCTAACGTCCTATACTTAGCCCACCTAGTTGTACTACCCAAGCTTACTAGACTATAGCATTCAACTGAACTTATCTACACGACTAAGTTCCTATTTCGCCCACTTAATATGTAATAGTGACCATATCTCGTGATTTATATACTTAGATAATTGTTAACACCTTGTTATCTTTCACCATTTTACAATTAAGTCTTCCTACTTAATTTGCTTTTAGATGTATTTACGGCATCTCATTATCTACTAACTCGTACAAGTATATTATTAATACAGTATACATTTCACACACAACATATACTTATGAATTCAATCATTACTAATATGTCCTCTTTACACAAATCTAGGACTCTTGGTTCGGAATCGTACATCGACACCAAGTAAAAGTTTGGTTCAGAATGTCACCTCGACCCCAAAGGTATTTCATGTAGTGGTTTGGAAAATCACCTCGACCCCACTAATGAAATTTTATACATAGATTGGTTCAAAACTCTTTGGTCATGACCCCAACTTACTATTTCCATATATTAGTTCAGAATCCTACCTCGACCCTAATATAGGCAATTGTACTTTAGGTGTTCTCTCCACCTAAGTATCTATATAATTTAGTAGGTATACACAACCTAATAATAGTGTTCGCACGTAATATTTTCTCTTTGATATTCATCGTACTTATTTATTTGCGATTTATCTCACTATCGTATTTTAATTGAGTATTCACACAACTCTAAGGGCCCTAGTTACCCCTCCATTCATTTCACTAGTTAATATATCTTTAACCTACTGGTATACTTCTTGGGATGACGTTTACTCTCTCCGTAACTCAAATTCCAAATTCCCGATGCACTATTCGATCGGTTTACTCTCATCATTCCATCTCTTCAAATATTGCACTCAATGATTATAACGGAGCCCCACTGTACACCTAATGGTTTTCCCTTAGTCCATACATAGCTACAATATCATCCCTAAGGTTCCCCCAAGCATTAGCAAATGATTAGAACTCAACCAACAAAAGAACCCAGAATCAGCCTGGGTTGATCGAGCGACATTCATCAGTCAATCGATCGAGCGAGCAGGTGCATGTGAAGTTCGTCTTCTTCATGAGTTTTCTCACCATTCCCAATTATCCAATTTACATGATCGCACACCAAACTTGAAACCAATGATTTCTAACCATTTCTACATAAATACGAATTAAAATATGGGTTTATGATTTAAAATATGGGAAGAACATATTTTTAGGGTTCTAGAATAATTAGAGGATTTGAATTATTCTGGGCTAAATTTGTGAATGATTTCCAACGATTTAAACATCATAAATCTTCACAAATTTAGCCCAGAATAATTCAAATCCTCTAATTATTCTAGAACCCTAAAAATATGTTCTTCCCTTATTTTAAATCATAAACCCATATTTTAATTCGTATTAACAATCATGGTTCCTCTGATTTTTAATCCTCTAAAGATATAAATCTAACTACATGTTATTTCTACCCAAACATGCAATTAATCAATTCTTTTTCTCCAAGAATAGTAACCAAAATCAATTATTCATAAATCCTACACATGGATATTATAACTCAAAATTGTAAAAACCCGTCCTTTTTAGAGACAATTAAATTCCCGTAATTAAGTATAATTTGGAATTTGGAGAATTTCTCGAAATAGTGATTTCTGGGATTTTCGAGGATTTAATGATTTTCGAAGGGTGTTATAAATTATTTTGGGACCATATAGGTCGAGATATTTTATTTATATGCTGCCACGGAGTATAGCGACAAAAGAGGTGAGATTTTGAGTAGAACACCGCATTTAATTATTTTGGATTAGAATAGTGATTTGCGGTCAAGTACCTCGAATGGAAATTTCGACTGCGCCACGAGTCTCGGAATGTCCGAGATAGTCGGAAAAGAGTGCCCGATTGTCGAAATTAAGTTCCAGGTAATTTTGGAGTTAAATAGGCTCGTAATTGGGTAAACGAGTCGTTTTTGGGCTTTTAGGGTTAAAACCCTTTTTCTCTCTATATATAGAGGAGGAGAGGAAAGAAAGAAGAAAGAAAATAAGGAAGAGAGAGAGAGAGGGAAGAAAAGAAGAAAAAGGGGGAAATTCCGGCCGGCCTCCGCGGGAATCGGCTCGAGGACGTCGGATTGTATCCACGAGGCAAGTGTTTACTTGCTTTATTTATTTTTGAGCATAAATATCTCATATCATTGTTGGTATAACATACCCTAATGATTTTGGGTTGGGTATTCGTGAATAAAACGGGTTTTCGGGAGATAAAACGAATAAACCCCTAAAATTGGTAAATTGGAGATTTTAGTTTTTAACCAAAAATATTGGGTGATTCCGGGTCCTGGGATGTTTAGGACCCGTATTATAAGTGTATTTATTGTTGGTAGAAGTTGTAGGCCGTTGGGTGAAGAGAGGGAAGCTTGGGGGGAAGCTTCCATGGCCGAACAGCTTCTCGGAGAAGAAGCTGCCCGACTTGATCGATCGATCGAGCCTCGGGGATCGATCGATCGAAGCCTTCGATCGATCGACGGTCATGGGTCGATCGATCGACCTCTGCTGAAAAGGGACAATTCCTTTTGGGTGATTTGGAAGGGATAGATTCCATTTCATCTTGCTTTGAGGTTAATTAGGTAATAACCTAAGGGACCTTTTAGGACTTTATGGTCCATAAATTAAGGTGAGTAGGAGGGTAAAGTAAGGGTTTTAAGTATATAACCCTTAATCTATATTTTCGAGGAAAATAGAGTAATTGTAGAAATTGATGGATTAGGGTTCCTAACTTTAATTGGGGACTTCTAAATGATTATTTAGACTAGGTATAGTCTTGGGGTTTAAGGAAATGAAATCCCTAACCCATTAAGTTTAAGGTTGTTCGGGTGAGATAAATCCTGAGGATAATTCTCGTAGGCTTATAAGCCTATATAATTATGCTTATAGAAGGCATAATTATATCGATTATCGTTAAGTATATCCTAAGGGATAATTAGGATAATTTGGGGGTATATATAGATATATACTTCACTTAGAGAAGAATAGTATCATTGGTGATATCAAATAAATCCTTAGAATAGGATTAAAGTATATAGTGATTATTAAAGTAAGAAATACTTTGGATTTAGAATCATGCAACTATGAATGCATGATTATGATTCTCGGAGGGAATCTTTGGGATTTTTATCATCGTTAGATGCTATAGGCCACTAAGGCCGTTTATATATATATTCTAGGAAGAATATATAGGATATGTATATACTGTGTGTTTTAGGTATATATATGATGATGGGAATGATTTTGAAAATACATAAATGAATATTTTCAAAATGGAAAAATAAATGTTTTTCATAATTAATAAAATATGGATTACACACCTCTCTAAATCGCTATCATAAGGGAAGTTGAGTTCGTATGGTGAAGCCCCCTGGCTAATGATGCAGGGTGGATATAGTCCTAGGCCATGGGAGCGCTTATGGTTGTATATTTTCTGCGGGGGTAGGGAGATTCCGGGTGTGGTCTTAGCTACCACGCAGGCTCATGGCCGCTTCCCGATGTGTTTCGATATAGGATCCCAGGTTGTCTTGGAGGCCCTGGAAGATGATAGCCATTTAGGGGCGCGCACAGTGGAGAAATCCGGACGTGCGGTCTTAGAACGCGTTTATTGAAGCAGTTCATAATAATGGATTTGCTTTAATTACATTTCCTGAATATTGGAAGGGAAATGGGTTATATATAAATTGGCTTCGGTAACACTTCCCGGATGGAATAAGGGATGTGGAAGCATATGTTTTGATCAAAGCATTTTTATGATAATGAAAATGTCTTTGAATACATTTCCTGAGTATAAAAAGGGAAATGGGATATTTTGATAAGGAAAAGCATTTCATGATAATAAAACTGGCTTTTAAAAGGTATATGATTTATTAAAGCAATTCATGATAATGGATTGGCTTTTAAATACATTTCCTGGATATGAGAAGGGAAATGGAAGTTTTTGAAATAAAAAGGATAAGTATTTATAAATACTTTATGTATCAAGAAATCCTCAGTCCGGGAGATATTTATATTATCCGGAAGTATATTGTAGATGTATGTATATGTATAAACTGGGTGCCGAGGGTCTAATGAATCCCGACGATCGACCGTGCCGCATAGTAGTGTATCGGGGGGGTTCCTTGTTTGGATTTCGCTTTGCGAGACACCCCACGCACGAATATGGCACAGTGTTGAGACTGGGGAGAAGTTTAATCCTTAGTGCTCTTATATTATTATATGTTATGATATATATATTATATATCTTTCTGTACTGAGGGACTGGCGGATCTCAAAGATCGACCTTGCTGCATAGTAGTGTATCGGGGGGGTTCCTTGTTTGGATTTCGCTTTGCGAGACACCCCACGCACGAACATGGCATAGCGTCGAGATTAAAGTGAAGTTTGGCCCTTAGTACATTTGTTTGACTATCTAGGTTAGATAGTGGTTGGGTATTAGATTAGTTTAGCAGGGTAGCTTGACTAGAAAGTTTAAGGGATGCGCTAGGTGTGCACTGTTAGAGGAGAGGTGAGGGGTATCTCACGAGAGTGCGATACCAATTTAAATATGAGATAAAACTATTTTTCTAAATAAAGCACTTATGCACTTGCAAAATATTTTCTAAACATTCGGGCCCTGACCCGTTTGTCTACTCTCCTTTTTTTCTCTATATTGTATATATATAGGTGTCCAGACACAGGGACGCCTGGATGGAAACTCTTTCGAGTCAGACATCTGCTGCAGCAGCTGTGGATGCTTGCAGGTTATCGGTAGACGTTTCTTTCCTTGTACTCTAGATAGGAGTTATTGTATAAACACTCGAGCCAATGGCTCAATTGCATTTATTTATTCTTTCAGTACATCATTCGATATGGTTGTATTATTTGGACCGAGTGTTCAGTTATTTTAGTTTTTTTCTTTTCTATTTCAGTTCATTACGCATTTAATTGTGAATGTTTTAATTTGTGCGCTAAAAAGAGTAGTTAGATAAAAGTTTTTAACGGCCACCTAATAGGATATTAGTAATTAATTGGATTTTCGACAGTGATGCTAAGAATGATCCATATGAAACTCCTGTTTTAATTTAATATTGGAGTGATCGCCCGGTATCTTATTAGGCGGGTTGTTACAGATGGTATCAGAGCATCAGGTTCTAGTGTCTTTAGGAATCTGTGCGGACGTACTACGCTTTCAGCGTTGCTCTCGATTTGTATAGAGCCCCAGGATTAGGATTGTTGATATCTCTTGTGAGATTTCGTTCTCCTGCCATATTATGAGATTATAGAAATCTTTTGCGCGCTCGTTTGAGAATCGTGTGCGGAGCTTGGATGGCAGCAGGAGGTGAGGCTTAGCTGGTGCAGCTGGCAGAAGGTTGGGATGAGTACCTTAGTAGAGGTCACTCTCTCTATGGTAATTGTTAAGAATTATGTCAATGACTACTAAAGCATAGTAGTTACGAGTACCATAGTGCCGCCGTAATAGAGTGTGGTACTAAAGTTGGATTACCCCATGGAGATAAGGATTCCAAAGGGATCTTACGGATAGTTCTAACCGTGAGTCCCCATGAATCAGCAGGATGAGAAGAATGCAGCTTTGGGAATTATTCGCCTAAGGTTCAGCAGAGGTATACGGTGTGAGTATTTGGCGTGACTAGATATAGTCGCGGTATTAGTTAGCCCTAGACTCGTGTGTGTATTTTGAGTTGTGGCGGTCTCGATAACATTTTAATGTATGACTATGTGTTTTCCGCAATAGCGGAATTCTATTTTTCTTCGTTCGCCATAGAGGCGGGTGATTATATTTTTTATATATACGTATACGGCATATGGTGTAACGGAGCGATAGCAGGCTAATGATGGAAAGTCTATCGTGTCCGCAATTCCTGGAGGGAACATATTGTGGTTGTGGTGTCTCACCTTTATACAGGTTGAGTACACCTTTGTTATATTGGACTTATGGAACCTCGATGAGCAGAGGCTTCCTTATTATTGGATGGTATATGTGGCAATTTTATAAATATAATTTAAGGCCCACAGAATCTTTGTTGAGAGATAAGATTTAGCTCAGTATTAGTTTGCGCAAGGACTTAGGAATGAGTGCGAGCGCAGGGTGGTATGACTCTTAGTTAGAGATAGGAGTTCAGATCACCTTTTGTTGGATTAGGGGATAGGGTTATCCCGGTTGCATGTTTAAATGACAGAACTCCATAACCAACGAAGTCAAGGGTTAATGTGTGGAGGGGTTCCTTGTTTGGATTTCGCTTTGCGAGACACTCCACACATGACTCTTAACGGCGTCGGGAGTGGGGAGCTGTTATGGGATGCAAGGATGTTGATCTTGTGGAACGGTCTTATAGTGTGGATGAACCACTATTGACTATGAGCCACATAATGTCAAAATACTTATGGAAAAATTTTGCTATGGAAAAGCACTAAAATGATCCCTTCGCCACAAATGGGTGGGTGAGGTTGGACTTAGAGAAATTGATTTGAGGACAATAGTCAGGCCTTAACGAAAAGGCAAGTTTTGAGGAGTTCCATTTTGGGTATTATGTTCGTGACACTTTCTACAGGAAGTGGGCACTTGATTTGTTAGGTTTCCTTCTGTATGGGCGGAAGGATAAGATAGTAGGAATGTGTTCATAGGCTAGCCTAGTAGGATTTAGGACGTCCCACTTCTGTGCCTTGGGTCGTTATATCTCGATGACCGACTACGCGAGGGAGTAGTGTAACGGGAGGGTTCCTTGTTTGGATTTCGCCTTGGTGAGACGTCCCACGCATGAAACCAAGCACTTGTCGGGAGTTGGGAGAGGACTTGGGTACTAGGGACATACTTAGGATTATATTAGTTTCGAATAGGTAGGATAACGCTTAGATCGTAGCATTTTTAGGATATAGGTTCGCTAGTATTAGCAGCGCCGAGGTTAGGAGTATTGAAATGCGCGGGTTCGGAGGACCCATAGGTGAGTATTACACCGAGGAGAGGAGACCCTTATTGGGAGAGAGTGTTACGTGTCAGACATTCTCTACGAGCGTGCAGATGTGCACAAGTTAGAAAGGTGTATGGGCACCTTCGTAAGTTTGTTTATATACCACCTGAAATAGAATGGGCGTAGTATATAAGGTTGAAATTCATGCCGATAGACATCGTAGATGATGGGTATTATGTGACGTATAAGAGTCACTTTGCGATCGTGTTAGTCGTGTAGCATATGGTTGGGGACCGTTGGGTTAGTATCGTTTCCCTTGAGGTATTAGGATTTGGAGTGATCCTAAGATTGGTGGTGTAGGTCGCATCTGAATTTCGAGGACGAAATTCCGTTGTAAGGGGGGGAGTGTAACAACCCGTCCTTTTTAGAGACAATTAAATTCCCGTAATTAAGTATAATTTGGAATTTGGAGAATTTCTCGAAATAGTGATTTCTGGGATTTTTGAGGATTTAATGATTTTCGAAGGGTGTTATAAATTATTTTGGGACCATATAGGTCGAGATATTTTATTTATATGTCGCCACGGAGTATAGCGACAAAAGAGGTGAGATTTTGAGTAGAACACCGCATTTAATTATTTTGGATTAGAATAGTGATTTACGGTCAAGTACCTCGAATGGAAATTTCGACTGCGCCACGAGTCTCGGAATGTCCGAGATAGTCGGAAAAGAGTGTCCGATTGTCGAAATTAAGTTCCGGGTAATTTTGGAGTTAAATAGGCTCGTAATTGGGTAAACGAGTCGTTTTTGGGCTTTTAGGGTTAAAACCCTTTTTCTCTCTATATATAGAGGAGGAGAGGAAAGAAAGAAGAAAGAAAAGAAGGAAGAGAGAGAGAGAGGGAAGAAAAGAAGAAAAAGGGGGAAATTCCGGCCGGCCTCCGCGGGAATCGGCTCGAGGACGTCGGATTGTATCCACAAGGCAAGTGTTTACTTGCTTTATTTATTTTTGAGCATAAATATCTCATATCATTGTTGGTATAACATACCCTAATGATTTTGGGTTGGGTATTCGTGAATAAAACGGGTTTTCGGGAGATAAAACGAATAAACACCTAAAATTGGTAAATTGGAGATTTTAGTAATTAACCAAAAATATTGGGTGATTCCGGGTCCTGGGATGTTTAGGACCCGTATTATAAGTGTATTTATTGTTGGTAGAAGTTGTAGGCCATTGGGTGAAGAGAGGGAAGCTTGGGGGGAAGCTTCCATGGCCGAACAGCTTCTCGGAGAAGAAGCTGCCCGACTTGATCGATCGATCGAGCCTCGGGGATCGATCGATCGAAGCCTTCGATCGATCGACGGTCATGGGTCGATCGATCGAACTCTGCTGAAAAGGGACAATTCCTTTTGGGTGATTTGGAAGGGATAGATTCCATTTCATCTTGCTTTGAGGTTAATTAGGTAATAACCTAAGGGACCTTTTAGGACTTTATGGTCCATAAATTAAGGTGAGTAGGAGGGTAAAGTAAGGGTTTTAAGTATATAACCCTTAATCTATATTTTCGAGGAAAATAGAGTAATTGTAGAAATTGATGGATTAGGGTTCCTAACTTTAATTGGGGACTTCTAAATGATTATTTAGATTAGGTATAGTCTTGGGGTTTAAGGAAATGAAATCCCTAACCCATTAAGTTTAAGGTTGTTCGGGTGAGATAAATCCTGAGGATAATTCTCGTAGGCTTATAAGCCTATATAATTATGCTTATAGAAGGCATAATTATATCGATTATCGTTAAGTATATCCTAAGGGATAATTAGGATAATTTGGGGGTATATATAGATATATACTTCACTTAGAGAAGAATAGTATCATTGGTGATATCAAATAAATCCTTAGAATAGGATTAAAGTATATAGTGATTATTAAAGTAAGAAATACTTTGGATTTAGAATCATGCAACTATGAATGCATGATTATGATTCTCGGAGGGAATCTTTGGGATTTTTATCATCGTTAGATGCTATAGGCCACTAAGGCCGTTTATATATATATTCTAGGAAGAATATATAGGATATGTATATACTGTGTGTTTTAGGTATATATATGATGATGGGAATGATTTTGAAAATACATAAATGAATATTTTCAAAAGGGAAAAATAAATGTTTTTCATAATTAATAAAATATGGATTACACACCTCTCTAAATCGCTATCATAAGGGAAGTTGAGTTCGTATGGTGAAGCCCCCTGGCTAATGATGCAGGGTGGATATAGTCCTAGGCCATGGGAGCGCTTATGGTTGTATATTTTCTGCGGGGGTAGGGAGATTCCGGGTGTGGTCTTGGCTACCACGCAGGCTCATGGCCGCTTCCCGACGTGTTTCGATATAGGATCCCAGGTTGTCTTGGAGGCCCTGGAAGATGATAGCCATTTAGGGGCGCGCACAGTGGAGAAATCCGGACGTGCGGTCTTAGAACGCGTTTATTGAAGCAGTTCATAATAATGGATTTGCTTTAATTACATTTCCTGGATATTGGAAGGGAAATGGGTTATATATAAATTGGCTTCGGTAACACTTCCCGGATGGAAGAAGGGATGTGGAAGCATATGTTTTGATCAAAGCATTTTTATGATAATGAAAATGTCTTTGAATACATTTCCTGAGTATAAAAAGGGAAATGGGATATTTTGATAAGGAAAAGCATTTCATGATAATAAAACTGGCTTTTAAAAGGTATATGATTTATTAAAGCAATTCATGATAATGGATTGGCTTTTAAATACATTTCCTGGATATGAGAAGGGAAATGGAAGTTTTTGAAATAAAAAGGATAAGTATTTATAAATACTTTATGTATCAAGAAATCCTCAGTCCGGGAGATATTTTTATTATCCGGAAGTATATTGTAGATGTATGTATATGTATAAACTGGGTGCCGAGGGTCTAATGAATCCCGACGATCGACCGTGCCGCATAGTAGTGTATCGGGGGGGTTCCTTGTTTGGATTTCGCTTTGCGAGACACCCCACGCACGAATATGGCACAGTGTTGAGACTGGGGAGAAGTTTAATCCTTAGTGCTCTTATATTATTATATGTTATGATATATATATTATATATCTTTCTGTACTGAGGGACTGGCGGATCTCAAAGATCGACCTTGCTGCATAGTAGTGTATCGGGGGGGTTCCTTGTTTGGATTTCGCTTCGCGAGACACCCCACGCACGAACATGGCATAGCGTCGAGATTAAAGTGAAGTTTGGCCCTTAGTACATTTGTTTGACTATCTAGGTTAGATAGTGGTTGGGTATTAGATTAGTTTAGCAGGGTAGCTTGACTAGAAAGTTTAAGGGATGCGCTAGGTGTGCACTGTTAGAGGAGAGGTGAGGGGTATCTCACGAGAGTGCGATACCAATTTAAATATGAGATAAAACTATTTTTCTAAATAAAGCACTTATGCACTTGCAAAATATTTTCTAAACATTCGGGCCCTGACCCGTTTGTCTACTCTCCTTTCTTTCTCTATATTGTATATATATAGGTGTCCAGACACAGGGACGCCTGGATGGAAACTCTTTCGAGTCAGACGTCTGCTGCAGCAGCTGTGGATGCTTGCAGGTTATCGGTAGACGTTTCTTTCCTTGTACTCTAGATAGGAGTTATTGTATAAACACTCGAGCCAATGGCTCAATTGCATTTATTTATTCTTTCAGTACATCATTCGATATGGTTGTATTATTTGGACCGAGTGTTCGGTTATTTTAGTTCTTTTCTTTTCTATTTCAGTTCATTACGCATTTAATTGTGAATGTTTTAATTTGTGCGCTAAAAAGAGTAGTTAGATAAAAGTTTTTAACGGCCACCTAATAGGATATTAGTAATTAATTGGATTTTCGACAGTGATGCTAAGAATGATCCATATGAAACTCCTGTTTTAATTTAATATTGGAGTGATCGCCCGGTATCTTATTAGGCGGGTTGTTACAGATGGTATCAGAGCATCAGGTTCTAGTGTCTTTAGGAATCTGTGCGGACGTACTACGCTTTCAGCGTTGCTCTCGATTTGTATAGAGCCCCAGGATTAGGATTGTTGATATCTCTTGTGAGATTTCGTTCTCCTGCCATATTATGAGATTATAGAAATCTTTTGCGCGCTCGTTTGAGAATCGTGTGCGGAGCTTGGATGGCAGCAGAAGGTGAGGCTTAGCTGGTGCAGCTGGCAGAAGGTTGGGATGAGTACCTTAGTAGAGGTCACTCTCTCTATGGTAATTGTTAAGAATTATGTCAATGACTACTAAAGCATAGTAGTTACGAGTACCATAGTGCCGCCGTAATAGAGTGTGGTACTAAAGTTGGATTACCCCATGGAGATAAGGATTCCAAAGGGATCTTACGGATAGTTCTAACCATGAGTCCCCATGAATCAGCAGGATGAGAAGAATGCAGCTTTGGGAATTATTCGCCTAAGGTTCAGCAGAGGTATACGGTGTGAGTATTTGGCGTGACTAGATATAGTCGCGGTATTAGTTAGCCCTAGACTCGTGTGTGTATTTTGAGTTGTGGCGGTCTCGATAACATTTTAATGTATGACTATGTGTTTTCCGCAATAGCGGAATTCTATTTTTCTTCGTTCGCCATAGAGGCGGGTGATTATATTTTATATATATACGTATACGGCATATGGTGTAACGGAGCGATAGCAGGCTAATGATGGAAAGTCTATCGTGTCCGCAATTCCTGGAGGGAACATATTGTGGTTGTGGTGTCTCACCTTTATACAGGTTGAGTACACCTTTGTTATATTGGACTTATGGAACCTCGATGAGCAGAGGCTTCCTTATTATTGGATGGTATATGTGGCAATTTTATAAATATAATTTAAGGCCCACAGAATCTTTGTTGAGAGATAAGATTTAGCTCAGTATTAGTTTGCGCAAGGACTTAGGAATGAGTGCGAGCGCAGGGTGGTATGACTCTTAGTTAGAGATAGGAGTTCAGATCACCTTTTGTTGGATTAGGGGATAGGGTTATCCCGGTTGCATGTTTAAATGACAGAACTCCATAACCAACGAAGTCAAGGGTTAATGTGTGGAGGGGTTCCTTGTTTGGATTTCGCTTTGCGAGACACTCCACACATGACTCTTAACGGCGTCGGGAGTGGGGAGCTGTTATGGGATGCAAGGATGTTGATCTTGTGGAACGGTCTTATAGTGTGGATGAACCACTATTGACTATGAGCCACATAATGTCAAAATACTTATGGAAAAATTTTGCTATGGAAAAGCACTAAAATGATCCCTTCGCCACAAATGGGTGGGTGAGGTTGGACTTAGAGAAATTGATTTGAGGACAATAGTCAGGCCTTAACGAAAAGGCAAGTTTTGAGGAGTTCCATTTTGGGTATTATGTTCGTGACACTTTCTACAGGAAGTGGGCACTTGATTTGTTAGGTTTCCTTCTGTATGGGCGGAAGGATAAGATAGTAGGAATGCGTTCATAGGCTAGCCTAGTAGGATTTAGGACGTCCCACTTCTGTGCCTTGGGTCGTTATATCTCGATGACCGACTACGCGAGGGAGTAGTGTAACGGGAGGGTTCCTTGTTTGGATTTCGCCTTGGCGAGACGTCCCACGCATGAAACCAAGCACTTGTCGGGAGTTGGGAGAGGACTTGGGTACTAGGGACATACTTAGGATTATATTAGTTTCGAATAGGTAGGATAACGCTTAGATCGTAGCATTTTTAGGATATAGGTTCGCTAGTATTAGCAGCGCCGAGGTTAGGAGTATTGAAATGCGCGGGTTCGGAGGACCCATAGGTGAGTATTACACCGAGGAGAGGAGACCCTTATTGGGAGAGAGTGTTACGTGTCAGACATTCTCTACGAGCGTGCAGATGTGCACAAGTTAGAAAGGTGTATGGGCACCTTCGTAAGTTTGTTTATATACCACCTGAAATAGAATGGGCGTAGTATATAAGGTTGAAATTCATGCCGATAGACATCGTAGATGATGGGTATTATGTGACGTATAAGAGTCACTTTGCGATCGTGTTAGTCGTGTAGCATATGGTTGGGGACCGTTGGGTTAGTATCGTTTCCCTTGAGGTATTAGGATTTGGAGTGATCCTAAGATTGGTGGTGTAGGTCGCATCTGAATTTCGAGGACGAAATTCCGTTGTAAGGGGGGGAGTGTAACAACCCGTCCTTTTTAGAGACAATTAAATTCCCGTAATTAAGTATAATTTGGAATTTGGAGAATTTCTCGAAATAGTGATTTCTGGGATTTTTGAGGATTTAATGATTTTCGAAGGGTGTTATAAATTATTTTGGGACCATATAGGTCGAGATATTTTATTTATATGTCGCCACGGAGTATAGCGACAAAAGAGGTGAGATTTTGAGTAGAACACCGCATTTAATTATTTTGGATTAGAATAGTGATTTGCGGTCAAGTACCTCGAATGGAAATTTCGACTGCGCCACGAGTCTCGGAATGTCCGAGATAGTCGGAAAAGAGTGTCCGATTGTCGAAATTAAGTTCCGGGTAATTTTGGAGTTAAATAGGCTCGTAATTGGGTAAACGAGTCGTTTTTGGGCTTTTAGGGTTAAAACCCTTTTTCTCTCTATATATAGAGGAGGAGAGGAAAGAAAGAAGAAAGAAAATAAGGAAGAGAGAGAGAGAGGGAAGAAAAGAAGAAAAAGGGGGAAATTCCGGCCGGCCTCCGCGGGAATCGGCTCGAGGACGTCGGATTGTATCCACGAGGCAAGTGTTTACTTGCTTTATTTATTTTTGAGCATAAATATCTCATATCATTGTTGGTATAACATACCCTAATGATTTTGGGTTGGGTATTCGTGAATAAAACGGGTTTTCGGGAGATAAAACGAATAAACCCCTAAAATTGGTAAATTGGAGATTTTAGTAATTAACCAAAAATATTGGGTGATTCCGGGTCCTGGGATGTTTAGGACCCGTATTATAAGTGTATTTATTGTTGGTAGAAGTTGTAGGCCGTTGGGTGAAGAGAGGGAAGCTTGGGGGGAAGCTTCCATGGCCGAACAGCTTCTCGGAGAAGAAGCTGCCCGACTTGATCGATCGATCGAGCCTCGGGGATCGATCGATCGAAGCCTTCGATCGATCGACGGTCATGGGTCGATCGATCGACCTCTGCTGAAAAGGGACAATTCCTTTTGGGTGATTTGGAAGGGATAGATTCCATTTCATCTTTCTTTGAGGTTAATTAGGTAATAACCTAAGGGACCTTTTAGGACTTTATGGTCCATAAATTAAGGTGAGTAGGAGGGTAAAGTAAGGGTTTTAAGTATATAACCCTTAATCTATATTTTCGAGGAAAATAGAGTAATTGTAGAAATTGATGGATTAGGGTTCCTAACTTTAATTGGGGACTTCTAAATGATTATTTAGACTAGGTATAGTCTTGGGGTTTAAGGAAATGAAATACCTAACCCATTAAGTTTAAGGTTGTTCGGGTGAGATAAATCCTGAGGATAATTCTCGTAGGCTTATAAGCCTATATAATTATGCTTATAGAAGGCATAATTATATCGATTATCGTTAAGTATATCCTAAGGGATAATTAGGATAATTTGGGGGTATATATAGATATATACTTCACTTAGAGAAGAATAGTATCATTGGTGATATCAAATAAATCCTTAGAATAGGATTAAAGTATATAGTGATTATTAAAGTAAGAAATACTTTGGATTTAGAATCATGCAACTATGAATGCATGATTATGATTCTCGGAGGGAATCTTTGGGATTTTTATCATCGTTAGATGCTATAGGCCACTAAGGCCGTTTATATATATATTCTAGGAAGAATATATAGGATATGTATATACTGTGTGTTTTAGGTATATATATGATGATGGGAATGATTTTGAAAATACATAAATGAATATTTTCAAAATGGAAAAATAAATGTTTTTCATAATTAATAAAATATGGATTACACACCTCTCTAAATCGCTATCATAAGGGAAGTTGAGTTCGTATGGTGAAGCCCCCTGGCTAATGATGCGGGGTGGATATAGTCCTAGGCCATGGGAGCGCTTATGGTTGTATATTTTCTGCGGGGGTAGGGAGATTCCGGGTGTGGTCTTGGCTACCACGCAGGCTCATGGCCGCTTCCCGACGTGTTTCGATATAGGATCCCAGGTTGTCTTGGAGGCCCTGGAAGATGATAGCCATTTAGGGGCGTGCACAGTGGAGAAATTCGGACGTGCGGTCTTAGAACGCGTTTATTGAAGCAGTTCATAATAATGGATTTGCTTTAATTACATTTCCTGGATATTGGAAGGGAAATGGGTTATATATAAATTGGCTTCGGTAACACTTCCCGGATGGAAGAAGGGATGTGGAAGCATATGTTTTGATCAAAGCATTTTTATGATAATGAAATGTCTTTGAATACATTTCCTGAGTATAAAAAGGGAAATGGGATATTTTGATAAGGAAAAGCATTTCATGATAATAAAACTGGCTTTTAAAAGGTATATGATTTATTAAAGCAATTCATGATAATGGATTGGCTTTTAAATATATTTCCTGGATATGAGAAGGGAAATGGAAGTTTTTGAAATAAAAAGGATAAGTATTTATAAATACTTTATGTATCAAGAAATCCTCAGTCCGGGAGATATTTATATTATCCGGAAGTATATTGTAGATGTATGTATATGTATAAACTGGGTGCCGAGGGTCTAATGAATCCCGACGATCGACCGTGCCGCATAGTAGTGTATCAGGGGGGTTCCTTGTTTGGATTTCGCTTTGCGAGACACCCCACGCACGAATATGGCACAGTGTTGAGACTGGGGAGAAGTTTAATCCTTAGTGCTCTTATATTATTATATGTTATGATATATATATTATATATCTTTCTGTACTGAGGGACTGGCGGATCTCAAAGATCGACCTTGCTGCATAGTAGTGTATCGGGGGGGTTCCTTGTTTGGATTTCGCTTCGCGAGACACCCCACGCACGAACATGGCATAGCGTCGAGATTAAAGTGAAGTTTGGCCCTTAGTACATTTGTTTGACTATCTAGGTTAGATAGTGGTTGGGTATTAGATTAGTTTAGCAGGGTAGCTTGACTAGAAAGTTTAAGGGATGCGCTAGGTGTGCACTATTAGAGGAGAGGTGAGGGGTATCTCACGAGAGTGCGATACCAATTTAAATATGAGATAAAACTATTTTTCTAAATAAAGCACTTATGCACTTGCAAAATATTTTCTAAACATTCGGGCCCTGACCCGTTTGTCTACTCTCCTTTCTTTCTCTATATTGTATATATATAGGTGTCCAGACACAGGGACGCATGGATGGAAACTCTTTCGAGTTAGACGTCTGCTGCAGCAGCTGTGGATGCTTGCAGGTTATCGGTAGACGTTTCTTTCCTTGTACTCTAGATAGGAGTTATTGTATAAACACTCGAGCCAATGGCTCAATTGCATTTATTTATTCTTTCAGTACATCATTCGATATGGTTGTATTATTTGGACCGAGTGTTCGGTTATTTTAGTTCTTTTCTTTTCTATTTCAGTTCATTACGCATTTAATTGTGAATGTTTTAATTTGTGCGCTAAAAAGAGTAGTTAGATAAAAGTTTTTAACGGCCACCTAATAGGATATTAGTAATTAATTGGATTTTCGACAGTGATGCTAAGAATGATCCATATGAAACTCCTGTTTTAATTTAATATTGGAGTGATCGCCCGGTATCTTATTAGGCGGGTTGTTACAAAAATAATTTGCAAATAACCACTTGCCTTGTTCAGAGATGATCTGATTTCGTGATTGTTGTTGGTGATTGATTGTCTTTCTCCTCCAATCTTCTTTCCCAACTAGTTTGTGGTGTAAGAACTCTTTGAATCCTTCACCAATTCTTCCTTAGGCTTTGAGAATGATCTCTCTTCTCTCTCTAATGGTTCTCCTTTATGTTATAAGATTTCTAACCCAAACCCCACTTTTAATCAGCTGATAAAACACTCCAAAATTCGGAGGTCACCTCACCCCCATATGCCAAAAGACTAAAATTTCGCTGTATTGTCCCGGTTTAGCCCAAAAATGGCCTGGTACCCGACTAGTAGCACCGGGTACACTATTTTGACTAATTCGACCCATTCGGAATCATCTGTGACCTCTAAATCATCGTTTGAGTCACCAAAAAATATTTTTCCTATCTCATCCTCAATTTAGTCTAGAGGCGACACTCAGTTGAGGAATAATCAAGTACGTCCATATCTCTCGCTATGTCGTACAAATTAACTATTAACATTTACTATTCACACTTAGTAAATTTGAATCATAATATTAATCAGCGTCTATCTCTTAATTAATATTTAATAATCACAATTATTATTTATATGCATAATAATCATAATTATCATTAAATCATATTAAATGACTCTACTCACGTAATTTAAATTAAAATGTATTTTCTATTTAATTACCCAATTAATTAGATTCTAGATACGCAGAAATGTAGGGTATTACAGTCCCACATTGGAAGTGTAGTAAAAAATTGAAGAGTTAATAACACCCCAAGTATGGACTAAGGCTTGGATGCCTTTGGGGTATCTCAACTCTTTGAAGGGGAGATGGCCTACACTATGCATGTGTTAGGCTTGGGCCAAAAGCCCACACGCACGAGCGCGTGTCGTGTGTCTGTCCATCCTTCTTGGCTCGACTCGGTTCGATTCGGTTCGGTCTTGGGCTTGGACTTATAAAAATCTCTTTCTTTTGGGGGCCGAATTAATTAACTTTTTGGGCTTTTATTAATTAATTACGAAATTAATTAATTATTAATAAACTATTTATCAGTTAATTGCCAAGGGTCAACGGTTAATAAATTAACTATTTTGACAGTTAATTTTAGTTTTTACTATTCCCAACAGTCAAAACCTTTGCTATAAATACAACATATTCCCTCCAGTTTTAATTGCTGAAATTTTTTCCCCTCCAAAAAATTCCAAAAATGATACTGCAATATTTCCTTCATCTAGAAAATTATTTTCTTCATTTCTGCATATCATATTACTGTTCCGGTTGAGTATGTTAACACATTATTGTGTTCGTTGGAATTGATTATTGTTGTGCTACATAATTAATTAAAAAAATCCGTTATATCTTGGGAGGCAATTATTCAATAACCTTGAAGCACGTTGGAGGGAATAAATTTTCCTTAAGGAGACTGTTCTACAGGGCTCGAATTTATCTTGTCTATATATTATTAATTTCTGCAAAACCAAGTAAGACGTACTTTTCTGTAATTTATAATTTATTTATGTAATTATTATTATTCGTAATTCTGTACAATTATATAATTAGATTGTAGACGTAACAATAATGACCCAAGAAAATTAATAGATGACATGGTGGAATAAATTATCGATTTTCTCAAAATAATCCTATAGGAATTGTGAATTCACATCTGGCTTGCCCAATTTCACTAGATTTGATATAACATACTCTATCATGTATGTTTGGATCACATACTTGGTGTAAAATGATAATGGACAGATGACGGAGGCCATGAGTCATGTGGTGTGGTAATCTAGAGGGAATACGAAATGTGTATTATAAATAAACTAGCCCACAAAATCATATTGGACCTCAACTTGCATTCATAAGATGAAATTTGACATTTCTTAACTTCAAAAATCATCAACTGTAGGAAGAAAATAATGAACTTCATAACTCCCTGACCCGAATTTTGGGTCGTATGCAGGCTGACCCCATTCGGACCATTCGTGTTAGTGAAGTGTTTTCACCAACCTATTAAGTTGCTACGTTATTTTAGTTGTTGTTTGATTCCCATTTAAGCATGCATGCTTAATTTTCATAAATTACATGTCACTATATATATCCATATATATATATATATATATATATAGGGATAGGTCCAAAAGTGAACATAAAAGATGAACATTTTAATGAACCTTAACAAAAAACACCTACACTCAATCAATTTTAATTCATATGTTGTAATTGTTCCACGCCAGCATCAACAGACACGCGTGTGACATGCGCCAGCGACAACGAACACACATATTATAACGCCCCGACTTGGTTTCAAATATTATTAAAGGACTAATCCGATTCGGTTGGCACGTTAATTGTGAAGTGCAATGGAATTCCCTAAATAATATTTCTAATCCAGTTTTATTAGTATTTAATGTTACACTTATTAGCACGCGAGTCTAATTTACATTAACTACGTGATAGGATCCAAGGGAAGTGCCCCTAAGGCCAAGTAAACAGAGCTACAAATCGCAAAGGCAAATAGTTACTTACATATATAATGCTCTAAAAGTGTGAAACATCATGCAACCTGCCGTAACTAAAGAATGGATGTGAGCTGAATGCTCAATGGGATCATATACAAATTCAATATAGAAACAAGTGGTGGAAGGGAGTACTCACACGCTACTCTACATGCATGTGAAAATATGTATATATCTACATATATACCCTTAAAAATACATGTACTAATGTATTTAATCGTTTTATTCTAAAAACGTTGATTAATGCAACTTGACTTCCTTGACCTTACAATATAGTTATTATATATTATCATGGTTTTAAAAAAAGCATTCATTCACATTACTCACGCACTTAAAGAAATGGCATTTGTTAGGAAAACCTCTGATATACTTTGAAAACGTTTATTGTTCAATGTTCATTAACTCACACCAGAGTTACTTAACCATATTTCATGACTTTCATTTAACACACCCACATATCGTGTTTTAGAAAAATACTATTTTCCTTTGAAGCCTCATGTAACACATGCTTGTGTTTATTATTATTCAAGCCTTATTAGGTAGCTTAATATCATTAAGTCACCTTATTTAACCATCCCATGTTACCACATGATCATTAAACATTTTAATGCGCTAGTCTTGCTTCAATAAATATTTGGATCATTACCATCCATTTATTCATTTTTCATGAATATTCGATTCATTACTTAGCATTATCTTTAGGGAATCCGCCAATACACATACACCCACGGTTTCACGGAATTTCACCGTCCGGTACCGAGCGCCAAGTATACTGCAGTTGGTTTGGGTCTGTCACCACTAGGGACAGCATAGCCCTGCTTAATTATTTATCTTGGCATCATCCAATATCATTATCTTGCCAATGTATTCAACATTTTCTCAAGTTCACATTAATTTGCCCTTTTGAGCCAAAACCAAAACCTTGGACTTAACCGTCCGTTTTTCCATTATTCATTTAGGAAAAATCATTAAATTCCATTAAAAGTCCTTTTGTTTTCTTCCACATTGATTTTACACCAAAACTCATTTCCGTTTTAAGGACCTATTTCATTCTTTCTTTGTACGTATCAAAACATTCTTTAACATTTTATTCCATAAAATGTTGTACTTTAAGTAAAATTATCATTTTACCCATTTTTTTTCAAAATCACCTTTCACTCCATTTCACAAGTGTTAATTTCCCAAAACACAATTTAGCCATCCACATTAGCCACTTAGGTGTTTTTAAGCATTTTTTACCTTTTTACATTTGGGAGTAATCATTTACTTGATTGGAAACACTTCTACACCTTTAACCCCTTTTTTAATCCCACAAGTGTTAATATTTCTCAACATTAGTAGGTTATACTCACTAACCTCATTTGCATGTCTTACCCATTAACACTTAATGAATACTTTCTATCACTTTTTTTTCCAAAAATATTTCTTTACCTTTAACTCTATAAATACATCCACACTTAGGAATACTTTATAAGAAAATTATCATTTCCTTTTTAATTAACATGTAGTCTTTTAACCTCATACTCGTCATATTATTTAGTCCCAATTAAACACATTTGAGGACTAAAATTCTCACTTATTTTTATTTTATGTTAAATCCAATAAATGCTTCTTTAAACTTACTTACACATTTAATGTCAAAATACTACAAGTTTATGTTCATGAGAAAATTGATTTTAAACCAAAAATGCCATTACACGGTTTGAATATATATTTCACCAAATATTTACCAACAAAACATTATTTCTAACCATTTTATTTCATAAAATGCTTAAGACCAATATTTCTAAAAATGCCCATTTTCATAACATCCAAAACATTAAAATACTAACTTTTTCTATAATTTCAACAATTTATATTTTTCCAACACTTTTATTACCATAAAAATGTTTATTATTCCATTTCACCAAAAATATACCAAGATGACCTTTTTTTTACATTTTTATTTCTTAAAAATGTTTTTTATCAAATTTATTGGCAAAGACACAAAAATAATATCGTCTTACATTTTTATCACCATAAAAATGTCCATTATTTCCTTCTTACTAGGAATAAACAAAATAACCCTTTTCTAACATGTTTATTCCATAAAAATGTTTATTTTTGATTTTACATGAAAACTGCATAAATAACTGTAATACCCCGTACATTTGAGGATAATTAAAATTCAATAAGTAAGTGTAATTTGAGAATTCAAGAAATTATCATGTATAGTAATTTTGGAGTTTTCAAGGATTAGATGATTTTAGATGGGTGTTACATTTACTTTTGGGAGTAAGTAAACAAGTTGGAGTATTTCAATTATATGTCGCAGCTGGGTAAAGCAACAGAGGATAATATTTTAATGGAAATTCCCGCATTAAGTTGTGTTGGGTTAAATTAGTGATTTGCGGTCAAGTACCTCGGATGGAGATTCCGATTGCATGGTTGGTCTCAGAATGTCCAAAATAGTGAAAATAGAGTATCCGGGGGTATTGTTTAGGCTCTGAGAGTTTTTGGGCTAATAGGAACTCGTAATTGAGTAAACGAGTCATTTTTGGGTTTTCAAGAGATAAAACCTTATTTCTCCTTATATAAGGCATGGGAGGGGGAAGAAGAAAGGAAAAAGAGAGAAAATAAAGAGGAGAGTAAAGTAGGAGAGAAAAGAGGAAGAAAAAGGAGGTTTCGGCCAAACTCCGCGGGATTGGACTAGGGATCGGCGGATTTTATCCACGAGGCAAGTGTTTACTTGCTTTCTTTATTTTAAGCATAAATCTCATATCGTAGTTTGTAGTGATAAGCCACAAAGATTTTCGGGATGGGTTTTTGTGAATCAAAATGGGTTTTCGGAAGTTAAATAAGTAAACCCCGAATTATATCCAATTCGAGAAACTTAGGAAATTATTGAAAACGTTTGTTGGTTTTGGGTTCTAGGATGTTTAGAACCCTTTTTATATGTGTGTATGTCGTTGCTTGAGATTGGAGGACGTTGGGGGAGGAGATAAAAGCAATTTTGCCTAGGGTTAATTATATGGGATGAATTCCAATTTTAAATTGATTCCATCTTATTTATTTGAGGAAATAAATGTTTAACTCAGGGAGATACATTTATCCAATTGAGGGAATTTTATATGGGCTAGGAGGGTGCTAAATTGGTGTGGCACTAAAAATTCTATTTTTTAGGAAAATAGAGGTTTAGGGTTACTAAAATAGAGTGGGGACCTATAAATTATTATTTGAGTGAAATGTAGATCTTGGGTTCATGGAAAAAATGGAATCCATGACTTATTTATTTAAGGGTGTTTAGGGAGAGTAACACTCGAATTGATATTTCGGTGGGGGATTGTACGTATAGAATTAAGCACGTAGAGAATGTAATTATGTGTCCAATTGTGTGTGAGAAAATACTACATGGCGAATAGGATGAATTGGGATATAGGCTAAAGAGGATTTAGCGGCTACCCGACAAGTCTATTGACGACGGTTATTATAGGTGGTGCGATATGACGCGACCAAAAATGTGTTCTAGTGTGCGTGCTATCTAGGCTCAAGTGCAAGCCTATCGCTCAAGTAATAAACCCGGTAAGTCGGGATCGTATCCATAGGGAGAAAAGGACAATAAGTAAGAATAGCAAATTTAACCCTCAAGTGATCCAAGAAGAAATGAAAAGATGTTTGTTGGTGATCTTTGAAACTATTATAAACTAACAGCAATAATTGACGCTATGAATAAACTAAGTGCTTAAGAACACAAATTAAAGAGAGTGAATATAAAGATGAAAAAAATATAGGTTAGGAAACAATCCCCCAAACCCTAGTTATTTATCAGATAGAATGCTAGAATTATAAATTATAAATTGGAATGAATCCAATCTTTATAGATCCAAAGCATTACATATATGAGGGTACTAGCCCGCATCATATGAAATCAAAGTTAAATATAAAGAGGTGTAGGAAAATTATACTCGCATCGTATTCTTAAACATCCCAGGTACCTAGGGTAAGAGAGATTAAAAGATCTACCATGGTTGTAGAATTATCTTAAACGATTCGTCCAATTATTTAATTTAAATTCTATTTCCTATATAGATAAATTACATCGAGATGGGTTCATGCATCCCAACCCTTACAAATTATCTAAACATGATGAAAACAAAAGAAAAATACCAAATTAAAGTGCAGGAATTCATAATTAGATCTAAAAATTTGAGAACAAGACTTGGGAATGGAAAACGAAAAAGCAATAATTAATAACACTAACTACGAAAGCAGTAAAAACAGGGAATTTAAAATTACTTGGAGAATGAAGAAATCTGAAACTAAAACTTGAATCCTGAATAGTAGAAAAATTTCCAAACTTGGGTTCTTTGTTACAAGAATCCTTTAAAACTGAAAAAGAAGGCTAAACTAACTCTAAAACTTCTCTAAGAACAACTCTCCTTGGAATGACATAGGGATTGGCCTATTAGATCTCAAAAATTACTTTTCCCATGTCTCTCCACGTTTTACAACTAATAAAAACGAATTAAACAGGAAATTTCAAGAGTTGTCTCTTCAGCTTCCAGAATTAATTTCAACTTTAGACTTTCTGTCTCCAACTTTAAATGGGCATAACTTCTTCACCGTAGCTCGGATTGGGGTGCCATTTTTTCCAATGTTCTTGTAACTTAGAGCTCTTCAACTCTCTAGATTTCCCCACCACCAGAATATATATGTAAAATTACGAAAATTCCCTTCAACTCTCCATTTCTTGGTTTCTTTCACTGTTTTGAGTTCTCCTTCGCACTAACTTGCATGAAATATCTATAAAGCACATGATAAATACACAAAACATGAAATACCTGCCAAAAGAGGTTAGTAGCATAAATTTGAGACAAATCCAAGCTATTTACCCTGGACGGGATCATAAAAATATCGAAATTAAGGGAATAAATATGAAGAATATGTGCCTAATCACGATACTTATGAGAATTAAGATAAGTCAATGGTACACTTAACTAATTAGTACCAATTGGTACATTAGGGTTTATGTACAAGTTCTTAAATAGTGATTAAGGTGTGAGTTATATTTAAGAGAGAGAATACTTATGGGATTAGTATTTAAGTAGGAGAAAACTTAAATATTTTTATAAGATTGGCAATTAAAGTCATGTATACATTTGATAAGTGATAAATGGATATATATATATATATATATATATATATATATATATATATATATATATATATATATATATATATATACAACTTGATTTCAGTATATATATATATACTATGATACAAATACATATATATCTGAGTGTGATTGGAATATATGTATCTTAGAGGCTGATTCCACGGGCTTTCCTTCGGTATAGAGTTGGAACAGCCCGATTATATATTTTCTCTAGTGCAATCCGGGGAGGTTGCGGGATGTGGGTGAATCCCCTAGCTTGAGGAGCAGGGAGAGTATAGTCCCCAGGTCATATCGTCCCGCGTTCGAGTGAGATGTGTGTAACTCCACTTTCATAGGGAACATGATCGCCTCCACCGTTGTGTGTTTTTACCATGACCATTGAGAGAGTCTGGCTTGGTACCGTCGTACAGTGAGTAAACTCGGGGTTGGATCGACACTATGAGAGACTGCATCCTCGAGTTATAACTCGTTGGGATGGTTATGGTACTTGTGTGTATAGTATCTTACTTGTTTATGAGAACAATATATTATATATCTCTTTTAGAGTAAGGAGATAAAAATGAAAAAGGATTAATTCTCATTCCGAGAGATTATATCCAGATGTGTATAATGATATGGATATAAAAGTGAGTATGATAATGTATATAATTATATGAGTATACCTATTTATGTTGTGTACTGAGGGTCTAATGGATCTCGACAAACAACACTGACAAGTAGTAGTGTATCGGGGGGTTCCTTATTTGGATTTTGCTTCGCGAGACGTCCCACTCATGAATTTAGCGCAGTGTTGTGAATGGAGAGAAGTTTAGCCTTTAGTACTCAGTTTACTTAGGACCTTTAGGGTTTGGGGGTGACATACTGGTTAGGCAGAGTAGCTTGACTAGGATGTTTAGAGGGATACGCTAGGAGTGCACTATAAGAAGAGAGGTGAGGGGTATCTCATGGGAGTACGATACCAATTTAAATATGAGACAAAACCTATTTTTTAAAATAAAGCATTTATGCACTTGCAAAATATTTTTACAACTCGAGCTCTGACCCGTTTTCCTATTTTTCCCTTTCGTGATATATATATATATATATATATATATATATATATATGTGTGTGTGTGTGTGTGTGTGTGTGTGTGTCTAGACACGGGGACGCCTGAATGATGATTCCTCCGAGTCAGACGTGTGCTGCAGCAGCTGTGGATGCATGTAGGTTCACTGTAGACACTTCTATCCTTATAATCTAGATACGAGGTACTGTATACAAATTCAGGCTAATAACCCAACTGCATTTATTTATTCTTTTACCACCTTTTATGAGGATTCGATTTGGTTATATTATTATTAAACCGAGTGTTTGGTTATTATATTTCACTTCAGTTTCTTTATATAAACTATGTGAATATTTTATTTGTATAGTTTTTTTTAAAAAGATTAGTTAAATAAAATTTTGACGCCAGCCTAATAAGTTATTAGTAATTAATTTGGTTTTCGACAGTGATGCTAAGAATGAACCATATGCGACTCCTGTTTTAATTTGGTACAGGAGTGATCACCCGGTATTTTATTAGGCAGGGTGTCACATATGGTATCAGAGCATCACTGTCGGATGGAGTTACATTAGTGATTTGCATCAAGTACCTCGGATGGAGATTTTGATTGTGTGGTTGGTTTCAGAATGTCCAAAATAGTCAGAATAGAGTATCCGGGGATATTGTTTAGGCTCTGAGAATTTTTGGGCTAATAGGAACTCGTAATTGAGTAAACGAGTCATTTTTGGGTTTAAAAGGGATAAACCCTTATTTCCCCCTATATAAGGCATGGGAGGGGGGAAGAAGAAAGGAAAAAGAAAGAAAAGATAGAGGATAGGAAAGGAGGAGAGAAAAGAGGAAGAAAAGGGAGGTTCCAGCCAAACTCCGCGGGATTCAACTCGGGATCGTCGGATTTTATCCACGAGGCAAGTGTTTACCTACTTTCTTTATTTTAAGCATAAATCTCATATCATAGTTGGTAGTGATAAACCCAAAAAGATTTTTGGGATGAGTTTTTTGTGAATGAAAATGGGTTTTCGGAAGTTAAATGAGTAAATGCCGAATTATATCCAATTCGTGAAACTTAGTAAATTATTGAAAACATTTGTTGGTTTTGGGTTCTAGGATGCTTAGAACCCTTTCTTTATTTGTATATGTCGTTGCTTGAGGTTGCAGGACGTTAGGGGAGTAGATAAAATCTTGGGGGAAGCTTTAATGGCTGAAACAGCTTCTCGAAGAATAAACTGCTCAAAGCGATCGATTGATTGAAGGCCAAGGGTCGATCGATCGACCCTTCAGGATTTTTGGCAATTTTGCCTAGGGTTAATTATATGGGATGAATTCCAGTTTTAAATCGATTATAGATTATTTATTTGAGGAAATAAATGCTTAACTCAGGAAGATACATTTATCCAATTGAGGGAATTTTATAGGGGCTAGGAGGGTGCTAAATTGGTGTGGCACTAAAAATTATATTTTCAAGGAAAATAGAGGTTTAGGGTTACTAAAATAGAGTGGGGACCTACAAATTAATATTTGATTGAAATGTAGATCTTGGTTTCATGGAAAAAATGGAATCCACGACTTATTTATTTAAGGGTGTTTAGGGAGAGTAACACTCGAATTGATATTTCGATGGGGGATTGTACGTATAGAATTAAGCACGTAGAGAATGTAATTTTGTGTCAAATTGTGAGTGAGAAAATACAACAAGGCGAATAGGATGAATTGGGATATAGGCTAAAGAGGATTTAGCGACTACCCGACACGTCTATTGACGACGGTTATTATAGGTGGTGCGATACTTGTGAGAATTAATATAAGTCAATGGAACACTTAACTAATTAGTACGAATTGGTACATTAGGGTTTATGTACAAGTCCTTAAATAGTGATTACGGTGTGAGTTATATTTAAGAGAGAGAATACTTATGGGATTAGTATTTAAGTAGGAGAATACTTAAATCTTTTTATGAGATTGGCAATTAAAGTCATGTACAAATTTGATGAGTGATAAATGGATATATATATATACAACTTGATTTCAATATATATATACTATGATACAAATACATATATATCTGCGTGTGATTGGAATATGTGTATCTTAGAGGCTGATTCCACGGGCTTTCCTTTGGTATAGGGTTGGAACAGCCAGATTATATATTTTCTCTAGTGCAATCCGGGGAGGTTGCGCGATGTGGGTGAATCCCCTAGCTTGAGGAGCAGGGAGAGTATAGTCCCCAGGTCATATCGTCCCACGTTCGAGTGAGATGTGTGTAACTCCCCTTGCAGAGGGAACATGATCGCCTCCACCGTTGTGTGTTTTTACCATGACCATTGAGAGAGTCTGGCTTGGTACCGTGGTACAATGAGTAAACTCGGGGTTGGATCGACACTATAAGAGACTGCATCCTCGAGTTATAGCTCGTTGGGATGGTTATTGTACTCATGTGTATAGTATCTTTCTTTTTTATGAGAACAAGATATTATATATGTCTATTAGAGTAAGGAGATAAAAATGAAAAAGGATTAATTCTCATTCCGAGAGATTATATCCGGATGTGTATAATGATATGCATATAAAATTGAGTATGATAATGTATATAATTATATGAGTATACTTATTTATGTTGTGTACCGAGGGTCTAATGGATCTCGACGAACAACACTGACAAGTAGTAGTGTATCGGGGGGTTCCTTATTCGGATTTCGCTTCGCGAGACGTCCCACTCACGAATTTAGCGTAGTGTTGCGAATGGAGAGAAGTTTAGCCTTTAGTACTCAGTTTACTTAGGCCCTTTAGGGTTTGGGGGTGACATATTGGTTAGGCAGAGTAGCTTGACTAGGATGTTTATAGGGATATGCTAGGAGTGCACTATAAGAAGAGAGGTGAGGGGTATCTCATGGGAGTGCGATACCAATTTAAATATGAGACAAAACCTATTTTTTTAAAAATAAAGCATTTATGCACTTGCGAAATATTTTTTACAACTCGAGCTCTGACCCGTTTTCCTATTTTTCCCTTTCTTGATATATATATATATGTGTGTGTGTGTGTGTGTGTGTGTGTGTGTGTCTAGACATGGGGACGCCTGGACGATGATTCCTTCGAGTCAGACGTCTGCTGCAGCAGCTGTGGATGCATGCAGGTTCACTGTAGACACTTCTATCCTTGTAATCTAGATACGAGTTACTGTATAAAAATTCGGGCTAATAACCCAACTTCATTTATTTATTATTTTACCACCTTTTATGAGGATTCGATTTGGTTATATTATTGTTAAACCGAGTGTTCGGTTATTTTATTTCACTTCAGTTTCATTTATATAAACTATGTGAATATTTTATTTGTATAGTTTTTTTAAAAAGATTAGTTAAATAAAATTTTGACCCCAGCCTAATAGGTTATTAATAATTAATTTGGTTTTCGACAGTGATGCTAAGAATGAACCATATGCGACTCCTGTTTTAATTTGGAACAGGAGTGATCACCCGGTATTTTATTAGGCAGGGTGTCACAGATGGTATCAGAGCATCACTGTCGGATGGAGTTAAATTAGTGATTTTCGGTCAAGTACCTCGGATGGAGATTTCGATTGTGTGGTTGGTCTCGGAATGTCTAAAATAGTCAGAATAGAGTATCCGGGGGGTATTGTTTAGGCTCTGAGAATTTTTGGGCTAATAGGAACTTGTAATTGAGTAAACGAGTCATTTTTGGGTTTAAAAGGTATAAACCCTTATTTCCCCCTATAAAAGGCATGGGAGGGGGAAGAAGAAAGGAAAAAGAGAGAAAAGAAAGAGGATAGGAAAGGAGGAGAGAAAAGAGGAAGAAAAGGGAGGTTCCGGCCAAACTCCGCGGGATTCGACTTGGGATCGTCGAATTTTATCCACGAGGCAAGTGTTTACTTGCTTTCTTTATTTTAAGCTTAAATCTCATATCCTAGTTGGTAGTGATAAACCACAAAGATTTTTGGGATGGGTTTTTGTGAATGAAAATGGGTTTTCGGAAGTTAAATGAGTAAATCCCGAATTATATCCAATTCGTGAAAGTTAGGAGATTATTGAAAAAGTATGTTGGTTTTGGGTTATAGGATCTTTAGAACCCTTTTTATATTTGTATATGTCATTGATTGAGGTTGGAGGACGTTAGGGGAGGAGATAAAAGCTTGGGGGAAGCTTTAATGGCTGAAACAGCTTCTTGAAGACGAAGCTGCTCAAAGCGATCGACCCTTCAGGATTTTTGGCAATTTTGCCTAGAGTTAATTATATGGGATGAATTCCAATTTTTAATTGATTGTAGCTTATTTATTTGAGGAAATAAATGCTTAACTCAGGAAGATACATTTATCCAATTGAGGGAATTTTATAGGGGCTAGGAGGGTGCTAAATTGGTGTGGCACTAAAAATTATATTTTCGAGGAAAATAGAGGTTTAGGGTTACTAAAATAGAGTGGGGACCTACAAATTATTATTTGAGTGAAATGTAGATCTTGGGTTCATGGAAAAAATGGAATCCATGACTTATTTATTTAAGGGTGTTTAGGGAGAGTAACACTCGAATTTATATTTCGGTGGGGGATTGTACGTATAGAATTAAGCACGTAGAGAATGTAATTATGTGTCAAATTGTGTGTGAGAAAATACTACAAGGAGAATAGGATGAATTGGGATATAGGCTAAAGAGGATTTAGCGGCTACCCGACACGTCTACTGACGACGGTTATTATAGGTGGTGAGATACTTATGAGAATTAAGATAAGTCAATGGTACACTTAACTAATTAGTACGAATTGGTACATTAGGGTTTATGTACAAGTCCTTAAATAGTGATAAAGGTGTGAGTTATATTTAAGAGAGAGAATACTTATGGGATTAGTATTTAAGTAGGAGAATACTTAAATATTTTTATGAGATTGGCAATTAAAGTAATGTATACATTTGATGAGTGATAAATGGATATATATATATATATATATATATATATATATATATATATATATATATATATATACATACAACTTGATTTCAGTATATATATATTATGATATGAATACATATATATCTGCGTGTGATTGGAATATGTGTATCTTAGAGGCTGATTCCACGGGCTTTCCTTTGGTATAGGATTGGAACAACCAGATTATATATTTTCTCTAGTGCAATCCGGGGAGGTTGCGCGATGTGGGTTAATCCCCTAGCTTGAGGAGCAGGGAGAGTATAGTCCCCAGGTCATATCGTCCCGCGTTCGAGTGAGATGTGTGTAACTCCCCTTGCAGAGGGAACATGATCGCCTCCACCGTTGTGTGTTTTTACCATGACCATTGAGAGAGTCTGGCTTGTTACCGTGGTATAGTTAGTAAACCCGGGGTTGGATCGACACTATGAGAGACTGCATCCTCGAGTTATAGCTCATTGGGATGGTTATTGTACTTGTGTGTATAGTATCTTACTTGTTTATGGGAACAAGATATTATATATCTCTATTAGAGTAAGGAGATAAAAATGAAAAAGGATTAATTCTCATTCCGAGAGATTATATCCGAATGTGTATAATGATATGCATATAAAAGTGAGCATGATAATGTATATAATTATATGAGTATACCTATTTATGTTCTGTACAGAGGGTCTAATGGATATCGACGAACAACACTGACAATAGTAGTGTATCGGGGGGTTCCTTATTTGGATTTCGCTTTGCGAGATGTCCCACTCACGAATTTAGCGCAGTGTTGCGAATGGAGAGAAGTTTAGCATTTAGTACTCAGTTTACTTAGGACCTTTAGGGTTTGGGGGTGACATATTGGTTAGGCAGAGTAGCTTGACTAGGATGTTTAGAGGGATACGCTAGGAGTGCACTATAAGAAGAGAGGTGAGGGGTATCTCATGGGAGTGCGATACCAATTTAAATATGAGACAAAACCTATTTTTTTAAAATAAAGCATTTATGCACTTGCGAAATATTTTTACAACTCGAGCTCTGACCCGTTTTCCTATTTTTCCCTTTCTTGATATATATATGTGTGTGTGTGTGTGTGTACAGACACGGGGACGCCTGGATGATGATTCCTTCGAGTCAGACGTTTGCTGCAGAAGCTGTGGATGCATGCAGGTTCACTGTAGACACTTCTATCCTTGTAATCTAGATACGAGTTACTGTATAAAAATTCGGGCTAATAACCCAACTTCATTTATTTATTCTTTTACCACATTTTATGCGGATTTGATTTGGTTATATTATTGTTAAACCGAGTGTTCGGTTATTTTATTTCACTTCAGTTTCATTTATATAAACTATGTGAATATTTTATTTGTATAGTTTTTTTTAAAAAGATTAGTTAAATAAAATTTTGACGCCAGCCTAATAGGTTATTAGTAATTAATTTGGTTTTCGACAGTGATGCTAAGAATGAACCATATGCGACTCATGTTCTAATTTGGTACATGAGTGATTACCCGGTATTTTATTAGGCAGGGTGTCACAGATGGTATCAGAGCATCACTGTCGGATGGAGTTAAATTAGTGATTTGCGGTCAAGTACCTCGGATGGAGATTTCAATTGTGTGGTTGGTCTCGAAATGTCCAAAATAGTCAGAATAGAGTATCCGGGGGTATTTTTTAGGCTCTGAGAATTTTTGGGCTAATAGGAACTCGTAATTGAGTAAACGAGTCATTTTTGGGTTTTAAAGAGATAAACCCTTATTTCCCCCTATATAAGGCATGGGAGGGGGGAAGAAGAAAGAAAAAAGGGAGAAAAGAAAGAAGATAGGAAAGGAGGAGCGAAAAGAGGACGAAAAGGGAGGTTCCGACCAAACTCCGCGGGATTCGACTCGGGATCGTCGGATTTTATCCACGAGGCAAGTGTTTACTTACTTTCATTATTTTAAGCTTAAATATCATATCATAGTTGGTAGTGATAAACCACAAAGATTTTTGGGATGGGTTTTTGTGAATGAAAATGGGTTTTCGGAAGTTAAATGAGTAAATCCCGAATTATATCCAATTCGTGAAAGTTAGGAAATTATTGAAAACGTTTGTTGGTTTTCGGTTATAGGAGCCTTAGAGCCCTTTTTATATTTGTATATATCGTTGCTTGAGGTTGGAGGACGTTAGGGGAGGAGATAAAAGCTTGGGGGAAGCTTTAATGGCTGAAACAGCTTCTCGAAGAAGAAGCTGCTCAAAGCGATCGACCCTTCAGGATTTTTGGCAATTTTGCCTAGGGTTAATTATATGGGGTGAATTCCAATTTTAAATTGATTCTAGATTATTTATTTGAGGAAATAAATTCTTAATTCAGGAAGATACATTTATCCAATTGAGGGAATTTTATAGGGGCTAGGAGGGTGCTAAATTGGTGTGGCACTAAAAATTATATTTTTGAGGAGAATAATGGATTAGGAAAATAAAGGTTTAGGGTTCCTAAAATAGGGTGGGAACCTACAAATTATTATTTGAGTGAAATGTAGACCTTGGGTTCATGGAAAAAATTGAATCCATGACTTATTTATTTAAGGGTGTTTAGGGCGAGTAACACTCGAATTGATATTTCGGTGGGGGATTATACATATAGAATTAATCACGTAGAGAATGTAATTATGTGTCAAATTGTGTGTGCAAAATTCTTCAAGGTGAATAGGATGAAATTGGGATATAGGATAAAGAGGATTTAGCGGCTGCCCGACACGTCTTTTGACGACGGTAATTATAGGTGGTGAGATACTTATGAGAATTAAGCTAAGTCAATGGTACACTTATCTAATTAGTACGAATTGGTACATTAGGGTTTATGTACAAGTCTTTAAATACTGATTAAGGTGTGAGTTATATTTAAGAGAGATAATACTTATGATATTAGTATTTAAGTAGGAGAATACTTAAATATTATTATGAGATTGGCAATTAATGTCATGTATATATTTGATGAGTGATATATATATATATATATATATATATATATATATATATATATATATATAAAACGTTATTTTAGTATATATACACTATGATACGAATATATATTTATGTGTGATTGGAATATGTCTATCTTAGAGACTGATTCCACGGGCTTTCCTTTGGTATAGGGTTGGAACAGCCATATTATATATTTTCTCTAGTGCGATCCGGGGAGGTTGCGCTATGTGGGTGAATCCCCTAGCATGAGGAGAAGGGAGAGTATAGTCCCCAGGTCATATCGTCCCGCGTTCGAGTGCGGTGTGTGTAACTCCACTTGCAGAGGGAACATGACCGCCTCCACCATTGTGTGTTTTTACCATGACCATTGAGAGAGTCTGGCTTGGTACCGTGGTTTAGTGAGTAAACCTGGGGTTGGATCGACGCTATAAGAGACTGCATCCTCGAGTTATAGCTCGTTGGGATGGTTATTGTACTTGTGTGTATAGTACCTTACTTGTTTATGAGAACAAGATATTATATATCTCTATTAGAGTAAAGAGATAAAAATGAAAAAGGATTAATTCTCATTCCGGGAGATTATATCTGAACGTGTATAATGATATGCATATAAAAGTGAGTATGATAATGTATATAATTATATGAGTATACCTATTTATGTTGTGTATTGAGGGTCTAATGGATCTCGACGAACAACACTGACAAGTAGTAGTGTATCGGGGGGGTTCCTTATTTGGATTTTGCTTCGCGAGATGTCCCACGCACGAATTTAGCACGGTGCTGGGAATGGAGAGAAGTTTAGCCTTTAGTACTAAGTTTACTTAGGACCTTTAGGGTTTGGGGGTGACATATTGGTTAGGTAGAGTAGCTTGAATAGGATGTTTAGAGGGATACGCTAGGAGTGCACTATTAGAAGAGAGGTGAGGGGTATCTCATAGGAATGCGATACCAATTTAAATATAAGACAAAACCTATTTTTTTAAATAAAGCAGTTATGCACTTGCAAAATATTTTAACAACTCGGGCTCTGACCCGTTTTCCTATTTTTCCCTTTCTTGTTATATATAAATAAATATATATATATATATATATATATATATATATATATATATATATATATATATATATATATATATATATATATATATTTATGTGTGTCCAGACATAGGGACGCCTGGATGATGATTCCTTCGAGTCTGCAGCAGCTGTGGATGCATGCAGGTTCACTGTAGACGCTTATATCCTTGTAATATAGATAGGAGGTACTGTATAAACATTCGGGCTAACAACCCAACTGCATTTATTTATCCTTTTACCTCCTTTTATATGGATTCGATTTGATTGTATTATTGTTAAACTGAGTGTTCGGTTATTTTATTTCCCTTCAGTTTCATTTATATAAACTATGTGATTGTTTTATTTGTATAGTTTGTTTAAAAAGATTAGTTAAATAAAATTTTGACACCATCCTAATAGGTTATTAGTAATTAATTTGGTTTTCGACAGTGATGCTAAGAATGAACCATATGCGACTCCTGTTTTAATTTGGTACAGGAGTGATCGCCCAATATTTTATTAGGTGGGGTGTCACAGATGGTATCAGAGCATCAGGTTCTAGTTCAAGGTGAACGTTCGATGGAATACTATGAGGAGGAATTCACTCGCTTGGCTAGTTATGTTCCGGATGAGGTGACTCTAGAGGAAAGGAGAATATCAAAGTTCATTGAAGGTTTACATTGGAGGATACGGCAACATTTGCTGGGCAATCCAGCTTTACAAACTTTCGGGGATGTGATGAACGCCTCTTTACTCCATTGTCAAGATCATCGTTTGCATGTTCAAGGTAGTAAGAAAGTTTTAGTTATGGGACAATTGGGTAAGCCGGGAGGCAATGGTGCCGGAGGAGCACTACCCTCGTCCCAATAATCGGGAGGTAAGTAAAAGGAAAGGGACACCCAACAAGGGGATTTGTCCAAGAGACAGTGTTTCGGTGGATTTAATTTCGATGGTGATAATTTCAGGCACGGTCAAGGTTCCCAACAACAACAATAGGCAGGTTGGGGTAACAATGGGGGTCGAGGACAACCGAGCCAAGGGGGTCGTTGTTTTCAATGTGGGGAGCCGGGTCATTATAGGAAGGCGTATCCGCAGTTGATTGGGGGATAGTTTCCTAGAATTCCACAGCATCAACAGGCACAACTACCACCACCAGTGCCTAATCCAGTCACCCCTCCACAACAGGGACAACTATAGTATGGATGTTTTTACCACATATAGGATTCTATCCTTCCTCCAGCCCTGCCAGCGTCGCCTGCTATTGAGGATAAGTTTCCCATTCATGGGTCTATGGGTCATGTATTATTTGATATGGGTGCGACACACTCGTTTATTTCTCAGAGTTTTCCTCAGTCGACGGAGTTAATTAAATCTGCAGAAAGTACTTTCACTAGTGTCGAATCTTCTATGGGTGATGGTTCACTTATTTTCTTTGTTTGTAAACTAGTAGAAATAAATCTTGGTAATTTGTGTTTTGAGGCCGATTTTCTCATCCTTGATATGGTCGGGTATGATGTAATCCTGAGTATGGATTGGTTAGTGAAGTATCGTGCGATAGTAAATTTGCTATGGGAAGAGTATAGTTTTTGTCATTCCAGGGCAAGAGATGTTTTTAGTGGCTATGCCTCGTTCTAAGGGAGGTTCTAGCACTTATTTGTATTGTATTTTGGAGGAGACTTCTCAAGATGTAGTCATTGCCTTAGATTCAATTCCGGTTGTTAGAGACTTCAAAGATGTTTTTTTAGGAAATATCGGGTTTACCTCCAAGTAGGGAGATTGAGTTTGTAATTGATTTAGCACTGGGAACACGACCGATTGCTAGAGCTCCATACCGTATGGATCCCATTGAGATGAGGGAGTTAAGGGATCAGATTCAGAAGTTTTTAGAACAGGAGTTTATTAGGCATAGTACGTCGCCTTGGGGAGCTCCTATATTGTTTGTGAAGAAAAGAGATGGTTCCCTCCGGTCATGCGTAGATTATCGGGAGTTGAATAAAGTTACCATCAGGAACAAATACCAGCTACCTCAGATTGATGATGTGTTCGATCAACTTAGGGGAGCATCGTACTACTCTAAAATAGATTTTAGGATGGGGTATCACCAGCTGTGGATACGAGAACGGGATGTGTCCAAAACTACGTTCCTGACTAGATATGGGTCCTATGAATTTTTTATTATGCCTTTCGGGCTAACCAATGCTCCTGCAGTGTTTATAGACCTTATGAATAGAGTGTTTCGAGACTTCCTGGACCATTTTGTTATCGTGTTTATTGATGACATCCTAGTGTATTCTCAATTGGAGGCCGATCATGCTAAGCATTTAGAGTTGGTCCTGCAAACGTTGAGGGATCATCAATTCTATGTTAAGTTTGAGAAGTGTGGTTTTTGGCTACATGAAGTACAATTTTTGGGCCACATTGTTACCGTTGAGGGTATTTTAGTAGACCCTAGTGAAGTTGTTGCGGTGAGGGAATGGGGTCAACCCACGACACCTACAGCGATTCGTAGTTTTCTAGGTTTGCATGGTTATTACCGCAGATTTATCAAAGGCTTTTTTAAGATTTCTAGCCCTTTGATAAATTTAACTCGGAAGGGGGTGAGGTATGTTTGGGATGACTCTTGTCAACTGGCTTTTGATGAGTTGAAAGATAAGTTGACTTCTGCTCCAATACTTGCGTTAAGATTTGGTCTTTACGGACGCATCTCTGCAAGGGTTGGGAGGTTTGCTACAACAAGAGCATCGAGCTATTGCTTATGCTTCTCGTAAACTAAAGCCCCATGAGAAGAATTATCCGATTCATGATTTGGAACTTATTGCTGTGGTTTTTGCCTTAAAGATTTGGAGACATTACCTCCTGCTCAAATTTAGTCTATGGGAACCGAGTTGAAGTTGCGTACCTCCTATCACCCTCAAACAGATGGGCAGATTGAAAGAGTCAACCAAATGTTGGATGATATTCTCCGAATGTGTGTGATTGATTTCAAAGGAGGTTGGGAATAATACCTTCCCTTGGTCTAATTTGCTTATAATAATTCGTACCAATTTAGTATTGAGATGGCACCCTATGAATCATTGTATGGCCGACCGTGTAGATCAACTACTTGTTGGTTAAAAGTAGGGGATAATAAATTTCATGGACCTGAAATGATTCAGGATACTTCTTTGAAGATTGAACTTATTCACAATTGCATTCGAATAGCTCAAGATCGTCAGAAGAGTTATGCTGATGCGAATAGAAGGCATGTGGATTTAGAGGTTGGAGATCAAGTCTTGGTGAGAGTTTCACCAATTAAGGGTATAAATCGATTTGGGAAGAAAGGAAAGCTTGCGTCGCGTTACATAGGCCCTTTTCCTATTATTGCTAAAGTAGGCCACATATCTTATCAACTTGCCTTATCGGAACACTTACAACAGATTCATGATGTGTTTCATGTTTCATCCTTGAAAAAGTACAAGAGGAGTGAAGGAGCTCACTGACACATTCCTTTGGATGATATCGACTTACAACCCGATATTTCATACGAGGAACAACCAGTTGCAATCTTAGATCACGGGGAGTGTAGGCTAAGATCTAGAGTGGTGCCCTTGGTTCGGGTCCAATGGGGTCATGACAATGCCGAGGAATCAACGTGGGAGCGTGAGAACGATATGCGAGAAAAGTATCCACATCCCTTTTTGCAAGGTACGCCTAATTTTGAGGGCAAAATTCCCCTATAAAGGGGGGAGTATGTAATAACACTTACTTTTGAGAAATTTATTTTATATTAATTTACCCTGAGAGGTAATTATATAAAATAGTAGATAATGGGGTAAATATTTTTTAAGTGAGCTAAAACATAACATTTACTAGATTTTGCATATTTACTGTTATGTGAATGTAAATAGCATTATGTTATGATTTATGGTGTCGTTGTGCTTTAAATAGCATTTGTGGTTTAAATGAAGTTGGAATTTGAAATGATTTATATTATTCGGGGTGCCAATTTAGAGGGCGCGGTTAGTCCCGAAATAGTGGAGATAGTAAAAATAAGTGCCATATTGTATTTTTGGGTTTTGGGCATTTTTGATAGGTTATGACTTAAATATGTAGTTACGAGTCATTTTAATGGAGTATTAACATTTTAAGATGGAAGCTAATGTTAATTGCACGTTTAGGTCTTGCAACCCCTCTTATTTCCTAAGTGTATACTTTCTAAACCTAGAGAGAAAGAGAGAAGAAGAGAATTGTGGAGAAAAAGAATAGAAAGAAGGAGAATTGAAGATTGAAGCTTGGATTTGTTGCTACCGGAAGAAAATCTGAGATTGCAACCTTAAGGAAAGTTCTAAATTTCTAGTATCTGATTTAATGTGAATAATTTGTTGTGATGGTTGTGTATTTGAATGAATTGACCAAATTGTAGGTTTTGAGGATTTTAGTGTTTAAAGCCTTAAAATGGCATTAGACTTGACTTGATAGGGTCTTTATAAGTGTTGTTTATTTATAAATGGTTTGGGGTGAAGATAAGTTGATTTGGTGGAGGTTTGAGAAGAAGAAGTGGAGTTTTGGGTAAATTAGGGTTCATAACCCGTAGCCCCCAACTTGGAAAATTCGCCAGGGAAAATCGATTCTCCCCCTAGCGAATTGATTCGCTAAAAGGGTAGGCTGCAGGTCTGGGAAGTCAAATCGATTCAGGTAAGGCCGAATCGATTCGGCGAGAGACAGAATGTTGGTTTCCTCTACCGAATCGATTCGATTTTGGGCGAATTGATTCGCTACCTGGGGCGAATCGATTCAAAATCCTGTTGTTTTGGGGGATTTTTCCAACTTAGTTTTTAGCTTTTCTTTTTAGGCCTAGGGCCTAGGAACTTTCTCTTAGGATGAAATAAAGTGTACGAGAGTCTTATATTAAATATGTAACTACTATAGATTAGAAAAGGGATACTTAGGCCTATCTCGGGGATTAGTTAATACACATTAGGATAGCTTTTTCTTGTGTATACTAGTGTGAGATTAGGGAAGATTAGGATTGTATAATTGGGGAAATTTAAAGACATGAATGATGTATACTACACCTGGTGGCTTAAAGTAACGCCATTATTTCTTGGAGACTAAATTGGGGAATTATTGAACGTTAACGTTTATAGTGGTGACATTAAACGCATATGGCTCTGGATAAAAATGTAATGCAAACTTTAAAATGGGAATAACTTATGAATGATGATTTGTTTATACACACCTCTCTAAATGCTATCATAGGGTAAGTTACGCGCATGAGGTGAAGTCCCCTGGCTAGTGAATGCAGGGTGAATATAGTCCTCGGCCATAGGACCGGTAATTATATATTGTGTGATTATTGTTCGAAGTGAGGTAATTCTGGGTGTGATTATGACTCACTGTCGAATGTATATGGCCACTTCCCGACGTTATGCGATGTAGGATGCCCAGGTTGTCTTGGTGATAGGCCCTGGAAGATGATAGCTATTTAGGAGTGCATCCAGTGGGGAAACTCGGAAGGATGGTCTTAGAATCATTATATATGGTGTAATATAACTATTCTTATTAAAGTGGAATCTTAGTGATTATACGACACTTTATGAAATAAATTACTTTGAATATGTTTCCTAATGAGAAAAGGAACGGTGAAAAAAATTGTGTATAAATGGAAATGGAACCTCATTAAGTATTAGATTATCAATTTTCTCCTGCATAATTGAATTGTGATTATTATTATTATATTGCGTTAGGTTATGCTTCTAGATTGAGCAATTTGATTTCTTATCATTACTTATGGTGAACGAGACAAACTTATTATTGATGATTTAACTGTTCATAACTGTCATGCATTTTATTCACATGGTAATCATATCAAACCGGGCCCTGGCCCATTTATGTTTCTCTGTTTTTCATGAATCTTTTATTTGACCAGGTGTTCCGCCGCTAGGACGCCCGCATTGACCTTTCTATTCCAGTGTCCTGGAGCTGTAACACTTTGTGGATGTTATGGGATATTTGATATAAACGCTTTCATCTTTTTGTATTCTAGTTATGATAGGATAAACGTTCGGGCGTGTTGCCCATGTTTTGTACTTGTATTATGTTTGGGATATTGTACTTTAATACTCGGTGTAACCTAATTATATGGGTCTGTTAACCGACAGCTTATTAGGTTATTTTGATATATATGGTTGCTGATTTGTTATCTATCTTTATTTTATCCACCTTCTTTTCAATTGGATTGTTTAAATGTTTTTCATTAACTTACAAAATAGATTTTGGCAATCCATTTTCTAAAATAATGGGTGGTTATCTCGTATACTATTTGTACTACAAATGTTGAGAATGGACCATCTATAATTCCTATAATTATTGGAGTATCGGGCTGGCCACCTCTTATTTTAATAAGGGGGGTGTCACATTTATTTCACGGTGGCCCGCACATTTTGATATACCTAACTGATATAAATTGTGTGTTATTTATCGTTGTCGATATGTACATGTTAATCGCAGCCTTTGTTGTGGTTCTGTATGGGCGAGGTGATGTATTGATTGAACAAATTTGTTTTGGGATTTTCTCATTGAAGGAAACATCGCGCATTGATTTAATATTTGATTGGATGGGATCTCAGAAAAGATGGAACCGGGGCTCGCACCATGAGAACATTTGGAGTAACTGATTCAATAGTCTTCAACAACAACATATTCAATGATATAGATGCACATATCTGAAAAGTGAAAGAGTAAGAATCAATATTTTTAGAAACGGAACATCAATAATATATAATACACATGCTAATCAACTTAGCCATGTTTGTATTACTATTTGAATTTATACATATGATCAATAATTAATGAATATACGTGGCTGGTAACACGGTCCTTAATGCTATGTATATTTATTATGCCAATGGACTAAACCCCAGGAATAACAACATAATCTAAAGAATAAGAAACTATGATATTCGGTCACATTGCAATGACAAAAAGAATCATGACAAAAATGAACGAATCAAATAAATCAAATCATGCTTCTCTTTTTTCCAATTATTTTTTAGAATTACAAATAGGTCAAAGGGAAGAAGTGAAACTCACCTTGGCCACCAGTGGCTCCATCATGAAGACATCAAATCTATATTCGAAAATGATTCTACTGACTGAAATGGTCTTAGCAGGACCTAAATACTTTTTGCCCCATTTTCTCTGGCCCTCAATAAATGACTCTGCTGACTAAAATGGGATCACCTTATCACCTGTGCTGTACAGGTAAAACTATGGACAATGAGGCTGATTCTCTGAGCAATGAGATAATCTTACTAAACCTCCTGCATGTAAAACAACTGATGTTAACCATTTTGCTTCATAAATTTTTAGGGATTTTTAGATTGCTATTTAGATTCAATCTGTGAACTAAAAATAAATAAGTATCATTTATTAGGGAACTTACTCGATTACTTTAGGTAACTTGAGAAGAAAAGAGAAAAGCTTCTCAAAAGCTAAAAGAAAAAAGATCTGAATGGACAGAGGTTCCTTTCCTCCACTTTCTAATTCGTTTCCTTCTCTAGACTTAGTTCAGGATTATTCTAAAGATCTATGCCTTTGAAGAAAGGTGGAAGTAAATCCATCTTACCAAACCTACCAAACGGTTTGAAAGAAAAAAATTTCAATTGGCATCCCTCATAATTTCATTGCCAGCCTAAATGAATAGTCAGCGAAAAACTCAATAATTGAAAGTGACCTTCATACTGAAACTATATAATGAGAATAGTTGAGACAAAAATAACAATTAAAAAATATTAATATTATACATGTTGGGATTTCCTCCCTTTTGGTTAAACTAAGAACACTTCATTAAGCAGCATATCTTAACGACTGTTATGCTTCAATAATGGTCATTGTGAATCATTTTTTCTTTGCCTACAGGAAAGCTTCAGCTAAACAAAAAAACTTTTCTTTAGTCCCTAACTGCCATGTTTATCTCAAAATAACAAAAAATTTACATTAATATCGGACTTTTCATGTCCTACAACATGTCCTTTACATCATAATCCATAGCACCTGCGCCACCTTCCTTATTCGAGTCAACATCTTCTCATTATGCGTCATCCAAATAGACATATTACAAAATATGACCAAATAAACATATTACAAAATGTAAAATTTTTTATAAAAAATAGGATCAAATAGGTAATTTAATAAAAAATATGACCAAATAAACATATTACAAAATGTAAAAATATATTTTTAAAAACATTATTCACATCCAAATAGACAAAATTCAGGTCAAATTAAGTGATTTAATGCCTAAAAAGTGATGTTCCGAGTAATTTTACCTTCAACATTCAGTTAGTGTACTCTGCAGAAATCATTATTTTTTATCATTTGAGGTGCCCCTACACAAATATTCTAAAAGAACTTCCAACGTGTTATACTACCTCATCACATCCTAAAATATCTTATGCTTAATATTATCTAAGAATTTGAAGAGACTATGACAATAGAGGTCGCATCATGTAATAAGCACATCTGGTCCAAGTTAAATGATAACAATATTGAAACAATACATAACAAATTTAAGATGTGAGAGTAATAAAAGAAAACTCATATAAAAAAAGGATGTTGAGGTTTCAGTATCTTCAATGACAAATGTGAAGGAGAAGTAGCATCAACTTTTATTTGCAACTAAAAAGATGGCCATAATCTAAAAGCACAGGGCAACATTCAGCCCCATGTCTGTTAATCAGCTGGATCATTTTTAGATTCCTCAGCCTCTCTCTTATTTTTAGACTCATCAAATGTTCCTTCTCATCTTCTTTGTGCTTTCCCCATGTTTCTTCAGCCATCTTCTTGGCATACCCTAGATCATCACAAACCAAGACACTGTCAAATAGAGTTCCAGATTTTACCTGCCATAGTTCAATGCCTACGTACTTCAATTTTTGGAAAACATAAATGTTCGAGTCATCTTTGAAATCTGGGTTGTCAATCACAGGTTGCTTTATTAAAACCAAAGAAAACTTAATATCAAAAGAGTGGCCATAAAATAACATCAAAACTATCAACATGTGATCCTAAAGTCTCATACGCAAATCATAAAACATTTGGTGTTGTTTCATTGTAATCTATTCCACTAATATAACACGATTAACTTATCAAATACAAAAAAATTAATAATATATCAAAGTTACTCTTTAACATTATTGCATTCTATTGAACCTAAAAAAAGAAAATAGACACAAAAAATTAGAACATTACATAGAAGAAAGAGAAAACTCCACTAGTCACAGTTCTGCCTGTATAAATTGAATTCTAAAAGACATGACTACGGAAATCTCGTAAAATTGAATGAGCATCAAACAACTAAAAAAATATGTTCCCAAAAAGATGTTTGCTTTTATTTTGTAGGTATAATTAACACTTCAACATAGATATGTTTTTGCGTGTATAGTATAACAGAAAAATAAACAAATGACCAAAAAGATATCCAAAAAACAAAAATAGAATGGGAGAGGGAAGGAGAGAACGGAAAATAAAGAGATTTGAGAACATGCACCTGAGAACGAGGATACAAAAGAAAAATAACTTACAAAACAAAAACAAACATCAAATTAGAATATACAAAACCAAGATAAACACATTTATAAACTCAATAACCCTAAGACCTTATACATTATATATTATGAACCTAAAATTAAAAATAAATACAATGTAAGCCATCATAGATGAATGAGAAATCCTTAAAACAACTTTCACCCCTAAATGCCTAACCCCAAAGTCATAGAGTTGATGCACAAATTACACACGTATAGTATTATTGAGGAGACATGCGATGCATTTGAAAACATCTCAGGGGGAGAACATTACCTGGTATAGTATACTTGGGTTTGGGGGATATGAAAGTAGATGAGAGAGAGAGGACGTGTGCATCAAAAAATTAGGAGTTGTTCAAATTAAAGCCTCCCCTTAATGTTTGGGCGGGATAGCTAAATTCAAGTAGCAATTTAGAAAGATCTCAACCCTTAATGTGCTTTTACATTTTTTAGATTTAAATACTATGCTATCCTATTTTATATATATGTGTGTGTGTGTGTGTGTGTGTGTGTGTGTGTGTGTGTGAATTCATAGAATCCCTAGAGACCTTGTGTAATATGAGTAATTATAATAAATAAGCATATAAATTATGTTCATAAGTATCCCAGTTGTACCTATAGGATTTATAAAAATGGGGTGAATGTGACACCCCCGCTTAATTAAATACCGGGTGATCAGTCCTTTATTAAATTAAATCAGAATATCCAGTTGGTTCATTATTAGTATCACTGTCAAAAAATATTTATTTCATTTATCACCTAATAATTAATTAAGCTAGTGTCAAAAATATTTAATCATTTACTTATTATTCGACAATTTTGGAAAAAAATATATGACTGAATAAATAATACTGGAATAAACGTTTCAATTAAAAAGTCTCAAATAAAAAATTCATAATAAAACTGAATCCCATCAAACTAAAATAAAGGAGTACAATATCTCTATGAAATAAATGATAACTAAGAATAGGCAACATGCCCTAACTGAAGTAACTAAATCAAAAACTAAATGGATACAAGTGGATGCGTCTAATAACAAGGACCTGCAACTTCCATAATAGTTATAACACATCAAATCGTCCAATAGCCTATGCTTGGTGCCCTTGTGGATGAACACATAAAATAGATTACACAAGGGAACATAGATTTACAAGAAACGGGTCAGAGCCGGAGTGAAAATATTTTTAAAATAGTTTAGTAAGTATGTAAAAATCTTAAAAGCAGATATTATATTCATGTTAGTCATGCGGGATCGCTTTTGAGAGATCTTACCCCTCAACTAGTGTGCACGCCTAACGTACCGCTAAACTATTCTAGTTACTACTGTCACGCCTAACTAGTCCAAGCTCAGTAATCTTCAAATCTATTATCTCATGATAACTACCCGTATTTCCCACGTAATACGTTAATGAACATTTTCACATCTTTTCTCTCTAGTGAGAGAGTTTTCACGTTTAAAGCTAAGTGTTTACGCACTTAAGTTACTTTAAATTTCACTATCCATCTTATCTATTAAGTTCACACAGTAGAACATATCATAAGTGTATATATAAGTGTGTGTGTGTATATATATATATATATATATATATATATATATATATAGAGAGAGAGAGAGAGAGAGAGAGAGACTAATACGATACCTCTAGACTCAGCTGCGGTGCATGCATACTCTGCTATCATGTCCTGCTACATCTCGCACTTTAATAAGGATTGTTGGTTCGATGTCTCCCTCAAACCATAAATACAAATCATGTATATTAAAGGCGAACATAGTCCCCAGCCAAATGGGTCACTCACATACCTATGCTCCCATTCAACCGTCGAAACTATCATACTCTCAGATAACATGTGTCCAAGGTTCTATATTTTGGGTACAAATCTAAAATCCCCCCAATGGGATCATCAAGATAAGACCATCAACTATGCGAAACCTACTTCCCGATAGCAAGCAGTGTAGGTACGTCATACACATAAGAAATCATACAATAGGTATTCACACCACCTATATACTTACATCATTAGTATAGATACACATACGACATATACTATATGTACTATATATAGTACATATATATCTCTCAAATATTGTACGTATTATTAAATTTCAATTATACCTCTCATCGTATTTATATGAATTTTCACACAACTCTAAGGGCCCTAATTACCCCTTAATTTTTTTTCCAGAATCACTACTGGTCGTAAAGATAGGTTCACTCATCACTACGCCACCCTTCTCGAATTTTCATTCATTTATCAATTTCGGATATTTTCTCAATTATCCCAATATTTTTTCGTCTCACTTTATGTAAAGCTAATCTCCACTTTAGGCCTAATGTCCTTATTATAGAACAACAATCACAATCAATCAATCTAAGCAACCTCCAACGGAATAACCACTAAAAATAACATTTCTTAAAATTTACCCCACGAGTTTGTCCAGATTTTTGAAATTCCATTTTGAGTCTATATTGTATAAGTGTTCATCTAGTTTGGAAATTGTGACAAAATTATGTCTAACCTAGAATCCAAATAACCCCAGAGCTTGCACTACTATTTTATCTTTGATTGAAGTGATCTAGACCTCATTACCAACACTCACACACAGTAGAATGGATCATATACATCTCATATTGCATAATAATGTGTGTACATATGTTGAGTGTGTTTAAATCCCTAATATTGGTTTTTAAATATTTTTTGGGATTTTATAAACTTTTTAAAAACAAGGTTTTATTAATTAAAACTTGGTTTTAAAAGTTTGTGGGGTCAATCTGCTATTTCATATTGTTGGTTTAATTGGCCTAAAGTTACCTTGGGTAGAATCCGAAAGCGGCAAAGACTTCAGGGTGTGATTTTAATTACTTTAGACGCGCGTTTCATCTCCTCTAATTTTCCAACACTTGGTGCCTTTTGATTGGTGGTAAGTGTGTTTGTTTATAGAGAGTAAACCAGCGTCTGTTTTTCAACCCTTGGATTGTTTTTATCAACGAACTGCATGCGCCCTTTTATGATCCATGTGAACCCCTTATGAACCAATCAGGTGAACTTTAATCACCGCTTATCTTGAACCATTGGATCCAAGTCAATTGATCTTGACTAAATCTGATCCCTTGATTTCAATCCTCATTCTCGAACCTTCTCAGCCTCCTATAAAAAGGCTCCTACTCTCAGCATTCAGAGACTTTTTACCATTTCGTCCTTTGAGAGAAATAGAGAGAGTAGAGAGAGAAGAGAGAAAAGAGAGAGAAAGATAGAAACCATAAGAGAGAGAAAGAGTTAGAAAACCTAACCCTAACCCCAAATCGTCCAAACAGTTCAAACCAAATATAAACCTTTAAACCCCGTTTTTTTCCCAAACACAACCTTGAGTGTTTGAGTGTTTGAGAGGTGATTTGAGAGTTGGTTTGTTGCTATAACCTCTTCGTTCTTTAGATCTTGTTTCCAACTTAATCATTTACTTAGATCTATTTTTCTGGCATATAGAAATTTCAGATCTGAGTTCGTCATGGTATATTACACTTAGTTCGCATTTTTTTTCTCAGCTTGAGAAATATATTGTTGATTTGCTTTCTGTAAATGTTTTGAACTTTGAAATCAACAATAATGTTTTCTGTTTCTAGTTCTCTTGAGACAAGACCTTTGACCTAGTTTGGAATCGCACTTGGTGGTTTTCAATCTCAAAAATCTTTTCAAAAATAGAGATTGATTAAGATCTTGATATGTCTTCTGAGCAAGATAGTCGTGGATTCTGGGATTGCTTTAAAGGTCAAAAAGGTTAAGTTTTGTGAGAAGAGAGAAAAAGAAAAGTCGCTACATATAGTCTTATATGTAATTTGTTAGGACTGATTATACATAATAAGTGTGTGTGTGTGTGTGTGTGTGTGTGTGTGTGCATGCATGTGTTAGAAAGCACCTCCACAAACACTTTCACCCTACCACACGAAAAGTGTTGGTAATAAGATCTTGTGAACAAGAGTCGACGTAAAGAGCTTGAACAAATTGGAAGTTAACAAATTGGGAGAACAAGATCAACAATCAGAACTGCAAATAAGTTATAAGGACATCAGAGGGTACATTCCTAAACTTATATAGGTCTGAGTTGTATGCATGTTTGTTATATAGTTTGTAACTGTTAAAATTTGTTTATAGTGAAATTTTTGTTTTACTCCGTAGAGGGAGTCGTGGATGTTTTCTCAGTTGGGTGAGGTTTTACCACGTAAAAAATATTGTTCTTAATCTTCCTACATCTTCTCATCTCATTCTTGGTTGTGTTGAGTTTAAAGTTTGTTTAAACTGTTTCATAAACCTGTTGATCAAATCTTAAATAGATCTCGTACATACTTTTATTAAACACATCTTGTGTTCAAATAGTTTTGATTTTTAAGATAGAGTTTCTTAAAAAAACTGTTCAGAGTTACTTAAATAGTTTAATTTTATTAAACGTCTTTAGTAACAGAATTTCAGACTTTTTCAAATTCAAGAAATTGTTCTACAATTCAATCATACCCGTCAAAACCCGAATTTCTTCATCAAGATTCAAAATAATTTCGTGGGTTTGATACTACCTACATGGAGTATCCTATTCTATATAAATTTCACCCAAGGTAATGATATATGTCTTCTAAAGTTCATTCAAATCACATGAATTTCATAATTAATTCAACCTACACTAACATGGATATTATATATGATATAAATTTGCAACATTAAACACTTGCCTCTTTTGGTAGGTCTGATCCGTTGAAGATGATAGGTTTATTGTTGTTCCTCTCTCCTCGATCTACAATCTAGTGGTGGTGATGGTGCAAGAAGATGAAGGATTGGTGTATCTGGCCTTTGGAACCCCTCTTCTCTTCCTCCTATGGCCTCTCTGAGGCTTCTCTTTGTTTCTCACATAACTAACCTTAAGCCCCTTTTCAAATCAGATATATTACACTTAGAAAATTTGTAGTTATTATTTCCCCAAAAATACAAATGACCAAGATGCCCTCCCGAGATGCCGATTTGGTCCAAAATTGACCCGGGACCCTAATTAAACCCCTGGGTAGACTTTTCTGACTATCTCGATCATTCTGGACACTTTGGTGTACTCGAAATGACCATTTGGATGAATTAAAAATAAATTACTTTTTATTTCATTAAATTGAGTCCTGACACGACTGACACGCGCGTCCCCACTTAATTACCGTAACTGTCGTATTTTTCACTCGCGACAATTTTAATAAATTCATAATCACATATTACTTTATTCACTCAGTAATATTCAATATAATTCACATCAATAAATACTAATCCTTATCTCTCTAGTTAATATATATTTTAATCTGGATTAATTATCAATTAATTTTCCACATTTTATTTTAATTAATCCCACATTTAAAAATCATTAAAATTAAGGGGTGTTACATACTTCCCCCCTAATAACGGAATTTCATCCCGAAATTCAAAACAAAAAGTATACCTGGTCCGAAAAACTTTGGATATCCTTCGCGCATCTTATCCTAGTGCTCCCAAGTCGACTCCTCAACATTATGATGCTCCCACTTGACATGGACAAGTGAAACTACCTTTGATCTCAATCTCCTCTGGCTACGGTCTTCGATATCCACCGGTCTCTCTTCATATGAACAATCAGGTTGTAAGTCAATCTCTCCCGGTGTAAAGTAAATGTGAGATAACTCATCCTGGAGGTACTGTCTCGTGAAGAAATATGGAACACATCATGAATATGATGCAAGTGCTCCGACAACCCAAGCTATGCGCCACTGGCCCAATCCGTTCGATGATAGAAAATGGCCCCACGTATCTCGGTGTCAATTTCCCTTTATTTTCAAACCTCATTATCCCCTTCATATGAAGTACTCGTAGTAGCACTTGATCCCCCACATTACGCTCCAGAAAGTGTCGCATGGCATCAACGTAACTCTTCTGCCCATCCTGAGCTACCTATCTACGACCCCGAATCATCTCAATCCTGATCGTAGTGTCCTGAATATTTTGTTGTCCCCCCACCGCTAGACAATAAGCTGGAGAGCGGCAACACCTTAAATGGAGCTATGCCAATAGTAAACTGATATGAGCTATTGTACGCAAACTCCACCAGTGGAAGGTATTGCTCCCAGACTCCCTTAAAATAAAGGATAACCATCCGTAACATATCCTCCTAAAATCCGATTTGTTCTCTCGAACTGACCGTCAGTTTGTGGGTGATAGGACGTACGTAATCGCAACTCCGTATCCATGACACTTTCTAAAAATCGAGACACAAAAGTTTTGTCCCTGCCAAACACGACCTCAAGTGTCACCTCATGTAATCTTATTATCTATGTTATGTCATTCCGATGTTCCTGCTATATCTCTACTCACGGTATCCTTTAGTTCAACGATTTTCCCCCACCGTCCCATCTAGTGACTAATTCGCTTTAGTCATCACATATCCAAACATTTCATCGTTAAATCTACCAGTTCACCTTGGTTCCTACATAACTCTTTACGATTCTGTCCCCCTTTAGTCACTATTATGAGTCTCTCTACGCACGATTAAAGTATTTTTACTACTGGGGAAAACTCCAGCATTCCCATGTGTCAACTCCCTTAATCATTTTATCTTATTACACATATAGTTTGACATCTTTCTAAAGCTTGGAACATTTCTCTGTTCTCAATACCCCGTCGCTAATGATCCTCTTTAGTTCGACTGTCTGTACTCCACCATTCAAACCAGTGATCATTCCATTCGTGGAAGATATCTACAATCATGCCCGACTATTCACGTCAAACATTTACGTCTTCAGTTTGTTCTGATGTAACTCTCGTTATATTACTCTTCTTCACAGAGTAGCTCCAGTTTATCCCTAAAAATCTAAAATGTACATTTCGTGTACTTTACAACATCATAATTATTCCTTTTGTCCATTCTTTGACTCCTAGTGACTCGCCTCACTATCAATGCCACTACATTATCTTTATTTCATTTTATCTCAGTTTTTAAATTTTCTCATGCGTCTATGTTTATTTGATAAATTTCCACATTTACACCTCGTGAATGATATTGTAAATCTCAACAAACTAGAGCGCCCATACACCCTATGTCCCATGCATTGTTGCACAATATCACTAAACGTAATAGCCTGGTATTAAATGAATCTTCACTTACTTAGGATGACCATACAGTAAGGTAATAATTTATTACCCTACTAATCACAACTTAATTATTCTCTAAGTTGCCTCACCGATATACTCGTGGTGTAAATATTCTACACTGGTTTTCACACCCATATTATTCGGATCCACCGACCTTAAATGGTAATGTAACTATCATCTCCTAGTTATAATCACATATACGTACAATGACAAGAGTAATAAACTCATATACTAAAAGCCAAACCTCCCTCAACTCCCAACGTTCACTATTTTCATGCGTGGGATGTCTCGCAAAGAGAAATCCAAACAAGGACCCCCCGATACACTACTCTCTAACATTGTCGGTCGTTGAGATCCGTTAAGTTCTCAGTCCATAGCATGTACTCTCAAATCCCTGACTCTTGACATAATACTATACTCATCCACTTTTATGTTACAAAATCCCACATATATCATGACGCTCTTACTATCACTAGTTTTTTAGCACAAATAAATCATGAGCTATATCTCTCTGCTCGAAAAAAATACCAATTTACCCTAAATCACATCAGTATATGTCCCTATTCACCGGGATCAAATATAACTAGATAACATAAACATTAAAGTCTACTAAACACTATTTTATAACATATATACACATGTAGATAGGCTCAATCCTCTTTCAGGTGATAACTCACAAAAATAATATAATTTTTCGTGAAATAACGATTACGCAAAAATAATATATGTCCTCCTCTCATAACACTCAAAGGAGCAAAAATCGTTACATAATACAAACTTTTCTCTTACCGTCTACATCCTCTCCTCCCTGCATGTGATATAAAACATCCTGCTACCCAATGGTAATTGTATACATGATAAGGATAATACCGCCAGCACACCCACTAAACCTGACTAACACTCGAGTTTTAGTGTTAACAATCACATATTGTGACGCACCCATGTCACCCCATCCTAATCTCATTCTCATAGGGATAAAACAAAGATTTTATCTCCATTTGTAATCTACCTTATCTGGTCAACAAGTCCCTTAGCATCACTCTCATAATGAAACTGACCCATGACTTACTGCAAAAGTTGTATGTTCAGGATCTCATCCTATAATTTGGCCCCTGCCTCGATTCGGGCAATCCTTCTTGATGTGGTACCTCTCTCCAAAACTCTAATAACTGCCAGAGAGACTCTCCTACCTCTTTCCCTATCCATGCTAGCCACTCTCATTGCTCCCTTGGACCTAACGACCTAGAGAAAATGGGATGTTATTTCTACTGAGGACCTTCTTGGTCCTGCCTGCACCCACCATTCTCAGGTTGGCAACCTCCGAAATCTAAACCTCTTAGTTCAATTTCCTCGAAGGAAATCTTGTTTTCGTTATTGGTGTGCCTCACTGACACCGTTCCCATTTACTTTCCCAGTTTGATTGGTCTCACTCTTCCACTGTGAAGAATTTCAATTCAGGTGGTCCTAATCTCCATGCATAGGACATCTTTCAGTGCCATTCCTTTATCTTTGGTCTCACTGGCCAAGTCGGGGTATCTTTCCCTTGGAATCGGGTAGTTTTGGTCTCGATTTCTACCCCCATTATTCCTTGGGCTCTACTGAACCTATGGAACTCGTTATTGGTCTCGACGGCCCTGACTGAGCCCACTGTCATTTGGTAGGAGTTTGATTGATACTGATCATTTAAATGGGTTCCCCACTGGGTACACCCTCCCATGGTGCTTCACTATCACCATCAAATTCAATTTTTCTCTTCAACTAGATTCTCCAACCCTCTTGGCTCCTTTCTCATGGCAGCATTGATATAAACTTGTAAACGTACGACCTTGACGACATCGGCACTAGTTATCCTAATCATATTTCTCTTCTACGCTTGTAAAGTCTCATCACGGATCCATTATCAACTTACGGACCCTTTAATATTCTCTGTACCCCCTCTGTCGGGTACTCAATTTTCTAAATAAGGTAACTCTCTCATAATTGGTCTCTATTTTGCCCACTTGTGAATAGTTTCAAAACTCTATTTGCATCTCTGTCTGAACAGGAGATAGAAGATCTTATGATCAAATCGTACCCAAATTTCTTGTCATTAATTTATCTCCCCATGGCTCTGGTGGCTGACTCCCATCATTACTACGCTGCTCCTCTGATAAAAAATAATTTCACTTAAATTTAATCCTGAACGTAGCTGTACTCCACCCTACACAATTTCCTTTGGATTATCCTTCGATTGGCCCATCGCACTTCCTCTTTTCCCAAAATTCTTACATCGGACTCTTCAAAAGAGTCCCTCTACCTTCCCCCTACATACTACACGGGGTGAGTCCTTCTGCCTTCCCCCTACTTATTATCCGTCAATTTAAACCATTAACCATATTCACCATTCTAGTGAATAAAACAATAACAAATGAAAAAAAATATTACTAAATAGAAAATACTGGAATAAATGTTCTAGTTAAAAAGTATCAAATACAATAATTCATAGTAAAGGTGAATCCCATTCAACAGAAATAAAGGAGTACAATATCTCTATGAAATAAATGATAACTGGGAATAGGCAACATGCCCAAACTGAAGTAACTAAATCAGGAACTGAATGGATAAGAGTGGAGGCGTCTAATGACAACGACCTGCAACTTCCACAATAGTTACAGCACGTCAAATCGTCCAATAGCCTATACTTGGCACCCTTGTGGTTGGACACCTAAAATAGATTGCACAAGAGAATATAGATTTACAGGAAACAGGTTAGAGCCCGAGTGAAAATATTTTTAAAACAGTTTAGCAAGTATCTAAAATGCTTAAAAGCAGATATTATATTCATGTTAGTCAAGAGGGCTCTCTTGTGAGAAATCTCACCTCTCAACTAGTGTGCACACCTAACGTACCGTTAAACCATTCTAGCTACTACTATCATGCCTAACTAGTTCAACCTCATTAATCTTCAAATCTATTATCTCTTAATAACTATCCATCTTATCTACTAAGTTCACACAGTAGAACATATAACAAGTATATATATATATATATATATATATATATATATATATATATACACACACACACACACACACATACACTAATATGTCACCTCTAGACTCGGCTGCGGTATATGCATACTCTGTTATCATGTCCCGGTACATCTCTCATTGTAATACGAACTGTGTTGGTTCGGTGTCTCCCTCTAACCATAAATACAAATCACATATATTATAGGCGAACATAGTCCCCAGCCAAATGGGTCACGCACATACCTATGCTCCCATTCAACCGTCGAAACTATCATACTCTCAGATAGCACCTATCCAAGGTTTTTTGTTCAGGGTACAAATCTAAAATCCCCCCAATGGACTCATTGGGATAAGACCGTCCACTACGTGAAACCTCCTCCCCGATAGCAAGCAACGTAGGTATGTCATATACGTAAGAAATCACACAATAAGTATTCACACCACCTATATACTTATATCATCAGTATATACCTATACTATATGTCCCATACGGAGTGCATATATATCTCTCAAATACCCTGCGTATTATTAAATTTCAATTATACCTCTCATCGTATTTATATGAATTTTCACACAACTCTAAGGGCCTTAGTTACCCCTTCATTTTTTTCCAGAAGTTATTCCCGTCATTACTACTGGTCATAAACATAGGTTCACTCATCACTAAGTCACCCTTCTCGAATTTTAATTCATTTATCAATTATGGATACTTTCTCAATTATCCCAATATTTTTCGTCTCACTTTATGTAAACCTAATCTTCACTTTAGGCATAATGTCATTATGGAACAACAATGACAATCAATCAATCAATCTAGGTAACCTCCAATGGAATAACCACTAAAACAACATTTCTTAAAATTTACCCCACGAGTCTGCCCAGATTTTTAAAATGCCATTTCGAGGCATTTCGGAGTCATTTTGAAAAAAACGTATCGGAGAACAAAATGCAGAAAATGGGATTTTCTACGAGGCATCGGGGACAGAATAGCCATTTTCGGAACCAAAACAGCTCAAAACCGTTTCTAAAATAACGGTTTAATTTACCCAATTTCATAGACTTCTTCAAACTCAAGAAATTGTTCTACAATTCAATCATACCCATCAAAACACGAATTGCTTCATCAAGATTCAATATAATTTCGTGGGTTTTATACTACCTACATGGAGTATCCTATTCTATATCAATTTCACCCAAAATAATGATATAAATCTTCCAAATTTCATTCAAATCACATGAATTTCATAATTAATTCAACCTACTCTAATATGGATATTATATATGCTACAAATTTGCAACATTAAACACTTGTCTCTTTTGATAGATCTGATCCGTTGAAGATGATGGTTTTATTGGTGTTTCTCTCTCCTCGATCTACAATCCGCCGGGGGGAGGGGGGGGGTGCAAGAAGATTTAGGATTGGCGGCGGCCTTTGGAACCCTTCTCATCTTCCTCCTATGGCCTCTCTATGGCTTCTCCTTGTTTCTCACATAACTAACCCTAGCCCCCTTTCTAAAATCTGATATATTACACTTAGAAAATTCGTAGGTATTATTTCCCCAAAAATACAAATGACGAAGATGCCCTCTCGGGATGCCGGTTTGGTCCAAAATTGAACTGGGACCCTAATTAAACCCCGGAGTAGACATTTCTGACTATCTCGACCCTTCCAGACACTTTGGCATACTCGAAATGATTATTTGTATGACTTAAAAATAAATTACTTTTTATTCCATTAAATTGAGTCCCGACACGACTGACACGTGCGTCCCCACTTAATTACCATAAATGTTGTATTTTTCACTCGCGACAATTTTAATAAATTCATAATCACATATTACTTTATTCACTCATAAATACTCAATATTCACATCAATAAATACTAACCCTTATCTCGCTAGTTAATATTTTTTTTAATCCGAATTAATTATCAATTAATTTTTCACATTTAATTTTAATTAATCCGACATTTAAAAGTCATTAAAAATTATGGGGTGTTATAATGAACAATAAATATTATGATATATATTTACATATACACATAGATATATATATATATACACACACACACACACACACACACACACACACACACACACACACAAGCACACACATATACATGCTATTGTACAAAATAGATTCACACATACCTTAATTTTTTAAATATTTTTAAGGGTGGAGGGATTCGAATCCTCGACCACTTGTATAAAAGGGAGAACTTTGACCATTAGTCCAGTCATGGTGGATCACACATGCCTAAATATCTAATTTTTCGAAAGTTTAAATTTAGTGTAATTCTCTAAATGCATTCCCAACTCATTGAGAATCTAATTAGTTATTAACATTTATTATCATTAAATGTGCCTATATATTTTCCATTTCTTTAAATTGTAACTTGATCCATTCCAAAGTCATAATTATTTAGATGCATATCACCTTTATCCTCACTCTTAGGAGAGAAAATAAACCGTATATTTAACCGTTTATATAACCTCAATTTAAACGTTTGGTGTATATTTTCATTTTGACTCAAGTAATGCCAATTCCCGGATGATGCTTATGTGACACCCCGACTAATTAAATACGTGGTAGCTACTCCTATATTTAAATTAATACAAAATATCAAGTTGGTTCAGTTCATAGCATCACTGTCGAAAAACATTAAAATTAATTACTAACCACCTAATATTTAAAATAATGAAGTGCCAAATTTTATTATTTTATTTAACCAACAACAAAGTAATCTAAATCATCATCCAACCATCACATGAACAAACTCATAAGTTGCTCAACAGAAAGAATAACTGATGTCTGGAGTAAACACTCCAATAATAATAGCAACATAAATAAATCCAATACAAATGTCTGAATAAATAACCCAACATCTGAATAAGAATGGGCAACATGCCCTAACCGATATGAATGATTCTGAAGGAACCAAGGAGAAATGTGGAGGTGTATAATATCGAGATCATGTAGCTTCCACAGCAGCTACAGCACGTCATCAGAATGGAACTCCTATGCTTGGCGTCCTTGTGGCTACGCACCTAAAAGGTTTTTAGAAGAAAAATAGATTTGGAAGCAAATGGGTCAGAGCCCGAGGTGAAAATAGTTTAAAAATATAGCAAGTGTTTAATTGCATTAAACAGTAAATATTATATACATGTTAGTTACATGCTCTCACATGAGTTCCTCACCCCTCAACTAATGTGCATGCCTAACATATACCCTTAACCCATCCTAGTTATGCCGCTAACTAACTAGTCTGTACCACTTCCTATCTTCACATTATAATATAAGGGTCTATTTGTATCATTTTAATATATTTTGCGTATAACTCACCTTTAGATTAATCAGATTATTACCTCAATTATGATATGAGTTTAGTCCCATTCAAATATCTCAATTATTCGCATTCACAATTTAATAGTGATCCAGTTAAAAGTACAAGTATATCATTCTCAGCTTATATATACAATATGGCACCCCTAGGCTAAGCTGTGGTGCACGCATACTCTGCTATCGAATCCTGATACATCATGTACATAAGGCCTACGCATTTCGAATCGCTCAGGAACCGTTTCAATAAACAAAATCACACATATTGGAGGCAAACATAGTTTACATACCCATGGGTTATGCACATACCTACGCTCCCATGGTCAACTGAGTTATCAACTCACAAATAAGTCCTTCACAACCCTATGTCCTTAAGGTACCAATCTAAATCCACCCGTAGGCACACAAAGATTAGATGGGCCTTTTTCGAAAGCCAACATCCCGTGATAACAAGTACGATAGGTATGTCATACACACAATAATACATATACTAAGTATTCACACAACTTAGGTAATTATCACATTATACAAGGTATATTTTCATCCCTATACCATTAGTCTTATTCGTACCCTATTATCATCCCAACTCATACATAATATTTTTAGTCGATAAATCTCACGTCGTATAGTTTCAGCACTTAAACCTATCCCAAAAAGGTTACTATGTCTCCTATGTATCCTAAAAGTCAATTCAGTACTTTGAGGTCCATATTTCTGTCTCTAATCCTAACTTATCACTCATACGAATTTAAGTCATGCTCTCACAACTTATAATACTAAATTACTCGTCGTACACTCGCAAGTTCAACACTACTTTCCAAACCAATTCTAATTTGATTGGGGCTTCAATTACATCCCTACTGGTCTCCCTAAAGTCCTAATGTATTCACATAGTCCCCACCTATAACTTTCAATGGACGAAATCGCTTAAATCCAAAAAAGGAAAAATGTCACCGTTTCTGGGGAGGTCGATCGATCGACTCAAGAATGTCGATCGATCGAGCCCAGTCGATCGATCAATCGAACAGTCATAGTCCACGTTTTCTACATTTATAACCCTATTCTTATCTCCAAATTCCATTACATGATTCCGTACTCCAAAGTAAACGTACTATATGTTATCCCAACCTAATTACAACATTTCTAACATTCCAGAATCATCAAATCATTTCAAGAACGTCATAAAAATCGTTATACTCATCAAATTCTCATGTTTAACCCTAGTGTAGTTTCTTTTAATTCAAGATAGACAGATACTCAATTTTAATCTGGGATTTCTATCACTAAGGTTCTGATTTATGTCCCTAATATTTCCAGAATTTAACAACATGCACAACCCTACCCATATTCATGATTTAATTCTCCCAATTAATGAAATTATCAATTTTTCCAAGTATAGTCTCCAATTCTCAATTACATGGATAATATATTTGCTGAATCATAACAAGTTAAATCACCTTCCTGAAGAATGAAGATTCTGATCCTTTGAAGGAGATGGTACAAAAGGTATCTGACGCGACTAAGAATTTATCTCAAAAGTGCATTTTCTCTAGGGTCAAGTGCAAGCCTGTCGCCTTAGTAATAATCTGATAAATCGGGATCGTATCCACAGGGACCAATAATTGGTACTTGTATACGAGAAGTTATTAAATCTTGAAATGATTCCTCAAAAGATATAAGAAAAGATGATTAATGATTGGGAAATTTCTAGTGAAATAAAAAATGTTTCCAAGAACAATAAACTAAAATTTGTGAAGAAATTAGATTGACAAATGAGAGAAAATAGGGTAGGGTACAATCCCTCAAACGTCAACGAATTACCTTGTAGATTACTAGAATTGAAAATTAAAATTTTTGACTAAGTCCAGCCTTTATAAATCCTAAGAATTACATATATGAAGGATCTAGCCCTCATCATATCAAATCAAAGGTAAATATATAGCGGTGAATGGACAATTACACTCGCAAAGCGTTCTTAAACATCTCAAGTACCTAGGGCAAGAGAGATTAAAAGATTGACTATGTGTGTGTAATTTTCATTCACAATTCGGTCGGAATTTAATTTACCCTCTATTTTCTATATAAGTAATTTGCTTCGGAGTGAGTTCATGTACCCCAACCCTTAAGAATTTAGCTAGACATGATTTGATTAAAGAACAACTTCATACACAAAATTATAGGTCTAACAACTATTGAAAATAATTTGCAAAACAATTGAAATTTAACTAACATAAATACCAACTAAGAGAAAGGAATTGTTATACTTGATTTCAGCAACAGGAAAAGACTTGAATCCATAAATTATAATCACTATTACAAACTAGGGTTTATGAAAACTCCTATGAAAATTTCCTACTTCTGAATTTCTCTCTCTAAAATTGACCTAAAATCCTCTCTAGAAAAACCTGCTTTAGAGGTAGGGCATGGGCTTTTATAGCTTCAAGTACTACGAATTTGACAGCCAGAGATTCTTATGACACAAGATTTCACCAGCTACGCACATCAAAATCTTCACAATAAATGCCAGGATTTTGCATGACCGGACCGGTCCGGATAGCCCTCGGATCGGTCCGTTTTTTTAGCCACCGGATCGGCTCTTTTTTTATTCTACCGGATTGGTCCGGTACCCACCGGATCGGTTCTATTGTCATCGGTTCGGCATCCATCCGAGGTCTACTGGACTTGGATCATTTCGGATCGGTCCGGTTTCCACCGGATCGGTTCGATTTTCTTCCTTGTTGACTTTTCTCTATCCTCTTTGACTGGCCATAACTTTTGATCTCGAGCTCCGATTTGAGTGTCGTTTCTTCCGATGCTCTTGTGAAATAAAGCATTTCAACTTCCCTTTAGATGTCGAATTCGAATTCTGGATAGAAATTTACACTTTTGCCCTTTAACTTTTCTTCCTATCATCATTTCCTTTCTTCCGGTTTCTTTCTCTCTTTTCTTGCACTAAATTCCTGTAAAATCCATCAGAAATACACGAAACTCGGGGAAATTGTTAGAAACAATCATTGGCAATGATATGGAATAAAAATGATTCAATTACCTTGTTCGAGATATCAAAATCACTAACTTAAGGGGCTAAATTCAGAAGAATTTATGCTTGGTCAAATCCCCCTAACTTAGGACTTTGCACGTCCCGGGCAATGTAAAAGACATTAGTTTAATGCTCCATTCTTGAAAATTCTTTTATTGGGATATAATACCTTTTTCGCGGGCAACCGATTGCATTTAGCGTATGCAACAAGCCTTTAAACCCCTAGGTTACCCTAGTAGGACGAGTTTTGTCTCGTGAGGGTTTGCAGTGAATATACCCACAAAATTCTTTATTGACTCAAATAAATATCAAAATACTTAAAAATTGTACAATTTAAACTTTTCGAAAAATAATCACCATAAATTCATATTCACTTGTCTCAAACCATAGTGTGTGTGTGTAAAGCCAAAAATTAAACCTCAAATTTCCACCGATTGAGCATTACGTTACTTTCCGAAAATTCGTTTTGATTCAAATTCTTATGGATGCACTGACAAACGAATCACTCGGATTGTGGCTATTCTCTCGGTATGCATGATATAAAGAGTAAATATAATGGACACAAATTCATGCACACAAAATTTAAAAAGAAAGAAATATATGGTGAAACGATCTCATCATCGGAATACAGTTATTAGGAAACGGGAAATATCATCTCTTAATCACACCATTTAATCTCTCATATTATCTTTTTGTATCTTAGCTCTCCACGCGGTAACCAATTTCGCCATTCGGACTCAGTTAGGACTTTTCGGGTCAAAAAGTGTAAAGGGTAAAATTGGGAATAGACGGAATGTTCGGAATTGGAAAATGTCCTTATGACGTCCATTAGTGCTTTTTCGGGCATTTGCTCATTTTTCTCTTTCTTTTTCAATTGTCATTTTTTTTTTCTCTTTTCTTGCTATTTTTGTTGAGCATATCTATTTTTTCTTCTTGCCCCTTTTTATAGCACAATTTGGACTTACTTGATGAATTTTCTCGATTTTCACAATTCCGGGCTATTTGAGTTTTTCGGGTTATCAAACGAAAGGAAAATATTTTATTAGGCTCAAAGTGGGTTGCAAAGGGATAATTTTTCAGAACTTTATTTTGGCTAATATTTTTGGGTTAAACAAACGAAGGCCTACTTCATTGTCCAAATTGCTAATCACCTTACCATATGCATCTCGAGATTAATTAAGTTTAGAGATATATTTAGCACGAATTTTGAGACAACATTTCACACATTTCGCATAACCGATCAAAACAAAGGATTGAGATCATCAACGACTTAATAAAATGCTGAAAAGAACTTTGAGTTAATCATAAACTCGGATTGATTTAAAAACTCATAAAAAATTGAAAGGCTCAAAATCTCACCAGGTTTGATCAATCTCCACACTTATTCGTTAAGTCGTCAATGTTCTTTCAATTTCCATCTTCGGTCAATTTTGGCTTAGGGCATTTCGATTGTTAATAATTTGAGACTTTAAATAGAATAAAGGTGATATTTTTGAAAATTTTAAATTCCAATTTTTATTTATTTTGAAGAAAAATATTTTTGGCTTTTTTTTCAACTTTTTTATATACATACATGCGAAGTTTTATGAATAAGCACTTGTCATCCCCCCTAACTTAGTGATTTGCATTGTCCTCAATCAAATGGACGAGAGAGATAAAGAAGACAACATTAGGAGTGCGATAAATAAAACAAGCAAATATCATATTAAAACTGTATAATACATCCCACTGTGTAAACAAAGCATCACAAACATAAGTAATAAAACATAAAGGGGTAGCGAGGCATCCTAAGGGGTGGGTGGGGGACGGGACGGACCGGGAGCAGCAGGATCATAAGGATTGTAATAGTAAGGAGGAAGAGGGGCTTCGGGACCCGACTGGAGACGATACGAGTCAGCCTGCATACACAGGACCAAACTCATGTCCCTCTCGTATGACGTCAGAAACCTGTCGAAACGCGTTTCGAGAGAAAGAACGCGCTCAATCAATCCCATACCAACCGGAACATAATCCGGATCAGCAGTTTCATCATATTCTTCCTCCTCCCCCTCTACCATCTCAACATCCTCAGCAGAAACGTTCTCTTCCTCATCGGTCTCCTCATAACTCGAATCGTCGCCGCGCCTTGCACGGATTAGCTGGATTTTCCTTTCACTTCGAGTGCGGTATTCTTCCCCTAATGGCTTGGGAAAGTTGATAAGGTCTTGTGGAGCTTCAATACCGGCATCCTTAAGCAAGGATGTAATGAGACGACCATAAGGAAGAGGGGCGCGACCCTTTTTATCGTAGGCCACAAAGAGAATATCAGAGTAAAATGTTCGGGCCAAATTGATAACTGTTGCATGGTTAAACAAATGATACGTCATTGTTGCTTAACGCGGGCGCATTGATGAATCATTGGAGGTTTGCAGAATATTGGCACAAACAATGTGAAAAGTGAACCGTGCCTTATCGGATAACCGACCAACGGGAAAGGTCTCGGTAGTCCAAACTACGCCGGGCTCTATTCTTGAGATGCAAATTGATTTGGACAGAACAGGGTCCGGACTGGGATAAGCAAATTCATCGGGAGTAACCACACCGTAAGACTCGAGTTTGTGGGCCAGAATTTCAAGAGAGAACGGTATTGGTGTGGAATCCACAAAAGCTTGTGATTAGAATTCAGCGGTACGAACTTGCGAACCGTAAAATTGGCGCACTTCATTTTCCCAAACTGTCTCATATGGTTCATTGAAAAATCTGTACCAGCCTCTTGTCATGAACATGGCTGTGACAAAATTAGGCAGTTGATCCCAAAGCATTTGACGTTCAATGTGGATTTTTCGGGTGGGACTGAAAAACCGCCGGCACCAATTTGCTTCACGGCGAGAACGGTATTCTCCATTGTCGTCAGGCAAGACTTCAATGGAGGTATATTTCTGGGGAGCAGCCATTGGTATGGAAGGAGTAGACAGAAAGTGAGAGAGAAGAGAGGATACGGAGGTGTGAAGGAAAATGGGGTGGGGGATGGATGTATTTATAGGATGGAGAATGAAATAGGAGGGAATGGATGGGGGGAAATAGTGGGGACGAATTTTTGGGGGAAAAGAAGGGATTGGGGGGATGAATTTGGTTTGGATTGAAGAGGTGTGAACCTCGGGAAGGGGCATTCTGCAGATCACCGGACCGATCCGGTTATAAGACCGGACCGATCCGACTTAACTGGATCGGTTCTTTTAATTCAGGGCCGGACCCGTCCGGTCTGCTGAATATCAGAAATTCCTTTTCTCTATTGTTCTCACTTTTCATGGTCCTTTTCTCCATTCCAATGCTTCCTTTATAACTTCTCTCACTTCAAAATTCCTGCAATGCTCATCAAAACCTTAACACCCCTAAAATCATTGGATTCCCTACCCCGGCCTAACACGTACTTACGACTCCTAACTCCTAAGACTCTTATTTACAACAATCACCCCATACATGTCGGGGGTGCGATGACCTCTCCTCTCTTTTTCAGTCAATCCCCATAAATGGGGTCCGACAACCAGATTGTGTCGGCTTCCTTGACGATTTCTTCCACATACGGCTTGATACGATGACTGTTGACCTTAAATGTGTTTCCCCCTTTCTCATCTTTGAGTTCAATAGCTCCATGGGGAAATACTTCTTTCACAATGAATGGACCCGACCATCTTGACCGCAATTTTTCGGGAAACAAGTGCAACCTTGAGTTGTAGAGAAGTACTTTTTGTCCCGAATGAAACTCTTTCCTACGAATGATTCTGTCATGAGCTCGTTTCATTCAATCTTTGGATATTTTAGCACTTTCATACGCATCATTGCGTATTTCTTCCAACTCATTCAACTGAAGTTTACGTGTTTCACCAGCCTTATCCATGTTGAAGTTCACCCTTTTTGATAGACCAATATGCTTTGTGTTCGATCTCAATCGGAAGATGACAAGGCTTGCCATACACAAATCGAAATGGGGTCATCCCAAGGGGATTCTTGTATGCAGTTCTATATGCCCAGAGCGCATCATTGAATCTGAGAGACCAGTCTTTCCTATTAGGTTCGACTGTCTTTTCCAAGATATTTTTGATTTCCCGATTGGCGAGCTCGGCTTGGCCATTCGATTGAGGGTGATAAGTTGTTCCAATTTTATGGACAACTCCATACTTTCGCATGAGCTTCTCCATAGGCCTATTGCAAAAATGGGTACCATTATCACTAATTATGGACTTAGGCATTCCAAAACGAGAAAGTATATTTTCTTGAATGAATTTTATCACCACTTTATTGTCATTCGTCCTTGTAGCTATGGCCTCTACCCATTTTGAGACGTAGTCTACAGCGACGAAGATGTATAGAAAACCAAAAGAAGGTGGAAAGGGACCCATGAAGTCAATACCCCAACAATCAAACAACTCCAAGACTAGAATTGGGGTTAATGTCATCATGTCATGGCGAGTAATAGCTCCCATTCTTTGGCATCTATCGCATGATTTACAAAAAATATTCACATCCCGAAAGATTGTGGGCTAGTAGAGACCGCTTTGAAGGATTTTCGCAGCAGTTTTATTTTTGGAAAAATGACCTCCACATGCTTTCGTATGACATAATCGAATTACCCCTTGGATTTCTTCATCAGGTACACATCTCCGGATGATTTGATCAGCACAATACTTAAAAAATATGGATCATCATAAAAGAACATGCGTGACCATGTAATGAACTTCCTTCTCTCTTGTGGAGTCCAATTAGAGGGAACAATTCTAGTGACAATGTAATTGGCTATGTCCGCAAACCAGGGGAGAGAAGAAGTAGCAAATAGATTTTCATCTGGAAAATACTCGTCTATGGGAATGGGATCAATAGGTACGTCGGACGATAGGCACGACAAATGATCAGCCACGACGTTCTCTACTCCTTTCTTGTCTTGAATCGAGAGATTAAACTCTTATAAGAGTAGGATCCACCTGATTAGACGGGGTTTGGCATCTTTTTTACTCAAGAGATATTTGAGGGCAGAGTGATTAGTGAAACAAATTATGGGCGACCCAATAATGTAAGAGCGGAATTTGTCTAGAGTAAAAACGACTGCTAGTAACTCTTTCTCTGTAGTAGAGTAATTAAGCAAAGGGCCAGATAATGTTCTGCTAGCATAATAAATAACATGAGCTTTCTTGTCCTTTCTTTGTCCAAGAACGGCCCCAATCGCGTAATCGCTTGCATCACACATAAGCTCAAATGGGAGTGACCAATCAGGAGATTGCATGATAGGAGCGAAAATTAGCATGCTTTTAAGTTTATCAAAAGCTTCTTGACATGCTTTATTCCATTCAAATGGAGTGTCCTTCATAAGAAGATTACTCAAAGGTCTAGCGATGGCGCTAAAGTCTTTGATAAATCTTCTATAAAATCCAGCATGGCCTAGAAAGGACCTCACATCTTTAAGTGATTTTGGCGGGGGTAACTCAGCTATTACTTCATTTTTTGCTCGATCAACTTCAATCCCCCTAGATGAGATTATGTGGCCTAAAACTACGCCCTCGAAAACCATAAAATGGCATTTTTCCCAATTGAGGACTAAGTCTTTTTCCACACACCGGAATAGAACTTTTTCAAGATTAGCCAAACATTGGTCGAAAGACGGACCGAAAATGCTGAAATCGTCCATGAACACCTCAAGACCTTTTTCAATCATATCGCTAAAGAGACTTAGCATGCACCTTTGAAAAGTTGCTAGTTCATTACATAACCCAAATGGCATACGTTTATAGGCAAACGTACCAAACGGACATGTAAAGGTCGTCTTTTCTTGATCAAGTACATCCACTTCAATCTAATTATAACCAGAATACCCATCTAGGAAATAGTAGTAAGGATGGCCCGCCACTCGTGCAATAACTTGATCGATGAACGATAAGGGAAAATGGTCTTTTCTAGTTCCAGCATTGAGCTTTCGATAGTCAATGCATACACGCCACCCGGTGGTGGTGCGTTGAGGTATTAGTTCTCCCTTAGCATTTTCAACCACGGTCATACCCGATTTTTTTGGAACGACCAGAATTGGGCTCACCCATTTACTATCAGAAATGTGATAGATAATCCCAGCATCTAGCAATTTGATGATTTCCGCTCTTACAACATCTTTCATGGTTGGGTTTAATCGCCTTTGCATCTCACGCGATGGCTTCACCTCTTCCTCAAGATGGATTTTATGGGTACAAATCAATGGACTTATACCTTTCAAATCTGCTATAGTCCAACCAAAAGTATTCCTATGCTTCTGTAACACATCCAACAACATACCCTATTGCTCTTTTTCTAAACTGGAAGAAACAACAACAGGAAATGTATCATTATCTCCCAGAAAAGCATATTTGACATGCGAGGGTAGTTTCTTCAACTCAAGACTAGGAAATCTATGTTCAGAGGGAATCATGGTTGTCTCCCTCGGAGGTAATTCTTTAAACCTAGAAATCCAGTCAACATCTCTTAAACTCTCAAAACTCACATCTTCTTGTAACCAAGTTTCCAACTCTTCCACCTCACGCTCAAACGTAGTATAACGACTCTTTTTCTCACCACTTTGCACTAAACACACCTCCAATGCATCTCCTCCTATGATTCTTTCGATGTGTTCATCCACCATTTCTTCAATAAAATCAACCTCAAGAATTTCATCCTCATCACCCATTTGGGACATTGAAAATATTGGTCTCGAGAGTCATGTTTCTAAAAGTGAGTTGCATTTGGCCATTCCATGTATTGATCAAAGCATTAGCAGTAGATAAAAAGGACGGCCCAATATTATTGGAACATGATTTCTCGCATGGGGAGCAGGCTCAGTGTCCCATATGATGAAATCAACAGGGAAGTAGAACGTGTCCACTTGAACTATCACATCCTCTACAACACCACGAGGCACTTTCACTGTTCGATCAACTAACTGTAGAGTGATTCGGGTAGGTTTTAAATCACCTAAATAAAGCTTCTTATAGATGGAGTATGGAAGGATGTTCACACTCGCACCTAAGTCAAGCAATGCTTTTTCCACTCTTTTTTCTCCTATGACACACGAAATTGTGGGTGCACCGGGATCCTTGAATTTTGGTGGTAAATCATTGAGAAGGACCAAGCTCACATTTTGTGCCAAGAAAACATTCTTCTTTACCTTGAGTCGTCGTTTAACAGTCAAAAGATCTTTGATGACCTTAGCATATGCTGGAATTTGTTGAATAGCATCAAGAAACGGAAAGTTCAATTTTACTTGCTTCAAGACATCCAACACTTCTGTACGTGACGCCCCTTTTTTGGGTGGAGCTAAGCGTTGAGGAAATGGAGCAGCAGTTGGTGGTTTAACTTGAATTTTAGATTCAACTCCCTCATCCTTGTCTTCCGTATCCGACGGAATCTCAGCAGACTCGGAAATTTTAGATTCCTTGGGAATTTCAGGTTCAACTCCCTCATCTTTCTCCTTTGGATGTTTTGGTGCTAGATCAATTACGCGGCCACTACGAAGAGTAGTAATAGCTTGACATTGTTCTGGAAAATCCGATGATGTGGAGCTAACCGTGGGTTGTCCTTGAAGAGGAGGTCTTTGGCCTTGGGCTGGGAATTTACCCTTCTCTTGAGTATTCACCGCAGATTGCAACCTAGAAATGCTAGTATGAATTTCAGTTAACATTCGATCATATTTAGAATTTCTCTCTTTTTTAGATTGGATGAATTGATTCAGGTTATCTTCAAGAGATCGCCTAGGTGGAGCAACATACGGACCAGGAGGTGGTACCTGCATAGGATTTAGCATCGGAGGAGCCACTTGCTGAAATTGAGGAGGTGGTGGTAGAGTCATATGTGGGTTAGGAGCCATCCCCCTTTGGGGTTGTCCATAATTGAACCCAGGATTATTCCTCCATGATTTATTATATGCATTCCCTTGCTGTACATTATAATTTCCACGAAACCCCCCTATTGCCTCAACTTGTTCAGTGTACATTGCCTTGTATACATGGATGGTAGGACATCCTTGGGTAGAATGACCTGCAACACAAATGGCACACACTTTCTCCTTCCCGGATGGCACGAGTCGAGTTACTTCACTCAATCGCACTTCAAGCATGTCTCTGAAATTCTTCTCCAATTGGTCAAATTTTCGATCCAACAAAGTGTCCTTGTCCAAGTGATATATACCGGACGCAACAGGGACATTGGACACTTGTCAATTTCTATTTTGACTATTGGGATCAGAAATATCCCATGCTTGGGTAGTCTCTGCTACATATTTCAAATGAGCCTCAGCATCGCTCGAGTCTAACTCCCAAAAAGGTCTTTCGCACATGGTTTGAACAAGTTGTTTAGATGCTAAATTAAGCCCTTGATGAAAAAATGAAATCAAATGATGTTTTTCAAAGCCATTATGTGGGCAAGCATTAACTAACTCCTGAAATCTCTCTCAACACTTATCGAAGGCCTCATTTTCATTTTGTCGAAAGATTGTATTTGGGCTTTAACAGAATTGGTTTTGTGTTGAGGAAAAAATTTGGAGAGAAACTTGGTTTGCATATCTCTCCAGGATAACACAGAATTTGGGGGTAGCGACCATAGCCAGGTCTTAGCTTTATCCTTTAAGGAAAAAGGGAAAAGGTTTAATCGGATAACATCTTGTGGGCAAGCTTGGTCACCAAACGTCTCACATGCTTCCTCGAACTCTCTAATGTGGAGATATGGTTTTTCAGAATCCATCCCATGAAATGTGGGAAGAATTTGAATCATCCCATTTCGAAAGTGGAACTAACCGTCATTATACGGGAGCAAAATGCAACCAGGGGTAACAGTTCTCTCAGGAAATAACAAATCTTTCATGGGAAGGTATGGTATCTCATCCTCTCCAGCACCAACACCAACACTACCTTGCACAGACATATTGCTACCGAAAGATTCAGAACTCTCACTCAGTGTTTGACTTGATGAACGACTTGTGATTGAATTGTTAGGCGAAGGAGGTGGAACCCAAAAATGAGGAGACTCAGTGGTATGAGAATTTTCAGAATTTGCTTTGGCAATAAGATTTTCGTGAACTTGGGTAGAAGATGAATTCTGCATATAAGCGCATAAGAGATGAGATGTAAAAAGATTTTTTTTTTTTTTTTTTTTGAAATCACTTGTAGATAAAATTCACTTTCCTAAATTATACCAATTGATGATCCCCGGCAAAGGCGCCAAAAACTTGACGCGACTAAGAATTTGTCTCAAAAGTGCGTTTTCTCTAGGCTCAAGTGCAAGCCTGTCGCGTTAGTAATGATCCGATAAATCGGGATCGTATCCACAGGGACCAATAATTGGTACTTGTATAGGAGAAGTTATTAAATCTTGAATTGATTCCTCAAAAGAAATAAGAAAAGATGATTAATGATTGGGAAATTTCTAGTGAAATAAAAAATGTTTCCAAGAACAATAAACTATTTATGAAGAAATTAGATTGACAAATGAGAGAAAATAGGGTAGGGTACAATCCCTCAAACCTTAACGAATTACCGTGTAGAATACTAGAATTGAAAATTAAAATTCTTGACTAAGTCCAGCCTTTATAAATCCTAAGCATTACATATATGAAAGATCTAGTCCTCATCATATGAAATCAAAGGTAAATATAAAGCGGTGAATGGACAATTACACTCGCAAAGCATTCTTAAACATCTCAAGTACCTAGGGCAAGAGAGATTAAAAGATTGACTATGTGTGTGTAATTTTCATTCACAATTCGGTCGGAATTTAATTTACCCTCTATTTTCTATATAAGTAATTTGCTTCGGAGTGAGTTCATGTACCCCAACCCTTAAGAATTTAGCTAGACATGATTTGATTAATGAACAACTTCATACACAAAATTATAGGTCTAACAACTATTGAAAATAATTTGCAAAACAATTGAAATTTAACTAATATAAATACCAACTAAGAGAAAGGAATTGTTATACTTGATTTCAGCAACAGGAAAAGACTTGAATCCAGAAATTGTAATCACTATTACAAACTAGGGTTTATGAAAACTCCTATGAAAATTTCCTACTTCTGAATTTCTCTCTCTAAAATTGACCTAAAATCCTCTCTAGAAAAACCTGCTTTAGAATGAGGTAGGGCATGGGCTTTTATAGCTTCAAGTACTACGAATTTGACAGCCAGAGATGCTTGTGGCGCAAGATTTCACCAGCTACACACATCAAAATCTTCACAATAAATGCCAGGATTTTGCATGACCGGACCGGTCCGGATAGCCCTCGGATCGGTCCGTTTTTTTAGCCACCGGATCGGTTCTTTTTTTATTCTATCGGATCGGTCTGGTACCCATCGGATCGGTTCTGTTGTCATCGGTTCGGCATCCATTCGGGGTCTACTGGACTTGGATCATTTCGGATCGGTCCAGTTTCCACCGGATCGGCCCGATTTTCTTCCTTGTTGACTTTTCTCTATCCTCTTTGACTGGCCATAACTTTTGATCTCGAGCTCCGATTTGAGTGTCGTTTCTTCCGATGCTGTTGTGAAATCAAGCACTTCAACTTCCCTTTAGATGTCAAATTCGAATTCTGGATATAAATTTACACTTTTTGCCTTTGACTTTTCTTCCTTTCATCATTTCCTTTCTTCCGGTTTCTTTCTCTCTTTTCTTGCACTAAATTCCTGTAAAATCCATCATAAATACACGAAACTCGGGGAAATTGTTAGAAACAATCATTGGCAATGATATGGAATAAAAATGATTCAATTACCTTATTCGAGATATCAAAATCACTAACTTAAGGGGCTAAATTCAGAAGAATTTACGCTTGGTCAGTATCCCCTCGTTCCGATCTAACCGGTGGTGGTGGCATAATGGCCTCTAAGAGTGGTTTTTCTCCTTTGGAACTTCCTTCTCTATTCTCTAACTGTCGTTGGTGATTTTTGAGTGTGAAAACCCTAGGATTCCTAAGAGTTGGCTGATAAACTATGTCTAAATTTCGTGGGTTCCTTAAAAATAAAAATGACTAAAATACCCTCCCGGGTTTACGATTAGGCCTAAAAATGCACCGGGATCCAAACTAAACCCCCCGCTAGTGTTTTCCAACTATTTCGACCCTTCTAGACATGTTTGTGCACTCAAAATGATCATATGGATGACATAAAAATAAATCACTTTTAAATCCATTAAATTAGGTCCTGACACGCGCATCCCAACTTAATTATCGAAACTGCCGTATTTTTAAGTCACGGCAATTTCAATAAATTCAATAATCATATATTACCATAATAACTTAGTAATATTCAACAACATCATCATAATCAAATACTAACTCTCGTCTCGCTAGCATTTGTATCTAGATTAATTTCTAATTAATTATCCCAAATTAATTTAATTGATCCCATTATTAAGATCAATTTCATTTAATTAATCTCATAATTAACAACCATAAAAATACAGCGTATTACACACTTCCCCCCTAATAACATAATTTTGTCCTGAAATTCGGAAAAGCGTACCTTGTAAAAATGGTATCATTCAGTACACAAAACAAAATTCAAAGTAAGGTTCGATCACTATAGCCCCCTGCCTCACACCAAGTTTGTTTAACACTATCGTCACGTTATCAGTTTTAGGGTCACACTTGAATAAAGGCGCATCACCTTGTACTTTTACTAAGAAACATTCAAAAAAAATATAGCTTATGACACCCCGCCTAATTAATTATCGGGTGATCAGTCCTTAATTAATTAATTTCAGAATATCAAGTTGGTCCAGATACTGCATCATTATCGAAAACTCAGATTTTAATTTAATAAAACTAACCACCTAGTATTTAAAAAGGGTTATGTCCAAATTTTATCTTGCTACTAACCAATATAAAAAAGAATACCAATAATTTCCATGCATCACAGTAATATAAATAAAGTCTAGCTGAAGTAAAATAAATGACTGGAGTAAAACACGTCCAGATACAATCCCATACAATAAATCCAATAAAAGAAAATCCAATATAAGAGAGAATTTAAAACAACTAAATCTCTAAATGTAAACAGGAGAAAGGACGACATGTCTAACATAATAGATAACTGAAAAAGAAAGAATAGGCTGAGTCGTCTACTAGCAATTATCCTGCAACTTCCACAGCAGCTAGAGCACGACAACTGAATAGAATCTCCTAAGGCTGGTGTCCCTGTGGCTGGGCACCTAAAAATAATGGAATAATAGAAAGATATACAAAAAAGCGGTTCAGATCCAGAGTTGAAAACAGTTTAAAATAGCAAGTTCTTAAATTGATTCTATTAGCACAATTATTATTCAGGTTAACTTAGCGTACTCACTTGAGATATTCACCCATTGATATAGAGTGCATGCCTAACGAGCCTAACTACCCATACGAGACAAGATACCCTGACTGGCTGCTAAGTACATGTTATTATGCTGGAAAGTATCCCTAAATAACTCCAAGTCGACGTACTTAAGATTTTGATTTAGGTTTAGAATTACTTTAGTTTTATCACATATTTTTCTAATTGCCCAACTGATAATACCATAAGCAAACATCTAAAAATAGAGTCATCAACATAAGACACCAAACAGGATTTCGGTATACACACATTATTCTCTTTATGTATACATATCAATTTATATATAAATATAGCAATATCACACCCCTGGTTGAGAAACCCTTAGTGCTACGCATACTCGGCTATCTTGTCCCATTGCAATGCTCACGCATAGAGGACAACTGGTTCAATCTCTCATGTACCAATAAAAACACAAACACCTATTGGAGGCGAACATAGTCCCAAGCCAATGGTCTACACACATACCTACGCACCCATACGACTGTCATCACTATCATTCTCACGGATAGCCCGTACCTAGGTTCCATTCTCCAGTGGTATGACTCTAAATCCCCCAAAGGCAGACAAGATCCGATCATCCACAACGCGTTAACCTTCCTTCGATAGCCAGTAGCTAGGTATGTCATACACATAATATTTTGAGTAATAAGCATACACACCACTTTTATAAATTCACTGGCTTTCCCGTAGCCTAGTATTTGCAGTACGTATAATATGTATCCCTTATTATACCATGTACGTTATTCGTATATATATTCTCCCTTGTATTTTCGCATCTCTCTATTTCTATAACTTTCATTCCTTCCGAGGATCGACATATTCTCCGCTCACTTATAAATATAAATTTTAAGTTACTCGACATTCATACAGGCCTAAGACTAATTTAAATAAGCCTACGGGAAGTTTGAAACAAAAATCGGGCCTTAAGAGTCATTCTAGAATCTCATTAGAAGACCCAAGGAATCTCATTCGAACGAAGGGATTTTGAACGAACCACCAAACTCATTAGAAGTGACATTGGAATTTCATTATAAGTCTCATTCGAACAAGGTCGTTCGAACGACCTGGGCTGGACTTCTAACGAAATTTCAGAAGTTGGCCAGTTCAACACCAAGGTTCGTTTTTCCAGATTTTCTCCACTCAGATCTCAACCTAAACCCATTCGAACCCAAGTACGAGGTTTACAAACCTACCCTAAGTCACCCTAGGACACTTCTTAGTATAGTTTTTGGGGTCAAATCCTTCTAATCATCATGTAATTTCAATAAATTCCTAAATTTTCCATAAATCATATTGACATAAACCCATAATTATTAATCTATTAAAAACTCCTTTTTTATTTCGTGCTTAACATCTAATTCACCAAATTTCACATTCCTATTAAGGCAAAATTCCTCTACATGCAAATCCCTAACAGATTTCTAAAATTCCTACAAGATTTTCATCATAGATAAACCCAATTTGGTATTAGTTGTTCTAAAACCTCTACATATGTTAACAAGAGTAATAATTGCTAAGAGAGAGAGCAAGATAATCACTTGCCTTGAAAAGGAATTTCATATTCGCGGTTAAAAATGGTATGGGAACGATCCTTTTGACCCTATCTACGCGTTGGTGTACTTTTTGGTGTGAAAGCTTGAGTTCTTGGCTTAGGGCTCTAATGGAGTCTTCTTCTTCCTTGGTTCTCTCTCTCTTTGCCTCTCTATCTTACGTAGGTTGGGCACTAACCCTAACATCTTTTAAATTAAACCCAATTTTCGTCCATTTAATTACCCAAAAATTCCAAAAGACCAAAATACCCCTCTCGGGTGTCGTTTTGGCCTAAAATGTCCCAGACTCCAATTTAAATATCCGAGTAGTGTTTTCTGACTATTTCAACCCTTCTGGACACTATGACGTACTCAAAATAGTCATTCGAGTTATACAAAAATAATTTACCTTTTAAACTCCCAAATAACTACTAGTAACGCGACTCTTACGCGTCCCAAATATTTATAACATAACTGCCGTGTATCTCATCCCCGGTCATAATATTATTTCAATATTTACTAACTATCATTACGCTAGTGATTATTTCATAAAAATTGGATTAATTACAATTTAAATTCTCTCCCTTTAATTTAATTAATCCTCATTTTCCATAAAAATAATTATGCGCAACAATACGGGGTATTACATACTTCCCCCCCCCCCCCCCCCAATAACTGAATTTCATCCCGAAATTCGGAAAACAATATATATACCTGGTAAGAATAACTCTGGATAATGTTCACGCATGTCATCCTTGCGCTCCCAAGTTGATTCCTCAACATTATGGTGCCACCACTGAACACACACTAGTGGTACTATTTTCGACTTCAATTTCCTCTCGCTACGGTCCAGTATAGCAATTGGTCCCTCCTCGTAGGAGATATCTAGCTGTAAGTCTATCTCCTCTAGCACAATGTGAGTATGAGCCAATTCATCTCGAAGAAATCTCCTTAGTGATGAGATATGAAACACGTTATGGACTCTATGCAAGTGTTTCGATAACCCAAGTCTATAAGTAACTAGCCCAATTCTCTCGATAATGGGGAATGAACCTACATACATCGGCACCAACTTTCCCTTCTTCAAAAAATGCATAATTCCCTTTATAGGAGACACCCGAAGTAACACCTGATCCCCAATATTGAACTCTCGAAAGTAACGTTTGGCATCAGCATAACTCTTCTATCGATCCTGAGCAACTTGAATACGGCTTCGTATTAACTCTATCCTCGCCGAAGTATCCTGAATCACCTCCGAACCCAATAAATTGTTGTCCCCCACCTCTAGCCAACATGTTGGAGAACGACAAGGTCTTCCGTATAGGGCTTCTAATGGAGCCATACCGATAGTAAACTGGTACGTGTTGTTATAAGCAAACTCCACCAGTGGAAGGTACTGCTCCCAGCCTCTGCCAAAATCAATGATGCACATACGTAACATGTCCTCTAACATTTGATTCGTCCTCTCTGTCTGACCATCCGTCTGTGGGTGATAGGTTGTGCTCAGTCACAACTCCGTGCCCAACGCCTCTTGAAAACTCTCCCAAAATCGATAAATGAACACTTTATCTCTGTCAGACACGATATTGAGAGGCACTCCGTGGAGTCTCACTATCTCTGCAATGAATAACTGGGCCTACTGTCCCGCGGTGTAGTTTGTCCTGGTTGGCAGAAAGTGGACTACCTTGGTCAGCCGATCCACTATCACCTATATTGAATCGTGACCCCTCTGCGATGTAGGTAATTCCGTGATGAAGTCCATGGAAATGCTCTCCCATTTTAACATAGGAACCTAATGGTTGTAGAAGTCCCACTGATCTCTTAGATAGTCCACCTTTACCAACTAATAAGTGGCACATTTCGAGACGAACTCGGTAATATCTTTCTTCATTCTGCTCCACTAGTACTGTCTACGCATGTCCTGGTACATCTTATCCTCGCCGGGATGCACTACAAATCGGGAACCATGCGAATCTGTCATCACCTTGTGTTACAAATCTTCACCCTCGGGAACAACCAACCTCACATTGAAACGTAGATCCCTATTTGAACTCACTGTGTAAGACTCATCCCCCTCGGCTAAAAGCTTCACTATTTGACTTTGGCAGGATGGATCATCTTCTTGATCCTGTACTACTCCCGTAATAATTTGGGCGTAACCGTCATCACACATATAAATGATCGAGTCACCGCATCCTTATTCCTTAACTCCTTCCATTTTCTTTTTGAACCCGGACACCTAACTATCTGGCCCACGGCTCAACGCGTATGCTACCATGTTAGCCTTCCCCGGGTGGTATTAGATATCAAATTGATAATCCTTCACAAACTCAAGCCACCACGTTGACACTTATTTAACTCCTTCTGCATGAAAATGTACTGTAGTGATTTGTGGTCCGTTAATAGGCAAAATTTCTCCCCTAGGAGGTAGTGTCTCCATATCCGAAGAGCGAACACGACTGCTGCTAACTCCAAGTCATGGGTGGGGTAATTCCTCTCGTGAGGCTTAAGCTTATGGGAAGCGTAAGCAATAGTCTGACCCACCTGCTAAAGTACACCTCCAAGTCCTAATAAAGACGCATCAGTGTAGACTATATACTCCACTCTCTACCTGGGTGATGCTAACACTGATGATGAGGTTAACTTATCTTTCAACTCATCGAAGGATAACTAACAGGCATCACTCCAGATAAATGGAACCCCTTTTCGAGTCAAGTGCGTCAACGGACTCGCTATCTTTGAACCCTTCGAATGAACCTCATGTAGTATCCTACTAAACCCAAGAAACTGCGTGTTTTAGTTGGTTTCGTGGGTTGTCCCCCACTCCCTCACTGCATACACCTTGTTCGGGTCAATCGATATCCTCAAATTCTGACACAACATGCCCCAAAAGTTATACCTCCCGTGACCAGAATCCACACTTCTCATACTTAGCACACAACTGATGTTCTCGTAGAGTCTAAAGAATCTGTCTCAAGTGTTTGGCATGATCCTCCTTAGTCTGTGAATAAATGAGGATATCATTTATGAAGACGATGACAAACTGATCCAAGAACTCTTTGAACACTCGGTTTGTCACGTCCATGAATACGACTGGGGCATTTGTCAGCCCAAACGGCATGACTCTAAACTCAGAGGACCTATTTCTCATCAAGAAGTAGTCTTTGACATCTCTTACTCCTTGATACACAACTTATGGTATCCTGATCCCATGCCTATCTTTGAGGGGAAGGTAGCTCCCCTCAACTAATCGAATAAGTCATCGATTCGGGACAATAATTACTTATTCTGTATCGTGACTTTATCATCTTCCCTTATCACAGTGATTTATTCTCGATGTAAAACATTTGATATCACTTCTTACGTCATATCGTACGGTTCTACTGACCGTGCATAGGAATAAAATTAAAGTTAAGGTTACGATTTTCCTTACGGATGATAACCAAGGTACTAAACGCATGTGCTAAAAGCCAACCATCCACAACTCTCAACATTCGCTAGGTTTCATGCGTAGGATGTCTCGCAAAGTGAAATCCAAATAAGGAACCCCCCCGATAAACTACTAACTAACATTGCTGGTCAACAAAAGTTGTGGTCCTCAGTATTTGTCTCGTACCCCACATCCCTGCTTCCTGCTAACAATAGCGCATCTATTCTCATGTTACGAAAAATATATTCAACCCACTACTCCTACTAATTTGCCATTAGGCTCTTCAAATTGGCCACAAAATTATTCCTATGCCCAGACATATTTCACTCTTTCCTAAATCACTATAGTAAACATTTCTACCCACAGGGATTTGGTATAACCCGACGACATACTCCACAAGTCTCTGCAGGATTTAATTTTCCTCTCGAATGACACTTAGCACAAATTATTTCATGTCCAGGACTAATGGACACCTAATATTATTTTAATGGTCTATTACCACACAAACTTGAATGATTCGGTTCGAAATCGGGATAATAATACATTTTACCCACATGATTCTCAAGTAGTACAAGTAAGTTGTAACGATATAGGTTATTTGAAATTTTTCTCGTAACTAAAAGGAGACACTATAAATGATAAAGTATCATACCTCCAAATGTGGGTGGTAGATGCGGTATTAGTGGCATAACTGCATATCGGGCATTATGGATACGTCCATACTGTACTACCGTCTGATTTTGTGAAGTTTGTGTTAGTGGGGTAATTATCGATGTTTCCCGAATTTGGGTATTCTGTTGTGTCGGGTGAACATCCAATGACTTTTGTAGGATTCTTCCCTTGCTAGGGCAATTTCGACGGTAGTGACCCGGTTCTCCGCATATGAAACACTTACCCACATAATTTCTGCTCTGCTGACCCTGCTGAGCACACTGCTGGCCCTTATGGTCTGGCTGTCCTTTTTGAATTGGCTAAGGCTTTCCTCTAGCTCTTTGCGGGCAAAATTAGCATTTGTGGCCATTTATTCCACACTTAAAACACCTCTTTGTGAAAGCCTTTTGTCCTTGTCCTTGTCCTTGTTGGCCCTGGTGGGTTTGTCTCTTCCCATGGTTCTCATAGTCTTTTTGGTCTTGATGTCTCTGAGGAGCTTGTCGCTGTTGCGATGGTATTTTCCCATTGTTATTATTCCTCGAAATGTCATATGGATAAACTTCTCTTGTTCTTTTACCCCCTATAAGTTGCATGCTGCGATTTTGGTACTGTAATATTGCGGTAGTCACTGCTTGTGCCACGATGTTCGCGATCTCAGTGATTTCCTCTCTTTCCTGGTGTACCTGAGGTGTTTGTTGGTCTTGTCTCGCATTTACTTCTTCAGCGGTGTTAGTGTGCCTCTCCCCCATAAGCAACATCTGAAATTAAAATGAATTTTATAAAACCACCGTCCATACCTAACACTGTAGTAGAAGTACATAAAACGTATGAAGAATACAACAATCTTAAAATATAGGGCTCTTTATTAAAGGATGCTATGAGAAAACATAATAAGTTGTATAGATCCTAAGGACACTAGAACCTGATGCTCTAATACCACCTGTGACACCCCGCCTAATTAATTACCGGGTGATCAGTCCTTAATTAATTAATTTCAGAATATCAAGTTGGTCCAGATAATGCATCACTGTCGAAAACTCATATTTTAATTTAATAAAACTAATCACCTAGTAATTAAAAAGGGTGTTGTCCAAATTTTATCTTGCTACTAACCAATATAAAAAAGAATACCAACAATTTCCATGCATCACAGTAATATTAATAAAGTCTAGCTAAAGTAAAATAAATGACTGTAGTAAAACACGTCCAGATACAATCCCATACAATAAATCCAATTAAAAGAAATCCAATCTAAGAGAGAATTTAAAACAACTTAATCTCTTAATGTAAACAGGAGAAAAGACAACATGTCCAACGGAATAGATAACTGAAAAAGAAAGAATAGGCTGAGTCATCTTCTAACAATTATCCTGCAGCTTCCATAGCAGCTACAGCACGACAACTGAATAGAATCTCCTAAGGTAGGTTTTCCTGTGGCTGGGCACCTAAAAATAATGGAACAATAGAAAGATATACAGAAAAGCGGGTCAGAACCCGAGTTGAAAACAGTTTAAAATAGCAGGTGCTTAAATTGATTCAATTAGCACAATTATTATTCAGGTTAACTTAGCGTACTCACTTGAGATATTCACCCCTCGATCTATTGTGCACGCCTAACGAGCCTAACTACCCATACTAGTCATGATACCCTGACTGGCTACAAAGTACATGCTATTATGCTGGAAATTCTCCCTAAATAACTCGAAGTCGACGTACTTAAGATTTCGATTTAGGTTTAGAATTACTTTAGTTTATTCACATATTTTTCTAATTGCCCAGCTGATAATACCATAAGCACACATCTAAAAATAGAGTCACCAACATAAGACACCAAATAGGATTTCGGTATACACACATTATTCTCTTTATGCATACATATCAATTTATATATAAATATAGCAATATCGTACCCCTGGTTGAGAAACCCTTAGTGCTACGCATACCCGGCTATTTAGTCCCATTGCAACGCTCATGCATAGAGGACAACTGGTTCAATCTCTTACGAACCAATAAAAACACAAACACCTATTGGAGGCAAACATAGTCCCAAACCAACGGGCTACGTACATACCTACACATCCATACGACCGTCATCACTATCATTCTCACTGATAGCCCGTGCCTAGGTTCCATGTTCTAGTGGTACGACTTTAAATCCCCCGAAGGCACACAAGATCCGTTCATCCACAACGCGTTAATCTCCATTCGATAGCAAGTACCTAGGTATGTCATACACATAATATTTTGAGTAATAAGAATACACACAACTTTTATAAATTCATTGGCTTTCCCGTAGCCTAGTATTTGCAGTTCGTATAATATGTATCCCTTATTATACCCCGTACTTTATTCATATATATATTCTCCCTTGTATTTTTGCATATCTCAATTTCTATAACTTTCATTCCTTTTGAGGGTCGACATATTCTCCGCTCAGTAATAAATATAATTTTAAGTTACTCGACATTCATACAGGCCTAACACTCATTAAAATAAGCCTACGGGAAGTTTCAAACAAAAATCGGGCCTTAAGAGTCATTCTGGAATCTCGTTAGAAGACCCAGGAAATCTCATTTGAACGAGGTCATTTGAACGAGGGTCATTCGAATGAAGGGATTTTTAATGAACCACCAAACTCATTAGAAGTGACACTGGAATGTCGTTAGAAGTCTCGTTCGAACGACCCAGGCTGGACTTTTAACGAAATTTCTGAAGTTGGTGAGTTCATCACCATGGTTCGTTTTTCCAGATTTTCTCCACTCAAATCTCAACCTAAACCCATTCCAACCCAAGTACGAGGTTTAGAAACTACCCTAAGTCACCCTAGGACACTTCTTAGGATAGTTTTTGGGGTCAAATCCTTCTAATCATCATGTAATTTCAACAAATTCCTAAATTTTTCATAAATCATATTGACATAATCCCAGAATTATTAATCTATTAAAAACTCCATTTTTATTTCACGCTTAACATTTAATTCACCAAATTTCACATTCCTATTAAGGGAAAAATCCTCAACATGCAAACCCCCAACAGATTTCTAAAATTCCTACACGATTTTGATCAAAGGTAAACCCAATTTGGTATTAGTTGTTCTAAAACCTCTACATATGTTAACAAGAGTAATAATTGCTAAGAGAGAGAGCAAGATAATCACTTACCTTAAAAGGAATTTCGGATTCGCAGTTGAAAATGGTATGGGAATGATCCTCTTGACCCGATCTATGCGTTGGTGTACTTTTTGGTGTGAAAGCTTGAGTTCTTGGCTTAGGGCTCTAATGGAGTCTTCTTCTTCTTCCTTGGTTCTCTCTCTCTTTGCCTCTCTATCTTACGCAGGTTGAACTAATAGGCCACTAACCCTAACTGCTTTTAAATTAAACTCAATTTCTGTCCATTTAATTACCCAAAAATTCAATAAGACCATAGTACCCCTCCGGGGTGTCATTTTGGGCTAAAATGTCCCGGACTCCAATTTAATTATCTGAGTAGTGTTTTTGGACTATTTCGATCCTTACGGACACTCTGGTACACGCAAAATAGTCATTCGAGTTATACAAAAATAATTTACCTTTTAAACCCCCAAATAACTACTAGTGACGCGACTCTTACGCATCCCAAATATTTATAATATAACTGTCGTGTATCTCATCCCTGGCCATTATATTATTTCAATAATTATTTACTCTCATTATGCTAGTGATTATTTCATAAAAATCAAATTAATTACAATTTAAATTTTCTCCCTTTAATTTAATTAATCCTCATTTTCCATAAAAATAATCATGCGCAAAAATACGGGGTATTACATTGCCTACACATAATTGGCCGCATTATCTTAATATTTTTGGGAGGCCGCACCTCACTTCGTATCAATTCCCATGTTTATCTATACAAAACTCCCATCCTAGGAGAAAACATATGAAAATTTGACTACTCTTGTCCGTTCTTCTAATCTCTATTCCTGGCAGTGTAACTTTTACGAAAGGCAAAAGTCACTTAAGACGGTTTGTGGGTATCCCATTATAGTCATTAGACTCAACCTTTGACTAATCCAAAACTCTGATTATCCACTCATCTTTACATATCCAGAGGAAGGATAGTATGGTTTATCCGCACAAAACCTCAAATAGAACCTTGTCCACGATAAATAGGTACGTTTGTTTTCACACAACTTTACCATTAGGTAATATCCTCTCCCATTACCATATTATAATTCACTTACTATCTATATCCGTTGTGGTAATGAAATGATCGCAATGAGTCTAAAATTTCTTTCATACAGCTCCACCAGTCGTTAATCACCTTACACCTACTCCTCGGGCTATAGGTGATACAACCTGCTCAAAACGAAACGTTATCCCCACTACTTCTTGAAATTTCGTATCAAAGGTGGGGTTCAAGGATCTCATCCTAGTTCAGAACAACACTGGGTCACACTATCTAATAGCATAAATCACCCAAATGTATAACAATTACTTTCCTATTGGTCATCTTGTTCCACACATTCGAAGGAACTCATGACTCATCTTGAGGTTGGCAACTCATCGAAGAAATTTACCAACTTGACTCTTTCATTACTAGGGTCGTCGACTGGATACTAAATTTTCTGGATGATCATCTTACTCCAACCGATTTACTACTTACTATGTCCTGCTTAACACCGACTTTCACTTATAATTCTTTCCATTAAGTGGTACTTAATAATCCTCTTCTTCCCTCGGCATATACCAAAAGTTTTGACCCGTGCACTTTTTTCCACAATGTTCACTTCTGAACTCTTTATACCTTATTGACATCATCATTCTATTTACGCGCAATTCACTCTTAACATTCGATTGGGTAGAACTCCGCTCCAAATTGTCCATAATAGTAAAATATTTGTCTTCTCAAGGGATACCCCCTTTTTTAAATGGCTTCCCACGGCCTTTCAACCAAGTCCGGATGTTCTACTCTGATTGAACATGAATATATGGATTCTCGTCCTTCTCTCACGATGCTTAATTCACTCTACCACTTCTATTTTGTTATATTGGTCACACAAACATATATTTATCATCTATTTCCATGTCTCTTTTTCCGGTAATTCTGATATTAGTAAATCATGGTGTCCACACACCCTATAAACTGCGCATACTAATTTAAACATCATATACGCTTCATACATACACCTAATTATTTATTACCCATGTATTCGCAATGTGGATATACTACTTGGGCATTCTTAATCACCCCAGAATTTGAAATTCTAAATCCTCCTTATCATTATTCCATTCTTCAACTTGTCGTAATAAAACATTTTTTTAATACTTCCTCACCACACAACTAGCTCTACTGGCCTTATATCGTAATTTAGCTTTCAACTTAAAGTTATAACTAGATATTTCTATAACTATTGAGGTACCAAACTCATGGACAAATGGCTAAACATCTCCCTACCACCAACCTTACGGTAATTTTCATGCGTGGGATGTCTCGTAAAGCGAAATCCAAACAAGGAGCCCCCCCCCCCCCCCCCGATACACTACTACCTAGCATTTTGGTCATCGAAATCCGTTAGGCCCTCAGTCCATAACATGTACCCCTATATTCCCGTCTCTTGACACTAAAATTACATCTCCTTCCGCAATTACACTTAAACAAGGAACTTCCTCCGAAAGACACTGTCACTTAACATCGGTGGTAATCACATTACATAAACATCGTGCACATACAATCGGGGCTCTCGAAATCCTATCCCCAGACATACAACTATGATTATTGACTCCCACGTCTCTAAAGGGTGATATAACAATGCGCTCTTCCTATTACCTAGTGCTAAGCATTAAACATAATAACAAGCTAAATCTTTCCACTCAACAGTAAACTCATTACTCTCCAAATCATATTAATAAAGTCCCTGTACATAGCGAGATCGAATATCCGAGACCACTATACCTTTCGAAGTCTATATATATATATATATATAAATGTTGGTAACTCTGGTTACGCGAACCATAGGGCCTAACTTCCTGGGTTTTGAAAGTGCGAGTTATACAGATTCACTTCTATCTTAGGTCGCACAAACACAAAGATCAATTTTTAGAAAAAATTTATCTTGATTAGATTTAGGTGAACATGCAAGATAAATTTCAAATCTAAATAATCCAAACCAAATAACAAACCCAAACCGAAGTAGAAGTTTGAGGAAAAATCCCTGGTAGGCAAAACCTTTTTATCTCATCACTGTTTAAGAATTTAACATACACAAATCGACTTATAGACTACTTAGAGATACACTAAGTATAACGCAGCGTAGGTCTTCAAATATTTAATAGAAAATGATTCAATCCAACACCATCTATATGAAGTAACTCTTCCCTTGGTATCCACCGATCAGTATCAAGATGCTGAATCTTTTCTTCTTTAGTAGTAGAGTCGCAACTCCACAAATATCAGTCATTGAGAATACTCTACAAGGGTTTAATGTTTGTGTATGGAACTAGGGTTTGACAAACTCAACAAATCATTCTAGGGATGTATGATTTGGAAAACAAAAGATTATGTCAATGAAACAAAAAATGGAGAACTTATGGAATAGGTATAGAAATTTATGTTAGCCAAAAGTTCTTAGAAATAAGACCACAAGAGTCCTTTTTATAGACAAACACAATTTTTGAGGCAGCAGACTCGTTCGAATGAAAATGGCACTTATATCAAATGAAAACACTAGTTTCATTCTAACGAGTTGCAGTCTCGTTCAAATGAACAATCTAGTTCATTCTAACGATTATATAATGAACTTCCAACGGGTGCAACTTTATCAAACGGAGAGACCCTGATTGAAGGTCATTAGAAGTTTGTTCCAAAGAACTAAGAACTTCGTTCCAACAAGTGGAAAACCTCATTTTAATGAGAATAGGTTCTCATTCTAACGAGAAGCAAAGTGTGTTCTAACGAACTGAAAGACAAAAAAATCTTTTTGAAAATCCTTTTATGAAAAATGCCTCGAATAAAAAACACATCCTAAAATAAATTTAAATTATTTTAAATAAAAAACCTAAATACCATATACCTCCAATTAATGTTGTGACAGTTTTAACGGCTCAAACTTCGAAATGTTGCGCGGTTACTAACTCATCTTCAGCGAACCTTGGATGTATATGTGGATGTGGTTTGTTCGGTTTGTAATGGGATATGACAAAATAACTAAACAATGTGCAGTTATAAAATCTTGCTCTTACAAATTTACCCCTTTGGCTATTATGGTACAAAAAAAAACCCAACCAAATTAAACCCCTAAAACAATGAACTACTATTGCCCTCCCAAACTCAAAATGGAATGAAATTCGAGACTTTATCTTCAACTGAAATTCTTCATCTTGTGTAATCCATGAGATCATCATCAAGGTGGCAAGACCTACACACATGCAGCAAAAGAAATATTGTGAAGGATATGAGAGTTTAAAGCAAATGAAAAACTCCCCCTCAATTTGTTCTACCTATTTTTGTCCCTAATAGACAAACGATAAGAAACTAAGCATAAATCACTAGCATGACCCGAATCTAAAATAAATAACACCATAAATATAAACAATAACACATGTGTGATGGATTTCCAAAAGGCAAACAACTATTTTTGATTTTTTTCCAATTTTCTCAAGTATAAAAGTATATGTATAAAAGGTACATATAAGTACAAAATATATCACACTATGGAATAACACTAAAATATCTGAATCATAAAAGCAGAATGTAATTTTGTGAACATGTTCCATGGGAAAATCAACATAGGCATTCAAAATATAGGCGCACAAATTTAGTGAGATACTTCTAAAGAAAGAACTCAGTTTCAACCTTAGGTGTAAGAATATTGAACATAAAAGAAATTGACTCGACTTATGCAACATGCCATTAATTTAAGTTCTTTTCAAAATAATAAAATTAAATTATTTAATGTTTTTCAAGAGAATCTGTTGCGCAAACCCATTGATCTTCTACTTTATTACACCTCAAAACCTAACGAACTTAAGAATTCACTCTCAAAATTTTGAAGATATCATATTGCTCATGTACATCAATGAAATAAAATTGGCCTTGGCACTTTTTTTTTGTGTGTCATTAATCTTTTAGGCTATTGTCAATGGCGGATTTTAAAGCAAAGAGAGTTTTATCTTTCGTAACCCCTTTCCAACATGAAATAAATTTTCCAAGAAAAGAAATTCGGGCAATGGTTCTTACAAGAACAACTTATCTCTAGTACATTTGGTTCGTTATTAAACACTATTGAGATGAGAACATCATATTCGACATATGACAAGCAATTACAATGTTCAAAAAGTTCGTACATGTGTGCAATAAAGGTGATAAAAAATCTATCATGTAGATTGTGATCATCAATGAACAACGAAATGCTAGTCACGCATTATTAAGCACACTAAAGAAACGAAGCCATGTCTCAAAACATCATGAAAAAGTCACATGAATGGACAAAATGTAGGGGTGATTCGAACATCTTAAATGTCATCCAGGTATGGTGAAAAACAAAATACAAAAATCTTTTTGTCTTTTCAAAATTTTTATCAAGAAAAATCTTTTTGAAAATTTTCAAAGTTTTTCTTAAAAACTGAAAATCTTATTGGATTTTATGAAGATTTTTCAAAACAAAAACATATGTAAACAAATAAATGCAATATAGCTATAGGGACAAGTGATATGAACATGATAAACAAGCTATATTAGATTCAATACCCCAACTCAATCAACGAAACAAACACACAAACACTTCCTAAAATACTTAAATCTAAGTGTATCTAAAGGTTTTGTGAAAATATCGGCTAATTGACATTCGGCAATCACAAAGCTGAAGGACACGATCTTGTCCTCAATGAGATCATGAATGAACTGCTCATGTACCCTAATGTGAATCGTATAGGAATGTTGGAATTGATTACGAGATATATGAATTTCACTCATATTATCACACAGAATAACCATTGTGCCTAAGAAAATTCCATAATCTTCCAACATTTACTTCATTAATAAGAGTTGTGTGCAACAACTCTCGGAGGCGATGTACTCGACCTCCATCGTGGATAAAGAAATGGAGTTTTGCTTCTTACTAAACCAAGAGACAAGAGCAATCCCAAAGTAAAAGTATCCACTTGAGGTTCTCCTATAACCATCAACATCCCCGACCCAATCGGCATCCGAATAGGCGAAAAACTGCCATCGGTATCAAAGTCATATCCAACATTATAGGAAAGAGGTCCACCCACATATTTGATGATACGTTTAAGTTCCACCAAGTGAGACTCTTTTGGGTACGCTTGGTAATGCACAAAAACTCCAACTCTAAAGGCAATGTCGGGATGATTAGCGATCAAGTAGAGAAGGCTACATACCTATCATCATCATCATCATCATCAACAACATCAACATCCTTACCTTAATCCCATCATATGGGGTCAGACTCATGGATTCTCCTTTTCCATTCTAATCTATTATAAGCAGCATTATCATTAAAATTTAATTACTTAAGATCTCTCTTAATAATTTCTTCCCAAGATAGCTTAGGACAACCCCTTTGTCTTTTACCATCTATTTTCAGTAGTTTTCCTTTTATTATATGTGCATCTAATGGTTCACGTAACACATGTTTGTACCATATAAGTCTAATTTCTCTTAATTTATCACTGATGGAAGCTACTCCTAACTTATCTATCACATACCGATTTTTAATCTTGTCCTTTCTAGTAATTACTATCATCCATCAGAGCATCCTCATCTCACTAACATGGATAGTTTGCTCATATTTTTTTTGTAAAGCCCCACACTCCACTCCATAGAGGGTCCTTGGCCTAATAGGGAAGACTTCCTATCATGCTCCTACAAAGGGTTTTCTCTACCTCCTTGCCTAAAGTGTATTTGCTAATCTTAGTCGAAATACTCATATGGGTGCATGAGCTTTTAGAGGAGTTTAAACCAAACTTATTCACTATGTCCCTAGAATATTTGTATTTATAAGTGAAAATCTCATCCTCAAGTTAATGCACTTGGAGACCTGAGAAGAACATAAGTTCAGCAACCATGATCATCTCAAAATCACTTATTATCTCCTCCTCAAACATGTGAGCATGTTGGAAACATGTGGATCCATATACCGTGTCGTCCATATAGACTTGGGCAACCACTATAACACCACTCTCTATCCTCATAAGCAACGTCTTATTCACTCCCCCTCCTTTGAAGCTATGAGCTAAGAGATAAGAAGTTAGACTTGCGTACCAGGAACGGAGTGCTTGGTTCAAACCATATAAGACCTTCATAAGATAAAAGACGTATCTTGTGTGCTTAAGGTCTTTGAACTCCTTTCGTTGTTCCACGTAAACTTCCTCTTGTTGAATGCCATAAAGGAAGGCACTCTTGACATCAATTTGGTATATCTTAAGCTGTAGATGACATGTTATGATGAATTGTATGTGGACGAATTAAAGACTAGAAACAAAAGATAATGTCTCATCAAAGTCTATACCCTCAATCTGTGTGTAGCCTTGGGAGACTAACCTAGACTTACTACGAACTATGGTACCATTATAATCCATCTTATTCTTATAGATCTACTTGTTACCAATCAGATTAGTTTCTCTAGGATGGGGGATTAACTCCCAAATATCGTTCTTGCAAAATTAAAGAAACTCATCTTACATAGCACATATCCAGTGCTCGTCCTTGGGTGCTTCTTTCAAAATCTTAGGATCTATTAAGGAGGTGTAGCAAAAAGAGCTGATGAAGTTCTCAATTTGAGCACGAGTCTTGACACCTAATATGAGATAACCAGTAGAGAGAAGGGTCGTGACTCTTTCAAACCCAAGAGGGTGGATCCACTAAATTAAGCGAGAGGTCCACCGGGGTAGTATGAGAATAATGAGATTATCACTAGGGGGTCCGTTATTATCACACTCGTGGTTAGAATTAATAAACGTAGGATGCTTGTCATCTCTAATCATGACGTTTAGGTTAAACACCATATAAACCATATTTGAAGATTAATATGCTAAGAATATCCCTTCATCACTTCGGGAGTCAAAGTTTCCTAATTGCTCTCTTTCTTTTAAAATGTAACAAGGACTCCCAAAAACTTAGAAATATGATAGGTTGGGTTTCTTCCTTGTCCATAACTCATATGGTATGTGTAATGTATCTAGATGAAGATATACTTGTTCACCATATGGCATGCAATATTAACCTCCTCTGACCAAAAATGTCTAAGAACATTTCTACCAAGACGCATAGATCTAGACATCTCTTGAATCATCTAATTATTCTTCTCAACTATCCTAATTTGTTAAGGAATATGAACGGTCAAAAAGTCATGTTTGATGCCCACTTAATCACAATAACTATCCATTCCATCTTCTTTATATTCAATGCCATTGCTACTATGCATCCAATTAATAGTGACACCATTATGGTTTTGTAAGACACGACACTTAGTTGTTAGGAACACAACTGCATCAAACTTTTCTCTAAGAAACCCCATGATAGAGTATCTCAACAAGTCATTGGCCATCACGAGAATGTATCTCTTACGACCAATGCTTTCTATACGTGTAGGTTCCATAAGATCCATGTGCCTTAACTTCAACACACGAGAGGTGGTAATGGTATTTAACTTCTGATGGGGACTTAAAATTTATTTTCCTTATTGCCAAGGACCACAAACTAAGGAAGTTGGTTTCCTAAGCGATGGTAAGCCACGAACTATTTCTTTCTTCATGAATCTCTCAAGATCTCTAAAGTTCACATGACCTAGACATTGATTCCAAAGGTCCATAGAGGAAACCCTAGCATTGTTTCACATAAAGGAAGAATTGTGAATTATCCCATAGCATTATCTTCGATCCGCAGTCCTTGTAGTAATAGTTCATCGGATTGATCATAAACGTTACACTCGTACCGTTCAAACTTTATCGCAAAGTCTGCATCACAAAGTTGTCTTATGATAATTAACTTCGATTCTAACCCTTCAACGTATAACACATTGTCTACCTTCGAAAAACAGATTATGTCGGCATAACCACATCCTAAAATGCTCGACCTACTCCCATCTCCCAAGGTGACTTTGCCTTCCTTGCTATCCACAAGGCCGATAAAATACAACTTTTCACCAGTCATGTACCTAGAGCACCCACTATTAAAATACCATTGGGAAGTATCTTGAACCTTGATAGCAATGTGAATAATAAGGTCTTTGTCATCATGATTAGGTACCCAAGTGGAGGTAACCTTTTATTTGCCCTTATCGTTGCTGGCTTTAGTCCTATCATTGTAAGCGTTCTCAAGATCCATATACATCCTTTGAAATTCTTCCATTACGCTTTGTGAAGTGGCAACTAGGAACTTAACTTGCTCTCTAAGACTAGCAAACTTGCTATGTAATACCCCATAATTTAAGGGTATTTATTAATAATTAAAAATATAAATTTGGGAATTTTTTATTTATTGATTAATTATTTAAATGTAAATTGAGTTTAGAAAAATATATTTTGACTAGTACTTTTCCAAATAGTACTATTTCAAATAACATTGGATTCTTTTTTAAAAAAATAATAAAATAATTCCAAATAGTAATTACTATTCTGTCGGTGGAACTATTCACATAAGATTCTTAAAAAATAAGAAAGAAATAGTATTATTTCTTCTTTTTCGTTCTCTCATTCACTTATTTCCTCCTCACAACTCAACGTACCAAAATTACACCATTAAATCTAAAAAATCTATAGCACCCTTTGATTTTTTAGCAATAAAAATCTTTGTTAAATTAAAAAAAATCGAAAAAATAATTTTTTGGAATCTATCTAATTTTGGTATGTAAAAATATTGATTTATATATATATAAATAAGATTTTAAGTGGAATTTGAATCGGGTTTAAAATTTAGAAGTTATAATTTTTTTATATAAAAATCAGGAGAGGGTCCGACCTAAGGAGGATAAAAAAATAAAAAATAAAAATCCAACCATTCGATCGAGCTGAATATTTTATAGCAGCTTCGTCTCACAGTCAGCTACACGTACAAAAATTTTAGCCAATTACGATGGTTTGATCGTTCGTAATGAATTTTTGAGTGTTTTTGTTTGGTTAGGACTCAAATTCTGTTTGGTATATAAACATAATGAATGGGTTTAGGACGTTTAAATACACATTTTAGCCTTCTCAAAAATCACTAGGCTCCCATAATTTCGTTATATCTCTTCTATAAAACCTAAACCCCATTTAAATCAATTTTCAACCTAAGATTCAGAGAGCTAAATGGGGTTTATCAAGATCGTTCAAGAACGTGTTTTTATTATTTTCTCGAGAGGAACACGACCATCCAGTTATATTATTCCCCTCTGATATTATGCATTTCAAATGTTGCCTAAACACTAATAATTATTATTTTCCTAAAATAATTTAGAAAAACTAATTAGGGCAAGTGAAACTAAATTTGGGACTATTTTTATTCAAATCTTTAATACGGATTAAGACTCAAAATCCTTGCATGATTAGATTAGAGGTTGAGATTGTTTAGAATTGATGACGTTCGCATGTAGAATAAATCGTGGGGATGTTATAAATTGATTTTGTCATGTAAATACATTCATTGTGTGTATTTTGTAGAGTAGAGATCTATTATTGTATGCTCCCAAAAATATACATGTGAATAGAAACCCCATGAATCGATGAGAAAATGAATTGTCTTAATTAATGTTATAATTAAATGGACATAGTTGGGATAAATAGTAATCTTGCGATTAATTTGAAGAATTCTTGTAATAAGTTGAAAATAGGCCATTTGTTATTCGTTATGTTATTAAAAATTGACACCGCGGGGACGACGAAATTGTTAGGGTAGTTAGTGCTCTCACCTTATTTTAGGTTACTTGCTAGGTATGGGACTAGTAAGTATGCCTTAGTTATTGGTAACACTCTCTCTGTATGGGACTAGTTAGTGTATATTTTTATGCATGGATAATTCTGGGGGTGGGGATGAATTGTATGTTGTTTATGTTTAATCGTTAGCCTAGGTGCGAGGCTAGGTAGTGATTTTGGAAGGTATTCTTCCTAAATGATAGGTTGCGATATAATTACATTTTGGGGACCTCTAGGTATGGGACTAGGGGTGGTTTGCGGAATTATGCCCGATAAAAGGGTGGGCTAATAGAAAATAATGAGCACTTGAGAAAATTGAGAATTAATGCCTAAGATAATTAACAGGTATTAAAAATGAATTTACGACGTGAGTATGTGCATGGCTAATAGAATACAAGCGAACTGGCTATAGTTACGTGGATGTGCGTTGGCATCATGAGTATGTGTGGGGCCGACAGAATACGGGTCGACTGGCTATAGTGACGTGTCGTGCATAGAACCTCACGAGTATGTGCAGAACTGACAAAAATCAGGTTGACTGGATATAGTGAGGGGAATGGGTGTGATGTGTAGAACTTGAAGTGTGCCAAAAGTGTGTGCATGATCGATAAGGGTTCGACTGGACATAGTGCGTTGCATGAATAAAAATAATTGGATAATTAAATTAATTAAGAATAAGAGATAAGGTTTAGATCATAGATGAAATTAAGTAATTGGACCTAAACGCTTAGGGTGGCTAGATAGTGTTAGTTATTTTTACTCACATTGTTAATATATATCCCGTTTAATTTAAAATACTCAATTATTTGGCTATCATGTATAATGTTATTGTCTTGATTTACGGGCCCTAATTGGGAGGAGTATCTAGTATTCATGCGGTGGGCTCTGACCTATTGTGCTGACTAACATTTCAGGTATAATATTGAAGTAGCTGCACAAGAGTGGTTGGAGATACTTTTGGGAGTGCAGTTGGATATTTATTTTACTTATTTTAGTACTTTATATTTACTTTCAATTCCACCTTTTGTATTATGAGACTTTCATTTATGGATTTGGTGGGCCAATCAGTTCCACAGTTGTTTATAGTTTCCCTTGAATACTTATTGTTGGATTATTTCATTTGAGTTTTAAATAAAATTGGAGTTGAATTTATTTTGGAGATTAGCATGATGATGAGTATTATTGGTTGGATGTTTCAATATATTCATTAGATTTAATTTCATTATATCTTGTGGAAATTTTTTAAATGTCTCATATATCTGTCACATGTTGAGAATGATAACTTATTTAGTGATACCCGACGTAGTTTGGTGGTGGCCGATGCCAGAATGCACAAGGTGTTACAAAATCATATTGTTTTATTCTAGCCAAAAATAAATAAAAATTTGGAGGGGGGGGGGATTTGGGATGGATTTGGATCAACTCTAAAGGATTTTTGGATGCCAATTCAACTCAATTTCAATAGGGGTTTCTTCTACACATTTGGGAGATTATTTTCATCAATTAAGGAGCAATTTTGGAGGGACTTCTTCTACAACTGTTTCTTATAATTTTTGGAAGTTTTCTTCAACTGAGGAAAGATAATTCTACTCTGTCCGCTCATGAGATAAATAGTATTTTGTACCTAAATAGTTTTTTTAATATGAATTCTAAAATTTATGTAGAGATAATTAAGATTTATTTTGTTTTGATAACACCTTTATAAATTTTGATTTTTGGCGAATAAATTTAATGAATCTAATTCATGAAATTATATACTTCATTAATTTAGTCTAATTTGATATAATTGAAATGGATCATGAATTTACATTCTTGGTTTGATTTAAATGTTAAATCTAACATTGAAGAGTTATATGGGTTAAAAATCATGATAGTAGATTAAATTCATGTCTAATTATGTTAAATTTTATTTTTCATAACCCTGGAAATTAGGGTTTTAGTAAATATTAACTTCTTAATTTTTTGGGTCTATGAATTATGTTGAAGATCTAAGGTAGTCTTGGATTTTTTAAAAATAGTAACTTTGCTCAGAAAACTTTGTAAATTATAATTTTCTAAAAGTTTAATGTTTTAACAAAATTCTAAAAAGGTCATTCAAAACCTGAAAAATGAGAAAAAAATGGACCTAGTATATTCATCAACGTGTAGTAATATTATAGAAAAATGAATTCTTTAACCCCTGTAGAAGGCGTAAATTGAGACATTTTGCGTATTTGGTGAGAAATCACGTTCTGGACAACTTTTGCGTTTTCCAAAATCTGATTATAAAGGACCTATATTAACAAATTATTATTCTGACAACATAATGCTTGTAATATACCAAACGTGAATTATTCTAATTTATGGGCATTGAAAAAATATGCCTAAAATATATTTTTTTAATGATGTGAGTAGAATAAAAAAATTCTTTTTATTTTTGTGGAGAGTCTATGCCTCACCCCTCCTTTTTTTAACGTAGTATAATATTTAGAAGTAATTTAAGGGAATTCAAGAACTTAAAGATAAAGTATAAAAGATGTTGGAATATATTAGTGACGTGCGAAATTTAAATTGTGGAATTATATCTAGACTGGATAAATATTATTGTTGTGTTGACCCTACACATATGGCCATTTTTATTATAGCTTATTATGAATATGTTGGGTTGATAGGGTTGGTTCCATATTGTGGGGCTTGGTGATCTCAAAGGCAACTGGGTGCCATACACGATTACGATGATTAATTATTGGTGGTGTTTGTGGTGGATAAAGTGAAGCTGGATTTGTGAATATCATGGGGATTTATTTATGTTATGAAGTGCATTTTATTTCATATGCGTGAACTCTTAGATATGCTCACGAACCTTATTTATCAATGAAATATATAATTGATTATATGTATGTGATGCACGTTATGCGTTTTGAGACCCCTCAACAAATGTAGGACTAGTCCAAGTTTATATATTTATATAATAATTAATTTAATAATTGCGAAATTATTATTTATACTCATGATCGATAGTTTTACCGCTTGAGTGCGTAGCTATTATCTTGTTCCGGTAGGCGTGACCCATCGCGTTGTTTCGGTGCTCCAGTGTACCCGACCTCATTTTTCACTCTAGCACACACTCCTTTATTCCAGTCTCCAACAAGTTTTGGAGATGTAGGGGTTGAATTTAATTTTAGTTTTTATTATTTCAATCAATTGAGGGATGTGAGGTTTACTGTATTCCTATTTTTGTACTCAAATTTGTAGACTGTGTGATTTTGGGAGATTTGGCATGTACTAGTTCTTATCAGTCAGTTTTTACTCAACATAGTGGTGGTAATCGATTCTATCCATATTATGTAATCATTGAGGCTTTCTCATACCGTTCTCTTGTTCGATATATTTTTATTCATTGATTCTTATTTTATGCTAAGAAGGATATTTAAATTTAATTGACATACTGTTTTATTTAATAAATAGACTTTATCGACCTAATTATTACAAAATATGGGGTGTCACAATAGTGGTGTGCAGGAGTATGTGTATGTGGTGTGGCCATCCAAAAATTCTCTCCTCTCTCCTTCTGCGGGGGGCGGGGAAAAGAAGGGGGAGATAGGTCTCGCGCCCTCTTACTCTAGGAGCGCTTTGGCCATCGTCGATGTGGGGTGAATGTAAAGAGATGGAGTCGCCAACCTATTTACCACAAAATAGGCAAAATAACTTGTTGCCACTTCGAGAGAGTAGCATCAAAGACAAACTGATGCTTACGAAACCAATGTTTGAAGGTTCGTGGGCTAAGTTACGGAATGAGAAGTTGTTAGGCACCCATTCCACCCTTTGATCACTCATGGGCATGTGTTATTTTTTTTCTTTATGTCTCCGTAAAATGTGTGTGTGTGTGTATATATAATGGAGATTAAAATCACCCAACTCATACCATAGAAGAGATAGAGTGAGGTCATCTATAGGAATGTTCAGTAAAATGATATTAAAAATATGATTTATGCATTTATCGTAATATTGATCGTTATAATGAAACGATAATTTGTGTTGGATAAAATGCTTCTAAGGATCACAAACATAATATGTATTAAAATAAAGTAATAATATAATAAATGAGGAAATGGGGAATTTAGAAAATTGTAAAATTGGACTCGAGTCTCTAGTTTTAACCCGAAATGCCTACATAGTCTATATAGGCATCAAAGTCCAAGTCGTTCACATGAGACATAGGGGTGGAGTTTATCCCATAAATTCGAACGGGATTTTATTATATGTGTGTGTGGGTAGAAAATGTGTTTTAATTTAGGAAAAGTGTGATGGATATTCCCATTGGAATTTATAGGTGTAACCCTATTTTTTTTTATAGAAAATAAAGTATGTGCAATATAACTAATAAAAATGTGAGATACCAAGTCTGAACTAAAGCAAAAGCTAAATTATGAGTTTATGTAATTAATGCAAAAACAACAAATTTAAAGAGAGGGGGAAGGATTTGGACCTTGTTTGAATAATTAAAGCATGATATTGATCTTGGATGAACTCCTTTAAAGGTTGAGATGAATGTTGGATGAGAGAGAATGAGATTTTACCAAATTGGGTATGAAAAGGATGGGAATTTAAGATGGAATGGGATTTCACATAAGGAAACTTTGCTGATTGCAAGAGAATATTGCTGAGATCAATTATACTGATGGATCTGAGGTGTGTCTTGGGAGTGAGGTCATTCCCCCTATTTATGGGGTAAAAGGGGTACCGATCAGGATGGTCCCAGCCTGACCAATCGGCTAGTAACCCTAGACACACTGCCGATAGGCAGGGAAATGAACTTGTAATTCGGTAGTCTTGTATAGATTTTTTTTTTGGAAAAATGATCGTAGAACACAATCCGTTGATCTAAATAGTTCACGGGGCATACCATTATAAAGGTAATTCATAGATCTTCAATAGTCCTTTGGAATGCTCCTGGGTTCGGGAGTTGATTTTAGATCAAACGTGGCTCGGAAGAGTTTGTCGGTTCCTTGGACGGGAGATCGTTGGATAAAATCGGATCAAACGATTAGTTAGAATCACACACGGGGTGGACTGTTGGAAAGGTTATGCGAGTTATTTTGACTTTCCAAAAAGCTTTGCTTCGTTCAGAAAGTTGACCTTAGGCAATCGGGACCCGAAAGCGCCCGATGACCTTTCGGAGTAAAATGAATCGTGTGTCTGTACCGAAAGGCTCATTTGTGCATGGGGAAAATTGTTGGAAAGGGTATTTAGTGAATTTACAAGATTCATTTAGTTCCATTCGAGCTGAAGAGTTGACCTTGTTCAAATAGAGCCCAAGACTGCCCGGTGGACTCTGGATCAATTTTCATGGGAAAATGGATCCTTCGTCCGAACGGTTATGTTATTTTGCACATGGGGTGGATCATTGGAAAGGGTTTTCGGTGACCTACGAAGATCCAAATAGCTTTTTACTCTAACGATGAAGTTGATTGGGGTCAAATCAGAGGCTAGGAGCGCCCACTGGCGTCCAGATCGAGTTTTGGTAGTAAAATGGTCAGTTCTTTTGTACCGCTATGCCAATTCATGCACGGCATGGACCGTTGAAAAGGGGGATTCAGAGACCGTTAGAGATTTATCAAGCTTTCACTCGACGATAGACTTGATCGGAGTTAAATGAGGCTCGGGATCGCCCGATGGCCTCTAGATCAGTACTCAGAGTGTGACCAAGGGTCTGTATTGACATGGGGAGGTGCTAGGGACCTAAGGAGAGATTTAGGGGGTTCTAGAATGTGGTGTCTATACAGCCCCTCCACGGTTGATCTTGGAATAAATGAAAGTCGTTGAATAGACATCACATGATGTTTTTGAAAAAGGTCAATTATGCAGACCTAAAATGACAGGGGTGATCATTTCAGAGGGACGGGGTCAATTATGAGGACTGAAGGAAATGCCAAGGATGGCTGATTTTATGGGCCGAGGTCAATTCGGAGGACCTAGGGTAGGGAGCGACCAATTCTATGGGCCGAGGTCAATTCTGAGAACTTAAGGTGGGAACGACCAATTATGAGGGTCGAAGCCAATTCTAAGGGCTTAATTGTTGTGACCAATTCTATGGGTCGAAGCCAATTCTGAGAACTTGGATGAGAGTGACCGATTATGAGGGTCGAAGCCAATTCTGAGGGCTTAAGTAGAAGCAACCAATTCTGAGGGTCAAATCCAATTCTGAGGGCTTAAGTTGTATTAACCAATTTTGCGGGTCAAAGCCAATTCCCAGGGCTTAAGTATAAGTGACTAATTCTGTGGGTCAAAGCCAATTTTGAGGGCTTAAATTGTAGTGACCAGTTCTGTAGGTCAAAGCCAATTCTGAGGGCTTAAGTAGAAGTGGCCAATTCTGCAGGTCATAGCCAATTTTGAGGGCTTAAGTAGAAGTGACCAATTCTATGATTGGAAGGAAATTCTAAGGGCTTAAGTAGAACAATTTTGCGGGTCGAAGCCAATTATGAGGGCTTAAGTATAAGTGACCAATTCTGCAGGTCGAAGCCAATTGTGAGGGTTTAAGTTGTAACGACCAATTCTGTGGGTCAAAGCCAATTATGAGGGCTTAAGTTATAGTAACCAATTTTGCGTGTCGAAGCCAATTCTGAGGGCTTAAGTAGAGGTGACCAATTCTGAAGGTCGAAGCCAATTTTGAGGGCTTAAGTTGTAGCGATCTTTTAAAGATTTCACTGGGGGAAATTATCTTGTGGTGCCGCTGGGGATTTTGGGGAAGCATTTCATTTTGAGTTTTTGGTTTCGCTGGGGAAGAGGAATTAATCCTAGGATTGGATGTTTCCTTATTGGGGGATTTTTCAATTTTTGAGGTGTTCGTTACTGGGGGGGATATCCAATTGATTTTGGGAATTCCAGTGGGGAAGTAATTGTACCCCTGGAGAAGTAAGTGTGATATAAATATTTTTCTTGGTGAAAAAGGTTCTAAAATTCATTTGATAATTTTAGGATTTTTTTTTTGGATTTTTTGGAAATTTTGTAAGAAATTTTAGGGAGAGTGCCGACAGGCATGATGTGAGAGGTGCCAAATGGCAGTAACATGATATTTTAGGGTACCTCGAGAAGATGAAAGGAAAGTGATGATAGGGTTAATTCTTCTTTCCTCTTGAGACCATTTTCCCTTGATGATCTTTTCAAATATTGATTTTTCGCTGGGAATCTTGCAGGTGACCTTCTATTCCTGGGGTACGGCCATCCAGCACACGGGAGTGACTGGGGGAACGCACAGTTATGGCGTCTGTTGGCGCATGAGTTCATCTACTCTGGTATCTTAGGGAGAGAGTAGTTCGACAGGTGGTAGAGGACGAGGTGATGGTGAAACCTATGAGGCCCCCGGTGTACATGAGGCGAGAGCGGGAGATGTGTGTGGACACGTGGGGGGCGGCGATGACCGGCGAGCCCTATTTATCATATACAGACATGATGATGACTTATGATTATTTGGATTTAGTGTCAATATCTTTGATGCCGCCCAGAATATATGACGTGATACCTCTCCCCCACGAGGGCTCGAGTCGGTCAGTAGGGTCTTCTTATAGTGCAGGTGGTGCGTTGACATCAGTGACGACCTCGGAGGTTCCCTTTGTGCGGTTGGATCCTCCTTGTTATAACATTCGGTGGTCTCACAAAGGGTCGGCGCATATGCTGCATTGTTCCAATGCGATGGAACCATAGGAGCTGGGGCTGACAGAGGACGTTCTTCAACCCATGGTATACTTTTCATCTCTTTGTTTTTTGTTTTTTTTTTATTTCCTTTTTTTCTTCAAGTTAACTGTTTTACTCTTTTCTATTTTTCTGGTAGCACATTCGGGTGTCGACCAACTAGTTAAGGTACATTCGGGATTGGGTAGCTTCTACGATGGCTTACATTCGTGAGTCCATCCTGGCTCCTTCTTATCTGGTTTTTTCTGCCTCGTCTGGCAAGGGGCCTGGTTCAGGGAGTGGAGGTACATCATCTCGTCACCAGGGGATGTGCGCGCACCGCAGGGATGAAGGTTCTTAGAGAGATAGAAATAGAAGAGAGAGAAAGTGAAAGTGAGAGAGAGAGAGAGAGAGAGAGAGAGAGAGAATGTAGGTGAATGTGAGAGATAAGAGAGAGAGAGTTTAGGGTGTTCGGGTTGACTCCCATTGTATTTTTCTTTTCCTACAAGGAAAATGTAATAAAACAAGATCTATGTAATGAAATGAAGTTTTTGTTAATTTTTTTTAGTGACTTAATGCATATGCTCTTTTTACTTTGTTGTTAAGACCGTAAAAATAATTTAAAATGATTTAAGAGAAAAATTCTTTTAAAAAGGACAAGTAAAAACATAAGGAGAAGGAATTCTGGAATTCTTTAAGAATAAAAATTATTTTTATTGAGTTTTTTATTTTGGCAAAAAAAGAAGAAAGGAATTTTCCAAAAATAGGGGGTTTCCGATCGGTATGCTCCTTGTCCTTCCTATCGGCATGTCAGTCCAATCTAATCAACCCGAGAATTTGATTGCACTTTTTTCAATAACTTGGTACTTGCTGGGATAGGTTTTCCTCCGAGATTTGCAAGATTTTTGTCTTTGGTTGAGGTTTTCCAAGTATAAATAGGGGGTAAAGGTCCAACACTTTTTTCACCCCTCCACATTCCTTCTCTTTTGCATTTTTCTTGCTTCTTGTATCATCATTTTGCGATATGGCTCTCCCTGGAAGTGTTGAATTCGCTACTTACCTCAAAAACTTATAGGCTATGTGCTTATACGATGTTGACTACAATACTTTCAACATGCATGTCATTATAGCTCAACCATCCTGTTGAATGAAACATGCTGATGGCAACGGTGGAATTCTGGTACCCTGAAGATCATGTCTTTCGTTTTGTCTTGGACGAAGTCTGTTTAACTCATGAAGAGTTCTCTGCCATGTAGGGATAAATCCCAGTGTTGCGCCAGCCATGCCTGAATTTTCTCGATCTCCTCGGGAGCTATTAGCGGGACTTCTCCACATCTCTCCATTGGTGGCTAGGTCACTGGTTATGATAGGAATGATATCTCTCCCCACCGCGCTCCATTCTATGCATTTGCATGATGTTGGTGATGCGGGCTATGCTGGAGTCGTTATCCTCGGTTTAATTTCAAAATTACTATTGTTGACTGGGGAACTATTTGTGGACTTCCAACTTATAGCCATTTCTTTATATATGACGTATCGTCGTAATCCTGCAGCGGCTGACGAAAACTCTGAACGGTCTGGATGCCTGATGGGAAGGTTGTTTCGACTTCTTAAGGGGTAGCCCTGTAATACTGTTCATGTGGCTGTCGAAGAGATTTCGTATGGCGATCCCTCCAGAATATTCTTTAGCAGTTGTGCCAAACTTCTCTTCTCGCGACTTTATCAGTGTGGGCTTGAACATCGAGAGCTGGGAGAACTGGTTTGTGGAGCACGGGGCTCGAGGCTTGTGTTAGTTAGTGCCTTGGTGGTGATAATGTTCTCAGTCTAGAAATGAGGGAATACTAACATGTTTGGTTGGTTGGCCTTCGACAGACTTCTTTCTATTTTCCCTAGCAACTCTTGCGCCAATTTTGTTAGGAGCAGATTGTGCCACCTCAGACACTTGATTTCTTTCACATGGTTTATTTGACATAGCGCAAGTGCATGCGATTAGGCGCTCTGTGGGAGAATCTTTGACCGTTGAACCGTCCTTCCCAACCTGTTGGTAGAGTCTAGCATGTTTCCAGAGACAACATGAAGTGGTTGTGGATAAGAGCACTTGCTAAGATGCTGGTTGTGGAGATCGGGTAAAGGTGGTTCGCCATATCTGACACCATGGAGGGGGTATTGTTATTTTCCCTAGGCTAGTTCGGGCTTACTGTTCCATGGAGAACCTGTGGCATTCTATTCAGGCAGGGGAAGTTTGGGGACCCCTGGAAGTAGATAATGATGGGGCTAGTTCCTCTGGCATCTGCGGGTAGGATCCCTGGGGAATTTATTTATGAAGGTCCTATATGGTGTTTCTGGTTGTTTTCTGGTTCCATGGGAATAATTTGGGAGGATGTTTTAGGAGTAATGTGGTTTGTTTTTGTTTGCTTTTAGGAAAGTAAGGTTCGATTGGAAAAGGGAAGTTGTTTAACTCCCTATGTCGATGTAATTGTAACGTGAAATTATATCAATGAAATAAAGAAAATTTTTATTATATTGCTGTGCCTCTTGATGAGTTTTTTGCATTTGAATTATCTATAAGGCATAAGTAATCCTTTTGTCCATGTACATGATAAAATGAACTGTCATTCTCGGGGATAATAAAATAATAACATTTTGTGAAAAAGAAGGGGTCATGCTCATGTAAAGCGTATGAGTTGCCTACATACCTATGGGGGTTTTAAAAAAAAATTGAATTGTATTTTTGAAAGTAAAAAGATTTTTAGACGATCTGACCCCATGTAGTTCTGAGTAGAGGGAAATGAAGAGTCACCGCGTGATAAGATTAAGGGTTGAATTTCTTGAGACAGTCCAGGTTGACTAGACGGACCATCTCTTCCCTACGATGCAGCATAAATGGGTTCCATCGAAGTTTTTCTTAAATAATACTTTATAGCAGACAATGTATTGGGAGACCAGTTTGTGGAGGGTTTCTCGATCTTTCTTCTTAGAATATTAGGGATACCTACCATGCTTGAGGAGGCACCAAATATCATAGTACCAGCAATCGGCTACTTCAGGATCTTCTTCCGTGATGAGCTCAATATGGTAGTAGTGGGTTGGTTTATCTTTCTTTTTGACTAGGAAGGGGGACATTATTATTCCTTCGAGCATGTCAACCATTGAGGCTAAGGTAGTAAGGGGATCGACTAGGTTATTCTTTGCTCAGGGCTGGTAGTGGAAGGTGATATCTTGGAATCGGAAGGCTACCTCTTCAAGGTGGGCATGAAAGGTTAAGAGTTTCTCGTCCTTGACTTTCCATCTTCTGAGTACTTGACCAATGATGAGGGTTGAATCCCCATAGATATTTAGGTATCTAATTCCTTTATTGAGAGCAACTTTGAGGCCTACCGTTCACTCCTCGTATTCAGTCATATGGTTGGTGCAGGGAAAATCTAATTTGATGGCAATGGGAGTGTGAGAATCATCAGGGGAAATTAGGAGTATCCCAATGACACACCCTTTCTTTTTGGTGGTGCCATCAAAGAACATTTTTCATCGGAGGTCTTCTTAGTAGGTAAAAAGGATATTCTCATTTCAGAATTTAAAAATCCAAACATCGGTTTCTTCTATAGGGTAGTTAATGAGGTAGTCAGAGATGTCTCTTCCTTTCATGGCTTTCTGCGTGACATACACAATATCAAATTTGGTAAGAAACATCAACCAAAGGGCCATTAGGTTGGACAAGGCAGGCTTCTCGAGCAGATATTTGATGGGATCCATTCGGGATACAAGTTTGATAGGAAGGCAAACAAGTAGTGTAATATTTTTTGGGTACCCCAGACAAGGATGACACATGCTTTTTCCAAGGCTCTGTAGTTAACCTCATACTCGGCGAACTTGCAACTGGCATAGTAGATGGACGTTTCTTTGTGGGACTCTTCAAGGTATTAGTCTAGTAAAGCCCAACTATAGTATTTGTGACAGTCAGGTATAGGAATAGGGGAAGACCAGGCTGCAACAACATGATTATCAGAGGTAGGGTTAGGTATTGCTTGATTCGGTCAAAGGCTTCTTGGCAAGCTTTGTTCCAAACCTTGGTTGAATCCTTTTGGAGGAGTTTGAAGATGGATTCACAGATATAAGTCAATTGGATGATGAATCGACTGATATACTATAATTTTCCAAGGAGTACCCGAACTTCCTTCTCCGTTTGGGGTTGTGGCATCTCGAGTATGGCTTTCATCTTGGCAAGATCTTCTTTTATCCCTTTATCACTAACCATGAATCCCTATTGCTTTCCTTTGGTAACACCAAAGACACATTTATGTGGGTTAAGTCACATATGATATTTTCATAATCGCTCGAAGAATTTCCAAAGTGTGGGAACATGACCTTCCCTAGTCTCACACTTGATAATCATATCATCCACATAGACCTTGACTTCTTTATGTATCAGATCATGCAAGATAGTTGTGACGATCCTTTGTAGGTTGCCCCAGCATTTTTCAAACCAAACGACATGATGGTGTAGCAAAAGGTTCCTCAATGGGTGATGAATGTGGTTTTCTCTTGATTATTCAGGTACATTTTAATATGATTTTATTCCGTAAACCCATCAATGAATGACTTAAGAGCGTGACTGGCTGTATTATCCACAATCATGTCGATATTGGGTAGTGGGTAATCATCCTTTGGAGAGTCCTAATTAAGGTCTCGGTAGTCAACGCACATGCAAACCTTTCCTCCTGATTTCGTCATGGGTACGATGTTGACTAGCCTTGTGGGATATGAAATCAAATAAATCAAACCCATATTCAACTGTTTGACCACTTCTTCCTTACCTTTGAGCGACCATTCGGTACAGAGCTTTCACAGTTTCTATTTGACGACTTTGCATTCTGGGAGCATTGGAATCTCATGTTGAGCTATCTTGAGATCAATGTCGGGCATGTCATCGTAAGACCATGCAAAGACATCCATAAATTTCTTCAATAATTCTTTGAGTTGCGCGCGCTCATGCTCATCAAGGGTGGACCCTATCCTAATCTCGCATAGTTGGCTACTAGAACCAAGGTTAATAACAGCAGATTCATCTTCATTAACTTGAACACGGTTATGTTATTTTTTTTAACCTTATTAATATCGGTTAATAATTATTCATTTGCAAAATCATCATCATTAAGAGTTTGATTAGAATCAAGACAATTAATGTAAGGCACAATAAGATACTCAAAATCTTCCCTTATTTCATTATTTGGAAAAGCAGCATTGAGAACCTCATTAAAGTAGGTATCGATTAATCAGAATAAGGAGGAACAACAAGAGAAGAGGAAATGGGATAAACATCTAGGTTGGGTTGTATTTCAGCAGGTGGAACTGGTATGGCATGCAACTTAAGGAGAGGTGCATTGACAGCATTGATCAGGCGGGATGGGTCTGATGATGTAGCCCTTGAGTAAACCATACAGAGTGTTAGCCCCAGTGTCTATAAATTGAATGAATCCTCAGAGTCACTTCCCTCGGAATCTTCGATGGAAACTATAGTCTTCTCAATTAGTGGTTACACATGATGCTGGGAACTTTCGTCCCATGAGTAGCTATCTTGGAAAAATATCTCCATTCCTAGTTTCATCTTCTTGTTAGCATGATCATACCATGATTTGGAAAAGCCACAAAAGGGTAAATCCCCACCCTTTTTGATAAAATCTTCCATTCAAGGAATCTCTCGAGATAGTCTTGGATTTTTCTAGACTTCTCTTCAGCTGAGGTTGGCAAAGCATTCTGAGTTCTTCTGCTTATGGTTGATAACCCAAACTGCAAGGAGAAAAAGATTTCTTTAATACAGTGGGTTCAAGTATTCCCTGTTGTCGTCGACCCATCCCCAGTCTAGGGATAAAGTGCATGTTCTTGAACATCTGGATCACATTAACATTTCTATGATAGTTATACCCTGAACAAACCCTATGTAATACCCCGTATTTTCATGGCTTTTAAATTATGGGATTTATTAAATTTAATTGAGATAAATTAATATAATTTTAATCCGAAATGTTGTTTTAAATATTTACTAGCGTGACAAGAGTTAGTAATTATTGGGAATATATTATTTGTTGCATATTACTGGATGAGTATAGATTTATTTTTATAATATTGTCACGTGTGAATAAAATGACAATTGTGATAATTTAAGTCGGGACGCGCTTGTGTCGTGTCGGGACTAAATGTGGATTCATAAAAGTGAATATTTTATAGGTCGTTCGTATGGTCATTTTGAGTGCGCCAATGCGTCCGGAAGGGTCGAGATAGTCAGAAAAGTGTACCCGGGGGCTTAGTTTAAGTCTCGGGGCATTTTTAGGCCTAATTAGTACCCCGGGAGGGCATTTTAGTCATTTTGTATTTTTGGGTAATTAAGCCAACGAAAATTAAAGGGGTTATATCAGATGTTTAGGTTATCTCCTAGGGTTAGATAACTCAAAACACTAGAACGGCGATTGGAGAGGAGAGGAGAGGAGAGAGCTCTCAAGGCATTCCAAGGCTCAAAACTCAACTGTTTGCACCGCCGCCACCGCCAACGCGTAGATCGCGAGACGGGGAACGCAACCACACCAATTTCAACACCAAAACAAATTTTCTGAAAATCCAAGGCAAGTGTTTATCTTGCTTATTTCGTTGATGCATCATCCATATTAGTTTAGGAGTTATTAGGATGAGATTTATGAAAGAAAAACCCAATTTGAGATAGGAAATTTTCATGTACTGATGATTTATATGATATTCTGGAAACCCTTTGTCATGTAAAGGATTAAGAGTTTGATTAAGAAAAGAGTTCTAATCAGATACAAACACTAAAAAAATTATTTCGGATGATCGGACCATTGGAATCGCTTGAAACTTTAGTTTGTTGTAGCGAACGACGAGACAGGACTACTGACAAAAATTCAGCTTGATCAGACGGTCGGATTTCTAAAACTATTATTTTTACTAGAAAGTTTTATGTTTTGAGGAATCTTAGAGAGTTTTATATTTTGAGGACTCTTCTAAGTAATAAAAAATTCAATTAAAACTCCATTTTAATTCCGATTTCGAAACCGTTTGAAATTCTCATCTTTGAAAATAAAATTTAAAATCCTTTAATGTAAGGCGAAATCTATATTTTTGGGATATTTTGCATAAGGGATAATGTAAGTATATATTAAAGGGGAGAGACACGTAAGAGAGAGTTACGTTGGAACATAAATAGATATCGACTGAATTGTACATTTGGAAGAATAGAGTCCATGAGGGTTACGTAGTAAGTTGGAAAAACCCTTCGAATTAAAGTTAGAAACGAACCATTATACTTGATAAATAATAATGGGAAAATAAGGATAAATGTTGTGAATGTGGGTTATTGGATAAACCTAAATTGATATAATGAAAGTTGTATATTTATATGATTGTGTATGCATATATTATATACTTGTGAAAATCATGCCCGCGCTACTTGCTATCCCTGAGGTTACCGCACTGGGACGATCTTATCTCGTGTGCCTTATGGGGGATATTGACTCGTACCTTAGAAGATAGGAATCCTAGGTACAGGCTATCGAATCGGTAGTCACGGTCCTAAGAGACGTGAGGGTATGTACTGACCTCTTGGACTTGGAAACTATGTTTCGCCTCAATATTGTTTGTGTATGTATTCATACAGTTCGAGAGTGATTCCGAACTTGTATTGCCTTTAGTACGATTGATACGGGGATTGGATAGCAGAGTATGCCCGCACCATAGTTTTTATGTGGGGTGCTGTTATGATATATATATTATACGAGTAGTTAATATATATATATGAAATTCTGAAATCTGGAACTGCCTACTGTGATTTGATATGTAGGACATGGTTGTTGACTCAAATTATAAATAATTGTTTTGAGAAAGTATAATATGACACTGGAAAACTTTATTGATTAATAAAGTTAAAAGGAGAACCTTGGTTACAAATTGAAATCTTACGTTTTAAATACTTGTGTTGTTCAGTTGTAAATCCTGTTAATAACCTAAGATAAGTTAAATCATTGGGAAAAGATAGTGTGGTATATGATGAGATAGACCATTGGGAAGGTTAGTGCGATAGGTGTGCACATTAGAAGAGAGGTGAGAATTTCTCAAGAGAGTGTCGCACTAATATGTTGTTGCATTGGCTTGTATCAATTTAAATACTTGCTAAACGAATTTTTAAATCATATACACTATCGGGCTATGACCCGTTTCTATTTCCTTTTCTCTCTTGTATATATATGTATGTATTACAGGTGCCCAGCCACATGGGCGTCGTACTTAGGATCCTTTGGAAGGAACGTGCTGCAGCTTAGGTGGGAGTTGCAGGCCTGTTGTTTAGACGACTTCATCCATTTGATTCTACTCCTAGTTCAGTTTTATCCACCAGGGGCATGTGTCGCCCTCTTTCTATTATTTAGTTGGTATTGTCAGAGATTGAAATTTTTACTTTCAGTACCTTTATTTCGGGATTTATTACTGTCAGGATGTTTTCCTTTAGTGTTGTAAATGTTGGGATTTATTATTGATGATTAAATTCGTGTATGTTCAATTCTATTTTTATTCTTAATGTGTGACTCTTTAGATGTTAATGGTTTAAGGTTTTATAACCGGATTTAATAAAATGAGAATAAGGTTTTAAATGGTTTTGACACTTAGATTAATTATTTAGGGTGTTTAAATTGGAAAAGTATTTTTACGACAGTGATGCTAAGAATGAACCAACTATTCACCTTGATTTTAATTTAATAAAGGAGTGATCACCTGGTATTTAATTAGGCGGGGTGTCACAGGTGGTATCAGAGCATCAGGTTCTAGTGTGCTTAGGATCTATACGGCTTATTATGCTTTCAGCGTTGCTTTGTTTGTTATAGAGCCCTATGTTTAGGATTGTCGATTCCTTTGACGAGATTTCGTTCTCCTGATATAATGTGTATACACTAGTGAATTCTAATTTCGTTCGGATGTGTGCGTGTGCCGAGCGATGACGGATGTCAAAAGAGGACCGTTAAGTGTACATCAGGAGGCAGGGCTCAGTTGAGATTATGAAATATATCCGAGAATGATGATCGTAGTCGAGGTCACCTCCATTATGGCACGAGAAGCCACGACTAGAAAGGCGACTAAGGTGCAACAATAATTTTCAAATGCTGTTATAGTCAAATGAGGTGCAAGGGAAAACTTACCCAACGTATTACAAAAACGTGTAGAGACTGTCAGTGGGAAATTTTAGAAACGCGAAAATTGTATGTGTTTACCAAAGGAGGTAAAGTATCCAAAGGCTTAAATATAGGATGGAGTGTGGTAAACTGAAAGTGAAAATTTGGACAAAATTTTCTTGGCTTTCGGGACGAAATTATAATGGTTGGAGTCAACCACCAATTTTAGAAGTGGAATGCTATGCCTATAGGAGAACCTTAGGTACAGTGTTGATCGTATGTTCCTTCCTCAACTGTTCAGGATGAGAAGTAAACGTGGTTCTGAACTCATCGCAGGAGGGCATGACAGAAGTCCAATTGTGGATATGAATCCTAATCGTTAGCAAATTTTGTATCGAAAGAGGTAGATACTAGTGGAGGAAACGACTCCAAGTGGGAGACCAACTTGTAATAATAGTTGATAATACTCGAGGAGCAAATTCTAATGGACGACCGATTCAGAGGTTGACAATGTCATATTTTGTCAATATAGATGATAACGCTTCTTTGTGGGGGAAGTTAAAGGAATCAAAGAATTTAGTCGAGAATAAGACGGAATACAACGGTGGTGGTATAGCACCACAAAAGGATGTGGATACACATCAAGAAAACCATTTAAATGCTTCAGATAGTTAAATTCTTACCAAGTGATGGTAAATTCAGTAAGTACTATTATAGATAATAACATGATCTTTATGGCCTAAAAAGCTAAGGGAACAACCGGGATGGCTAACAGAAATCGAGTCTACTAAAGTTCGAGAGAAGGACAATCCTAACCTGGTTAGTAGGATAGGTGATAAGTGGATTATGTGTTGAGGTATTTTGGTACGGAGTGAAATTGCTCGCGATAATATGTTCCAAAGTGAGAAAAAGGGACAAAAATATGGTGCCTAGTAAAGGACGATGATTAAAAATAACTTTGTTTTGGTTTGGGCAGACGTGTTACGTCCGAAAACCATTTGTGCAGTCAAGACAATTGCCAGGATGGAAGTATAAGTTGTATCCTTAGAGGATGCGGCGTGTTTATGTGACACGAGCGAGTCACCATATTTTGTTCATTACTAGATTAGCATGTGAGACGAGTTTAATGCATATCATTATAAATGTTACCATTATGTGAATATTTTTCCTTAGTATAGCGGGATTTTTCTTTGGTGATATCCGCGGGGGATGAATGAGTATATTAACAGTGTTTTATACTTTATTGAGGTTACTCGTTGTAGTGATGCGATACACGAGTATGATATTCTCTTTGTCAAAATGTTATAGAAATGGGTAGTATGATAGTGGGCATTTATTGCAAGGCTATCGGAGTAGTTACATTAGTGCAACACCTTTTGTTTTGGCGAGGCTTTACCTGTAAGAAGGTTGGACTCGCACTCATATTATCTATCCTAGAGACTTCGGAGGAGATAGTGGGCTCGAGATATTCGATACCAATGTATATATAGACTTTGTCAGTATGATTCAGTATGTACCGGGATTTACCGTTGAGCGAAAAGACTTGACTCGGTATTATGTTTAGCACTCTGGACTTAGTGATAGGAAGAGTGCAGTGTTATATTTATCCTTAAGAGATGTGGGAGTTAAGAGATATACCCCTAATGTTAGAAAAAAGGAAATTTAGATAATTTCGATCGTATGTATCCGAGGTTTATAGAATGTAATTACCATCAACCAATACGGGACGATAGTGAAATTGGTGAAACGTTCTTTGTTAAGCATAATTACAGGAGAAATTGTAACTTTTCTGTCAAGGGACGGAATAAAGGGGTATATACTATGGACGGAGGACCTAACGGATTTCGATAACCGACAATGCTAGGTAGTAGTGTATCGGGGGGGTTCCTTGTTTGGATTTTGCTTTGCGAGACATCCCACGCATGAAACTTAGCGTAAGGTTGGAAATAGGGAGACGTTTGGTCACTATTCCATGAGTTCGGTACCCTGATCGAAATGGGATCAAGTAATTATGTATGTAAGTTGGAAGTTGAATTTTGTTTTAAGGTCATTGGAGCTGGATTTTTGTGGTAGGAAAGCATTGAAAGTTATCCCCACGAGTTGAGGGGTGGAACGATGATAAGGAGAATTTAAGAATTTTGATTTCTAGGGTGATTGAGAGTACCCAAATGTCATAACCTCGTACAGAACACAAGGTGAATAAAGAGTTGGAATGATTTTTAGCATGGATTATCTAGAAAGAACTTTATATTATACAAAAGAGATGACCTGTAATTATTTTTATGAATAGAACTTTAGTGATTTATTTTGGTTGTTGTACCTATTTGGGAAAAATTGTTGTACTTATCTGAGGAAGGTTGAGAATTATTATTCCTCTTTTATTGTCATGGAATTTGAATGCCCTATTCCTTCTATTCCGTTGAATTTAGTTAGTCCTACAGATGAGTAGCACGCCATTCGCTCTCCCAGGGCGGTCGGAGTGTTGCAAAAATGTGGGCATCTTGGTTAACTACAGTTAAAATAGTCCGAGTCAAAGGGACGTGGTAATAGACGTGTGAAATATATGTTTGTGGGACTAGTATAACGAAGTGGAAGTGATAGAGTGGATTAAACGTCACATGAGGGGCGATAATCCATACATAAGTGTGCAATTAGAATAGCACGCCCTAACTTGATTGGAAGGCTGTGGGAAGCCATTCAAGAATTGGTATTCCTTGAATAGAGTAGAATTTAATTGTTATGAAGCACACCCGGAGCGGAGTTGTTATTAGTCAAGTGTGAGAGCGACTTGCGCATAAAAAGAGTAATGATGTTAGTATAGTATAAGAGATCCAGAAGTGCGCTTCGTGGAGAGAAGAGCACGGGTCGGAACTTTCGGCATACTCCAAGGAAAGAAGGGGAGTATTACGTGTCACTTAATGTGAGACATTTCAAGGGAAGAATCGATGTTTAGCGAGACGTAGTGAGTAGTCTCTACATGCACTGCCCATAGGTAAGGTTTGGTTGAAAAAGGAGAATCAACCAAAGAATTTTGTGTTTATCGAAAATTCCTGAAATTGGAAGAGGTTGGTAAAGTCGGTAAAGTTCTTGGATGGGTTGCCATCCTCAAAACAAGATCAAGGGTTTATCCCGAACATGTGAATTAAGTCGCCGAGAAGGAAGTGATTGATATTCCTTTGGGCTGGCTTACAATATTAACTAGTATGCCCCAGACTTCCTTTGAAAGGAAGGATCGTGCCAGTGCATGGTCCGGCGCAGTATAAATTTCTGAATCGAGATGAGATTGGTGAATCCCACCTTTGATATGGGATTTCAGGAACCATCGGAGATAAGATTTCGTTTCGAGTAGGATGTATCACCCTTAGCCAGGGAATAAGCGCATGGTGATTAAAGATTAGTGGAGCCACGTGAAGGAGATTTTGTAATCTTGGTACGATGATTTCAAGAATGCTCTGTAGAAGCACTCGTACATGTTTGTCGCGTACGAGGTACTTATTAAGGTTTTGTTATGGAAGAACCTCGACTATTCTCCTTCCGTATGTTTAGAGGAGAGTAGATAATCAGAATTTTTGGATCGGTCGAGAAAATATCCGATAACTATGGTGGAATTCCACGACTGTCTTAGGCAGTCAAGAGTGGTCAAATGTTCGTATGATCTTCTCAGAATGGGAATTTTGTGTATGAATAAATCCGAGTAGTTGTCATGTAGTGAGGTGCGGCCTCCTAATGATAGTGACATAATGGAATTTATAACGTATAGACGTAACCTATTCAAATGTTGTCAGTTGGGAGTGAAATGTGAAGTGTCTCCAATGAGAATGTAAAACAATGTTGCTGTGAGGAAAAAGCTATAGTGATTGAGAGTCGTACTATGTAGATAGTTTGCGTACTGACAAGGATATCCAGAATTGTGCAACCTGGTAGGCCTTATTTTCCGAATTTCAGGACGAAATTCCGTTATTAGGGGGGAAGTATGTAATACCCCGTATTTTCATGGCTTTTAAATTATGGGATTTATGAAATTTAATTGAGATAAATTAATTTAATTTTAATCCGAAATGTTGTTTTAAATATTTACTAGCGTGACAAGAGTTAGTAATTATTGGGAATATATTATTTGTTGCATATTACTGGATGAGTATAGATTTATTTTTATAATATTGTCACGTGTGAATAAAATGACAATTGTGATAATTTAAGTCGGGACGCGCCTGTGTCGTGTCGGGACTAAATGTGGATTAATAAAAGTGAATATTTTATAGGTTGTTCATATGGTCGTTTTGAGTGCGCCAACGCGTCCGGAAGGGTCGAGATAGTCAGAAAAGTGTACCCGGGGGCTTAGTTTGGGTCTCGGGGCGTTTTTAGGCCTAATTAGTACCCCGGGAGGGCATTTTAGTCATTTTGTATTTTTGGGTAATTAAACCCACGAAAATTAAAGGGGTTATATCAGATGTTTAGGTTATCTCCTAGGGTTATATAACTCAAAACACTAGAACGGCCATTGGAGAGGAGAGGAGAGAGCTCTCAAGGCATTCCAAGGCTCAAAACTCAACCGTTTGCACCGCCGCCACCGCCAACGCGTAGATTGCGAGACGGGGAACGCAACCACACCAAATTCAACACCAAACCAGATTTCTGAAAATCCCAGGCAAGTGTTTATCTTGCTTATTTCTTTGATGCATCATCCATATTAGTTTAGGAGTTATTAGGATGAGATTTATGGAAGAAAAACCCAATTTGAGATAGGAAATTTTCATGTAGTGATGATTTATATGATATTCTGGAAACCCTTTGTCATGTAAAGGATTAAGAGTTTGATTAAGAAAAGAGTTCTAATAAGATACAAACACTAAAAAAAAATGAGATGATCGGACCATTGGAATTGCATGAAATTTTAGTATGTTGTAGCGAACGGCGAGACAGGACTGCTGACAAAAATTCAGCTTGATCAGACGGTCGGATTTCTAAACTATTATTTTTACTAGAATTTTTTATGTTTTGAGGACTCTTAGAGAGTTTTATATTTTGAGGACTCTTCTAAGTAATACAAAAATTCAATTAAAACTCCATTTTAATTCCGATTTTGAAACCGTTTGAAATTCTCATCTTTGAAAATAAAATTTAAAATCCTTTAATGTAAGGAGAAATCTATATTTTTGGGATATTTTGCATAAGGGATAATGTAAGTATATATTAAAGGGGAGAGATACGTAAGAGAGAGTTACGTTGGAACATAAATAGATATCTACTGAATTGTACATTTGGAAGAATAGAGTCCATGAGGGTTACGTAGTAAGTTGGAAAAACCCTTCGAATTAAAGTTAGAAATGAACCATTATACTTGATAAATAATAATGGGAACATAAGGATAAATGTTGTGAATGTGGGTTATTGGATAAACCTAAATTGATATAATGAAATTGGTATATTTATATGATTGTGTATGCATATATTATATACTTGTGAAAATCATGCCCGCGCTACTTGCTATCCCTGAGGTTACCACGCTGGGACGATATTATCTCGTGTGACTTATGGGGGATATTGACTCGTACCCTAGAAGATAGGAATCCTAGGTACAGGCTATCGAATCGGTAGTCACGGTCCTAAGAGACGTGAGGGTATGTACTGACCTCTTGGACTTGGAAACTATCCTTCGCTTCAATATTGTTTGTGTATGTATTCATACAGTTCGAGAGTGATTCCGAACTTGTATTCCCTTTAGTACGATTGATACGGGGATTGGATAGCAGAGTATGCCCACACCATAGTTTTTATGTGGGGTGCTGTTATGATATATATATTATACGAGTAGTTAATATATATATGAAATTCTGAAATCTGGAACTGCCTACTGTGATTTGATATGTAGGACATGGTTGCTTACTCAAATTATAAATAATTGTTTTGAGAAAGTATAATATGACACTGAAAAACTTTATTGATTAATAAAGTTAAAAGGAGAACCTTGGTTACAAATTGAAATCTTACATTTTGAATACTTGTGTTGTTCAGTTGTAAATCCTGCAAATAACCTAAGATAAGTTAAATCATTAGGGAAAGATAGTGTGGTATATGACGAGATAGACCATTGGTAAGGTTAGTGCGATAGGTGTGAACATTAGAAGAGAGGTGAGAATTTCTCAAGAGAGTGTCGCACTAATATTTTGTTGCATTTTCCTGTATCATTTTAAATACTTGCTAAATGAATTTTGAAATCATATACACTATCGGGCCCTGACCCGTTTCTATTTACTTTTCTCTCTTGTATATATATGTATGTGTTACAGGTGCCCAGCCACAGGGGCGTCTTACTTAGGATCCTTTGGAAGGAACGTGCTGCAGCTTAGGTGGGAGTTGCAGGCATGTTGTTTAGACGACTTCATCCATTTGATTCTACTCCTAGTTCAGTTTTATCCAGCAGGGGCATGTGCCGCCCTCTTTCTATTATTTAGTTGGTATTGTCAGAGATTTAAATTTTTACTTTCAGTACCTTTATTTCGGGATTTATTACTGTCAGGATGTTTTCCTTTAGTGTTGTAAATGTTGGGATTTATTATTGATGATTAAATTCGTGTATGTTCAATTCTATTTTTATTCTTAATGTGTGACTCTTTAGATGTTAATGGGTTAAGGTTTTATAAATGGATTTAATAAAATGAGAATAAGGTTTTAAATGGTTTTGACACTTAGCTTAATTATTTAGGGTGTTTAAATTGGAAAAGTATTTTTACGACAGTGATGCTAAGAATGAACCAACTGTTCACCTTGATTTTAATTTAATAAAGGAGTGATCGCCCGGTATTTAATTAGGCGGGGTGTCACACCCTATCTTTAAAATCATCCCATGTTAAGAGTAGAAGTGGTTCAACTCAAAAACCAGATAAAATCATATCATTTTTCCCTTATTCTATTTCTAGTACTGGATTATTGGTGCTTGCATTCTTAGCATTATCATTGTCACTCAAGATGGTGATCACATTCCCAGTGATGAAGAACTTTAGCTTTTGATAAAGGGACGAGGACATACCCTTGTATTATGGAGCCATAGTCGTCCAAGCAACAGATTGAAACAAACCGGGATGTCGATGACTTGGAATTCAACAATACGATTTATAGGGCCGACCCCTATTATAAGCTTTATGGATTCCATAACTTCTCAACGAGTATTATCATGAGCGTGCACCGTGGCAGAGGTTGGAGCAAGGTCACTCACTTTCAGTCCCAAGCAATTGAGGGTTCTCAATGGGCAAAAATTAAGAGTTGATCCATTATCGATAAGTGAAAGTGGGACGGTCTTTCCCATGACTTCGATAGAGATATTGATATAATAGTTGTGATTTGGCCCAATATTAGGGATTCCTTCTTCGGAGAAAGAGAGCTATCTAGTAGAGGTTAAGCATCCAACCAAATTCACTACTACTTCTTCTGGTACCGTCGAAAAAGGGACTGTAGGCCCGATGAGTAGTTTTATCAAGGTATTCCGTTGTAGCTGGGAAGATATAAAGATCCCCACATAGTGATGTTAGCTTGGGTCTTCTTTAACTGATCAAGGATATTTCCCTCTTCGAGGGTCATTTCTGGCATAGGAAGATTCTTAACACCTTTTCCCTTATTAATTGTTAATGACAGCGGGTTTAAAACTTGATAATGCGTCCCTGATCTAGTCATATGGTTCACAGACGAGGGAAAAAATAAAAACCCCATTTCCTCGTCTATCTTAGGTTGTTCAACCACCTTGTTGATTTTTCCTAGCAACTCCTCAAATGATATCAGTTTGCATATGGTAAGTATTGGGCTAGTCCTTTTTGGGCTTTGTTCTTCATCTGAACTATCTAATTCCTCCCCCCATCCGGTGGCAACGACATCATCTCTCTACGAGAAGTCAATACACTCCACAACCTTAATGGTCTCGTCATATAGAACCTCCCATTCGACGGGGAGATGTAGAAGTGAAGGGACCAGGCGCCCCTGTAATTTTAAAGGGACCAGGTAACCCTATAGTTTCAAAGCATCAATTAGCTCGGACATGCTATAAATTTCATCGGTCTATCGATATAAGTCTGCCATGATCTAGACCACATCATCTAAACTGACTTCATCGATTGTACCACCCAATTCTTTGACTATAGAGCCCATTTCTGAGCTTCCAAGAACACTGTACTGAATATCTGGTAGTCAGTGGTCATCTCTGAGGAAATTTCATCCCGAACTCCGGTAGTTGGTTTGATACTGCTGATAATTCCATATATTTCCCTCCAAAATGGGTATGGTCGACAATGCATCTCTAGATATAAGTGATAGAGCATGATCGAAAAAATGGATAGGGTGCAAGGGAAAATATGGGCAAACTTGGAGGGGTTTAGGGGAATATATGGGTATGATGAGTAATTTACTGGGTACGATCTGGGTAGAAGGATCAAATTCTGGGTCTTTTTCTAGGAAGATGGAATTTATATGATTTGGGAGTAAATTGTGGGCAGTGTTTGGTTTATGATTGGCTAGTGGGGTGATGATACCTCGGTCAATTAGACCTTGGATTAAATTTCATAGGTAAAAACATTGATCAGTGGTATGAATGGTAGTTTGGTGAAAGTCGCAATGGCCATCTGGTTCGAAATTTTTGGGAAGTGGGTTTGGTAATGAATGAGGGTCCAGTGGCTTCATAATATTTTGGCTTAAAAGGGCCTGACAAACATTAAAAAGGGGAGTGTGAGGCTCGGTGTATTTGTTTTTGACCATGTTAGGGCGTCTTTCTGGTGCCCATGAAGTGGAAGGCTAAGAGATGTTGTTGATGGTTGAAACTGTGGTATTGGCAGGCTTCGCATACTTTTTGGGAGTGAATTGTCCAGACACTTTTTTCGATTCAACTTCTGTTTAGGCAAGACTTTCTTTGATTTCTACTCCTACTTCTCAAAGGGATAAAAAATGAGGGTAGTATTGTCATCCCATCGTCGCTTGAACATGGGGTAAAAAGTTCTTCTTCTTAATACTGGCTTTCTCCTCTTCGAAGGGCCGATTGGTCATGGTGGCTGCTTTCTCTATCCACCTTGCTATGAAGTCACTGACTAATTCCCTAAGATTCTGTTTGAGAAGTTCTAAATTGCGGCGAGTAACCTCTAACTGTTCGTTATACTTGTACTGTGATATGAATTCACGGGCAACATCCTCCCAACTGCGGAATTTGGACTCCTTGAGCGATAAGAACCATCGAAAAGCGTTGTCCTTCAAAGTCTGCTAGAAAATTAGGGCCGTGATTTCCTCGGAGGCACCTAGGAGAGTCATGTCTCGGTGGTAACTTCGGAGATGAACAATTGGGGGTCCACTTACCCCTAACTTCTCGATGTTGGTCATCTTGAACTTTTTCAATAGCCTTGCTTTAGGATAGGGAGACATCTATGTGTAATCCATGTAGTTCCCAGAGATTCGAACTTGGTCAAATTTCTTGGTCAACATCTTGAGGTCTTCCTTGACCTTGTTCAATTATTCCTCCTTCAGATCAATAATTATGGGTACGTTGGCCCCTGGCTAGGCAAGATTTGGCGTAGGAAACTAGGCCGGTGGTGGCTCATTAGCAAAGGGGCATGTGGAGCGTGTTGATATTCCTCGGGGACCCAAATGGGCTCGGGTATGGGCGAGTCCATAGAATGATGGAAGAAGACCTTGGGCTCTTTAGGAACAGGGACCCAGTTTTATTACACCTTATGAAGCTCGATTTGAAGGTTGTCAATCTTGGTAGTGAGTTGGGCTAGGAGCGTCATCAAATGCGACTTCACATTCGGTACTTGGTCTGTGTTCTCCATGGAAAATGGATGAAGATGAATTCCGAACTCAGAGGAATTAGCGAGGGAACTGACGAAGCCTCGGGGCGGTTTGATGGAAAATCGAAGCTAATGGGAGCCAGGCTAGTGCGATTGGCGTGAGAAGGAGAAAAATTCGAATTTATTTTTTAAAGGGAAGAGTGAAAATTGTTATTATTGAAAAGGAAGAAAAGTGTTTTTGACATTTTTTTGGAACAGATGAGGACATAATGCTTTTTGGTAAAATGGATGAAAAATACTTTTGATATTTATGATAAAAGGAAGGAAAATGTTTTTGGGTATTTTGATAAAAAGGGGGAAAAATGTTTTTGACACTTTTTGTAAAGAAAGAGGAAAAACGAGAAAAAAAGGGTCTCAGCATGACTATTTATTATTATGTTCTCACTTGTATTAGATTTACCTAAATGCAAAAAGAAATGTCGGACGGGACCCAAGCCTGGGAAAATTGGGTTTGAAAAAGTATATAAAACATGGTTGGACTTGTAACCAGGCTCATGGACAGGGTCCCATTTAAAAAAGGCAAAATCGCTCGAAAATTTGTGTGGCATAACGACCCATCATTTCGATAAAGTTTCGATTAGAAATCGAAAAACTAAATATGAGTGCCCTAGGTTTGACACCTATATGAGGGTATGCAGTTGTTGGGTTAATTTGAACTATCCCCCTCTTTGGCATGACTTCCATGTTATACATCTTGCTTTTGAGGGAAATCGGTACGTGTGGACAACACATTTGACATACATGAGTGTATGTGAATTGCCTCACTATATACCTCATGGGGACAATAGGTGTGAGAGTGAATTCGATATACCTGACGTACGTGAACGAGTTCCCTGTAATATACTGCACGTCATGACTTGGCTCATGTGGTACGATGCAGGGGGACCGTTCGATATACGTCGAAAGTACTTGGTTAAAGGAAGTTGAGAGTCATATTGCTTACGCTAACTGCGACCTATCGGACCAACGCCCATCACGAACCCCCCAATTTCGAGACAAAATTTGGTCAATAGCCATTCTCTTTAGTGATGTAGGGTGCAAAATGCATGATTCTTGATTAGCATATTATGGAGAGAGTATCTTTTGATGAGAATTAAGTAGGGAATAATGTACAAGTATAAAAAATAAATCAAACATGGAGCATGAAGATTATACTAAGCGTAGATATATGTGATTGAGTGATGTGTGAATATCTACAAATGAGTGTCTGACAAGTGTGAGTGAGCATGGATATATGCAGGTGTGATAAGTGGAGGTGTGTGTTGGTGACACCTAAACATGGATATTCTAAGTGGTGTGTACAACATGTGGATATAAGTGATCCTAGGTGCACCTAGTGTGAAGTGTACATGGAGAGTACCTATAAGTGTGTGAGTGAGTAGTGATATAAACATGAGGTTATATAAGTGAAAGAAATAATAGAGGAGAAAAGAGGGAACATACAAATAGGCGCATACGCACGCAAGTAGAAAAACAGAACACCCATGTAAATAGAGTCTAGCCCTCTTATGAAAAAATTTCCCTAACGGAGTCGCCATTATGGCCCATCCTAGAATTCCCTCCTCGCTCCTTCTGTGGGTGCGGGTAACAGAAGGGGGAGAAAGGTCTCTCGCCCTCTTACTCTAGAGTGGCTCGGTCGTCGTCGGTGTGGGGTGAATGTAAAGATATGGAGTCACCAGCCTATTTTGCACAAAAACATGCAAAAGAACATGTTTTCTCTTCAAGAGATAGGCATCAAAGATAAACCGATGGGTACGAAACTAATAATTCGAAGGTTCGAGGGGTATGTTATGGAATGGGAAGGTGTTAGGCACCTATCTCACCCTTTCAGTATCTCATGGGCTTGTGTTATTGTTTTCCTTTAGTTCTCCGTGAAATGTGTGTGCATGTATATATAAGGGAGATCAAAATCGTCCAACTCATACCATGGAAGAGATAGAGTGAGGTCATCAATAGGAATGTTTCCAAAAATAATATTAAATATTAAATATATGATTTATATTTTTATCGTGATATTGCTAGTTATAATGAAACGATAACATGTGTTCGATAAAATTCTAAGGATCACCAACATAATATGTATTAAAATAATGCAAGAATATAATAAATGAGGAAATGGGTAATTTAGGAAATTGTAAAGTTGTAAAATTGGACTCGAGTGTCGAGTTTTAACCCGAAACACCTAGGTAGCCTATAAAGACATCAAAGTCCATGTATTTTGCATGCAACTTAGGCGTGGGGTTTATCCCATAGATTCAAAGGGGATTTTATTATATGCGCGTGTGTAGAAAATGTGTTTTAGTTTTGGAAAAGTGTGATGGATAATCTTGTTGGAATTTATAGGTATAACCTTCTTCTTGTTTTTTTTTTATAGAAACTAAAGTATGTGTAATATAACTAATAAAAATGTGAGATATTACCAAGTATGAAATAAAGCAAAAGATAAATTATGAGTTGATGTAATTAATGCAAAAATAAGAAATTTAAAGAGAGAGGTAAGGATTTGGACCTTCTTTGAAGAAAAAAACTTGATCTTGATCTTGGATGAACTCCCATGACGGTTGAGATGAATTTCGGATCAGAGAGAATGAGATTTTTTCAAATTGGGTGTGAAAAGGATGGGAATTTAAAATGGAATGGAATTTCACAAAAGGAAACTCCATTGATTGCAAGAGAATTTTATTGAGATCATTGATGTTGATGGATCTGAGGTATGTCTTGGGAGTTTGGTCATGCCCTCTATTTATACATCAAGGAGGGGTACCGATCGTCATGGTCCCAGCCGTGTCAATCGGCAGTCTCGTGCAGATTTTTCTGGAAAAATGGTCGTAGAATGCAATTCTTTGATCCAAATCATGCAGGGGCATATTATTATAAAGTTAATTCAGAGACCTTCAACAGTCCTTGGATTGCTCCTAGGTCTGGAGTTGACTTTAGGTCAAACGTGGCTCGAAAGCATTCAACGATTCTTTGGATGGTAGATCCGCTCGAAAGCATTCATCGATTTTTGGTCAAGTGCAAGTCTTCTAAATGGCCAAAATCTAGAAGAAACTTTAATGATTGGATCATCTGTAAGAACTGGGGACTTGATGATTCTCTTTTTCTTAGTAGCTAATTGTATTGTCCCCTTGGGTAGGATTTTGCTTTGGTTTGGACAGTAGGTCCTAATTATTTTTCTTTTCCTTGGATTAATTTCATCTACAAAATTGATTCCATAGGGGGTATGCCCCATTTTTTTGTCTTGTATATCATTTCTTTCGTTTTATAGCATTCTTATTTACCAAATAAAAAAAGATTGTCGGACGAAAACAAATCAAATGGTAAGTCAGAATCATGCATGGGGTGGATCGTTGGAAAGGTTATGTGAGGTACTTCGATATTCAAAAGAGCTTCGCTCATTTTGAAAAGTTGAACTTGGTCAACTAGGGCCCGAAAGTGCCCGGTGACCTTTCAAAGTAAAACGGATTTTTCGACTGTATTGTAAGGATGATTCGGGCATACGGTGGACAGTTAGAAAGGGTATTCAGTGCCCTTCGAAGAATAATTCAATCTCGTTCGAGCTGAAGAGTTAACCTTGATCAAACGGAGCCCCAGAGCGCCTGGTGGAATCCGGATCAATTTTTAAGGGAAGATGGATCGTTCGTCTGAACAATTGTGTCGTTTTATGCATGGGGGGGACTGTTGGAAAGTGGTTTCAGTGCCCTTAGAAGATCCAAAGAGCTTTCACTCTGACGATGAAGTTGACTGGGGAAAAATCCAAGCCCGGGAGCTCCCAGTGGCCTCTAAATCAATTTTTGGTAGTAAAATGGTATGTTCGTCCATACCATTACACCGATTTGCACAAGGGGCAAACCGTTGAAAAAAGGATTTAAAGTCCTTTGAATATTCATTGATCTTTTTATCCAAATATAGTATGATATCCCACCTTGGGAATTTACTAAATTATATGTGAATTATACATGGGAGGAGATTGATTATAAATATAAAGGAAATCATTGCATTATATAGAAGGATTACTGTTTATAAAAATCCATCCCTCCATTAAAAATGAGTTTGTATCCCCTATATGAGGTAGTGAAATTAATGGGTAAAAGAAGAAGGATTGGATTTAATGGAAAGTGACGTTATCTCGACCACTCATTCAAACGATGCTCATGTCATTCGAATGACATGAGTGTGTCGTTCAAACGACGACCTCGGTTATATGAACGATTCCCCTTTTGCGTCATATCTGCATGCGCTGTCAACCGTTCGTTGGCCAAGGCCATTTCAGGCCAGCCTTGGGCCTGGCCATTTCGACAGAAGTATATCTTATGATTTAAAGGTCTCTAGTTTTATAAATAATGGAGAGGGAGTGAGGCATGAGCTGTCAACATACCCACCTATGGATCCTATGTGTCGTCGAACAAAGAAAGAGGAAATTGATACCTGATATAGAAATTGCTAGTAAAATAGGGTTTCTTTAGTTGGTAAGCTTATCAGTGGTTGGATTATAAGAGGGAGAGAAAACAGTGTGTAACCATAACCCACCTCATTTTATGCTGAAGACTTAAACTCTCTATAGAATTCACAGTTCCTCTCCCCCCTCCCAAACTGTTTTCCTCCGTTTCTTTCCTTAGCCTAGTGTTAAGCATTCACACCTCAGTAATAGCTATTCTCTCCACTGTTAAAATAGGAATACGAAGAATACGAGAGTTGTTGTTAGGGATTTGAGGGTTAATTAATGAGATATTTTAAGAAGATGAATATATTGCTAGAGATTTTGAAGAGGGTTCTTGGTGGAACTTTCATGGAGGTTGTTTGGTGGAGCTTTTTGTGACTCCCTTTAGGGCCACTTTTGGAGGTGGGAGAGTCACCCATATTCATCACCACCACCATCTTTGGAGTTATTTAGGTGGGGTAAACTATCCTTATTATGTTAAGACTCTGTTTGACAAATATGGTAGTCCTGTTGTTGATTGATTAAGAGTAGGATTATTGTGATATTGTGATGTGTTCTTAAATCTGAAAATAACCATTTTGATAGAATAAAAATGATAGAAAATATATTGTTATGTATTTTCTATTAAATCTAAAAGTATCCATTTATGTGGAATAAAAATGCTAGAAAATATCATTATTGTGTATTTTCTATTAAATCTGAAAATATCCATTTTTATGGAATAAAAATGCTAGAAAATATTATTGTTGTGTATTTTCGATTAAATTTGAAAATATCCATTTTTATGGAATAAAAATGCTAGTAAATATTATTGTTGCATATTTTCGATTAAATTTGAAAATAGCCATTTTTATGGAATAAAAATGCTAGGAAATATTATTGTGGTGTGTTTTCCTAATAAATAAAAAAATAGACATTTTTATGAAATAATAATCTGTGTTGACATTATTTTGGTGTATTTCTAGTAAAAATATAGAATAAAAATTTTATGGAATAAAAATGTAAGAAATGTCATTTCGATGTAATTTTGGTGAAAAGGAAATAATAAACATTTTTATTATATAAAAATGTAAGGAAATATTATTTTAGTGTAATTCTAGGGAAAGGAAATAATGGGAAGTTTTATGAAATAAAAATGTGGAACGATGCTAATAATATTGTCCAATATTTGTGAATTAAATATTTTTAAGTTCTTGCAAAGTGGAGACTTTATGAATAAATGGACATTTGTTGAGTTTAAAGAAATCGATAACATGTCTTTATTACATGAAATGCATGTGTAAATCCACTTGGTAGGATATAGTGTTTAAAGTCCACTTTTGATGCATATAAACTTGTAGTATTTTGGTAATAAATATGTGCTCAAGTTTAAAGAAAGTCTTTTCGGGTTTAAGCAAGACAAATGAAAATTTGGGAACTTAAAACATGAGGAGTGTTATTTTATGTGTTCAAAGTGTTAAAGTGGCAAGTGTGAGAATTAGCAAAGTGTGGTATTAAATAAGTGTTAAAATGGCTAAAGCGTTAAATGTTAAGTTGAAACTTAATGTAAGGACACAAATTTCCAATTTCGTCCATATGTAATTTTGGCTTAATTCCGGACAAAACCATTTGAGTCATAGGTTAGAAGTTTGTTCCTATCAAGCCTATGATGTTTAAAGACGTAGCAGCCAAGATTAAAAGTTTCATCCTTGCCGAGTTTCGTGCCACATGTTTCATGTCATAAATATTGAAGATTCCAAGTCTCCAAAGGTATGAATGCACTATTATATATATAGGAGATTGGAAAATATTTTATGGGTGTTATTTTTTGTCTAAACAACTTTTATATTCAGAAAATCACTTTAGAACTTTTTTTTTATAAAAGTCTTTGGGCTTTAAAATGAAAAACAAATTTTTTTGAATTTTCGTTCGAATTGTCATTCGAACGAGATTGTCGTTTGAACGAGAACTCGGACGAGTCTTCTAACGAGTTTAAGAAATTTTTCTCTGAATTGTCGTTAGAAACTCCTTCGAACGAAGTCGTTCCAACGAGCTCGTTCGAACGAGTTTTGCCCCCCAAACTCTGAATTTTAATTAGAAGTGGTCGTTGGAACGAGAATGCATCAGTTTTTGTTTTTCCCTCCATTTTTTCCTACTACTTTTCCCCACTACTTTTGCTAGTTTTATACACATAGGGGCAGCATTTTTCAAGAAACTTTTGAGAGGTTTCTGTAATACTCCGTATTTTTATGCTATATTTAATTTGGGGATTTATTAAATTTAATGTGACTGTTATTAAATAAAAATCCGGAAATTAATTATGTTATAATTATTAACGTGACTAGAGTTAGTAATTATGGGAAACTCGTTGAATATTACTAATGAGCATAGTAATATATTATATTGGTTATATTAAATGTCATAAGTGAATTAAATGACTATTTCAGAAATTTAAGTAAGGACGTGCCCGTGTCACGTCGGAACTTATTTTGTCAAATAAAAAGTGAATATTTTATAAGTTGTCCATATGGTCGTTTTGAGTGCGCCAACGCGTCCGGAAGGGTCGAGTTAGTCAGAAAAGTATACCCGGGGGGTTAGTTTGGGCCCCGGGGCGTTTTTAGGCCTAATTAGTGATCCGGGAGGGCATTTTGGTCTTTTTCCAAAATAGGGTAATTAAACCCACGAATTTTAGCAGCCTTTATTAGCTGGTTAGGCTAGCCATTTAGGGTTAGAACATTCAGAACCCTAAGACGGCCATTGGAGAAGAGAGGAGAGACCTTTCAAGGTGATTCAAGGCCAAAACACCTCCGTTTGCACCACCGTCACCACCACCGCGTAGATCGCGAGGAGGAGAACACAACCACACCAAAATCAACAGGAAATCAGACTTCTGAAAATCCCAGGCAAGTGTTTAACTTGCGTATTTCGTTAGTGCAATGTTCATATTAGTTTAGGATTAATTAGGAATGTAATCCATGTAAGAAAACCCCAAATTTTGATAGGAAATTGCATGTAGAGAAGATTAAAACCTTATGCTGGAAACTCTTGATGTTATAGATGTATTACCCACGAATTTTGATGTTATATGAGGAAGAAATTCTGGAGAAAAACTGAATTGGATAATAGTTATGAAAACTTTAGGGTTCTTGATGTTTAGATGAGATTTTGGATTGTTTAACCATGATTAATGATGTATACACGCATGCTGAATGTTAAAAACGCCTGGAATTATGTTAGTATGTTAGTAGCAGACTTTTGGGTCGATTAGTGTTGGAAAATATGGTTATTGATGATGAGTTTTGATGAATTCCGTCACTGCAGTTTCTGCAGAATTTTTGCCCAGACCTGCTTGATCGATCGATCGAGCCTAGAGCATCGATCGATCGAAGGTTCGATAGATCGAGCCCCAAGCTTCGATCGATCGACCCCTCCTGGCAGACTCCTATTTCCCTTGTTTAATTAGTTAACTTAAGTTTATCGTGAAGTAATCTTTGGGCATCGTAAATACAATAATTCAGGAGACATTAAGGACTAGTAGGGTATATGGATAAATGTTAGAACCCTTAATCTTCAACGAGAATGGTATTTATGAGTTATTTACTTTAGGTTGGTAGATTTATGAATTTAAAGGGTGAGGTGCGTAAGAGAGTCACGTTGGAATCAAATAAAGTCACGTACTGAATTTCAGATTAGTGAGGATATAATACATGAGTGTTAGGCAATAAGGGAGAAACCCTTCGAGTTAAGGTTAGGAATGAAACCGTATGCGTAATTCTTTAAATGTGCAATTAAGAATAAACGGTATAATTACGGGTGATGAGAAGAACCTATATTAATATGATAAAATGGTATATTTATATGATTGTGTGTACATATATTATATACATGTGAAAAACATACCGCGCTACTTGCGATCCTTGAGGTTACCGCACTGGGACAGTCTTATCTCGATGGGACCTTTATGGGGGATATTGACTTGTACCCTAGAAGATAGATATCCTTGGTAGAGGCTATCGAATTGATAGTTCAGACGGTCCTAAGAGACGCGAGTATGTGCCATCCTCTTAGAGACTTGGAATCTATGCTTCGCCTCGATATTGTTTGTATATGTGTTAATACAATTCGAGAGTGATTCCGAATTTTTATTCCCCTTGATTTGAGTGGTATGGGGTTTGGATAGTGGAAGTATGCACGCACCATAGTTATTCGGGGTGCTGTTATATATATATTATACGAGTAGATAATATATATATATATATATGAGATTATGACAATTGAAACTGTCTACTGCAATGTGATAGTAGAACATAGTTGTTAACGCATATTATTAAATACTTATACTGAAAAGTATAATATGTCACTGGAAAACTTTATCGTTTTTATAAAGTTAAAAATAGGGAATTTTGGTTACAAATTGGAACATCTTTTAAAAAAAAAATGGAATCGCGTATTGTAAATTTTTCGGGTAATCTAAGTTAAGTTAAATCTTTTAGAAAGCCAAGTGCGATAGTTGATAAATGAACCGTTGGGAAGGTTAGTGCGATAGGTGTGCACATTAGAAGAGAGGTGAGTATTTTCTCAAGAGAGAGACGCACTAATATGATTTTCATTGGCCTGTATCAATTTAAATACTTGCTAAATGTATTTTAAATCAAACACACTTTCGGGCTCTGACCCGTTTCTTTCTCTCTCTCTCTCTTGTATATATATATGTGTATATTTTCAGGTGCCCAGCCACAGAGGCGTCTTGCTTAGGATTCCTTGAGAAGAACGAGCTGCAGCTTAGGTGGGAGTTGCAGGTCACTTGAGTAGACGGCTTCTGTTATTGACTCCACTCCTATTACTCTCATTTATTGGGCACGTGTCGCCCTTTTCATCATTTCATTTGTTGTTAGCACTTTGTATTTCATTTATTTCCAGTATTGTTCTATGGGATTTATTCAGGATGGATTTGTGGTTTTAGTTTCATTTGATGTCATTCGATTGACGAATGCATTATGTTATTTGGTTTATTGTGGTGTGATTCTTTATTGTAGAAATGTTGTTTTAATTAAAATAAATCTTTTTCTTTAATTAAAATTTGGAAAGTTTTGTATGGAAAATGTTTTGACACTTAGCTTAATTATTTAGGGTGTTAAATTGGAAAAAATTATTTTTATCGACAGTGATGCTGAGAATGAACCAATTGTTTACCTTGATTTAATTTAATAAAGGAGTGATCGCCTGGTATTTAATTAGGCGGGGTGTCACAGGTGGTATCAGAGCCAGGTTCTAGTGTCCATAGGATCTGTACGGCTTGTCTTCGCTTTTAGCTTAATGTTATTGCTATAGAGCCCTATTTTTAGGACTGTTGTATTCTTGCTTTTACGTTTAAGTCTTCAGCTATTCGAGATTTGTTGATAACTGTAGACTAATAAACTTGTTCACGTTTCAGATGCCTCCGAGACGTGCTCCGAAAGATAGGCGTGCCCAAGCCGAGCAACCAGCAGCTCCGGCACCAAGCGCAATGAATGCGAATGAAGTAGCCGCCATTGTTGCTCAGGCGGTAAATGCTACAATAGCGGTGATTCATCAGGCTCCACCCTAGGTTCAGGTAGTGTCGCCAGTACCAGCACAGCTTCCATCCGCATGGGAGAGGGTTCGGGATGCTTTTCAGAAAGCGCATCCCCCTGAGTTTTCTGGTAGCTCCGATATTGTTACTGGCAGCTAATGGAAGAAAGACATCCAGCGGCACCTCCGTATGTATGAGTGCACTGAAGTGTAGAAGCAGCTATTGGCTTCTTTCAAGCTGGTGGGAGTCGCATTACAGTGGTGGGAGTCCACTACTACTTTGGAGGAGAGGGACACGATCCCTATTCAGTTGTTCTGGGAGCGGTTTGACCGCAAGTATTTTCCACCCGCAGTGCAGACTGAGATGAGGCGGAAATTACTAAATCTAAAGCAGGAGAACCTTACTGTAGCTGAGTATGAGGAGGAGTTCACGAGGCTTCTCACTATTGTGCCGGAAGAGGCACCCACTGAGGGCAAGAAGATTTTGTTGTTTGCCGACGGGTTAGCTTGGAGGATCCGTCAGCACCTTATTGGAAACCTATCCCTGAGTACTTTCACTGATGTACTCAATGCAGTGTTACTACACTGCCAGGATCACCGCTTCCATCTTTAGGGAAGCAAGAGAGCAGGAGAGTCCAGCCAGCAGGGCAGGACCGGGGGTAATAGTGCCGGTGGGGCACCAACTCATGGACAGACTCGTCAGCACGAGCAGAGTTCCCATTAGGGGGACCCTGCTAAGCGATTCCGTTCAGGTGATTCGAGGCAGGGATTCGGGGGTTTCAGGCAGGGCCATCAGGGCCAGCCTACTCAGCAGGGTCAGCAAGGCCAACACCGACCTCAGGGACAGCAGCAGGGCCAACAGTGTGCACATCAGGGCCAACAGGGCCAGGGGCGTCGAGGTAACGGCCAGCAGGGCCGTGGACAGCAGGGTCAGAGGGGAGGTAACTTCAAAGGCAGATGCTTTGGGTGCGGCAAACATGGCCATAGGCGCCAGGATTGCCCAGAGGGCGATAGGGCCCCACAGCAGCAGGGAGCCCGTAATGAGCCGCAGAGACCACTTTTCCCACCTGCCCTCCCAGCTCCAGCCCAGGTGCCAGCCCTACCAGCCATTCCAGCAGCTCCAGCGCAGCAGGGGAAATTGCAGTATGGACGTGTCTATAACGTTCACCAGGCAGCATTTCCACAGGCACCACCCGCGATTGAGGGTATGTTTCCTATCCATGTTACTATGGGTAAAGTTTTGTTTGATACGGGGGCAACGCATTGTTTTATAGCTACGCATTTTGCGAAGTCCTTAGGGTTTTTAGCCACAGCAGAGAGCACCGTGACGTGTGTCGACTCACCACTGGGGAGTGGGTCACTTATATTCTTTATATTCCGGGGAGTAGGGGTAGAGATTGGTAGCTTGGTATTACCTGCAGACATGCTAGTCTTAGACATGCACGAGCATGATGTGATTATTGGCATGGATTGGCTCCAATCTTATAGATCCATGATTGATTGCTTCGGTGGGAGCATTGTTTTTGCCATTACGGGGCAAGAGATGTTTGTAGTGGCGATGCCTCGCCCAGAGGGAGGTTCAACCTCTCATTTATATTACATTGAGGAGGATACCTCTAAGGATTTTGTGATTCCTTTGGATTCGATCCCAGTTGTTAGGGAGTATGCCGATGTGTTTCAGGAGATACCAGGCCTACCGCCCAGTCGTGAGATAGACTTCGTTATAGATTTATTTCCAGATACGAGCCCTATAGCACGCGCACTGTACCGTATGGCTCCGGTAGAGATGCGAGAGCTACGAGATCAGATAGAGCAGCTATTAGGTCAGGGTTTCATTCGTAGGAGTACCTCACCTTGGGGCGCTCCAGTCTTATTTGTAAAGAAGAGAGATGGTTCACTGAGATTGTGCGTGGACTACCGGGAGTTGAACAAGGTCACGATACGAAATAAGTATCCGTTGCCTCGAATCGATGATCTATTCGACCAGTTGAGGGGAGCAACTTTCTTTTCAAAGATAGACCTGAGGTCGGGGTACCATCAGTTACGAATTAGAGAGCAGGATGTTTCAAAGACAGCCTTCTTGTCGAGATATGGGTCCTATGAGTTCAGGGTGATGCCGTTCGGACTCACAAATGCCCCAGCCGTTTTCATGGACTTGATGAACCGAGTATTCAGAGAGTTCTTGGATCAGTTCTTCATCGTTTTCATAGATGATATCTTGATATATTCACACTCCGAGGAGGAGCATGCCGAGCACTTAAGGCAGGTCCTTCAGACTCTACGAGAGCATCAGTTGTATGCTAAGTACGAGAAGTGTGGATTCTGGTTGCGAGAGGTACAATTCTTGGGCCATGTTGTTTCTGAGCAGGGGATAGCAGTTGACCCGAGCAAAGTGTCAGCAGTGAGGGAGTGGGGACAGCCCACGACACCGACGGAAGTGCGTAGTTTCTTGGGGTTAGCCGGATACTACAGGAGATTCATTCGAGGATTCTCCAAAATAGCGGGTCCATTGACGAATCTGACTCGCAAGGGAGTGCCATATGTTTGGGATGACGCTTGTCAATTGGCTTTCGACGAGCTGAAAGACAAGCTGACTTCAGCGCTAGCCCTTGCAATACCAAAGCCGGGTGTAGAGTACCTGGTTTGCACCGATGCGTCCTTACGGGGACTTGGGGGAGTACTTCAGCAGGAGGAGAAGGCTATAGCTTTTGCTTCCCGCAAGTTTAAGCCGCATGAGAAGAATTACCACCCACGACCTGGAGTTAGCAGCGGTCGTCTTTGCATTGAGAATTTGGAGGCACTACTTATTGGGCGAGAAATTCCGTTTGTTCACAGACCATAAGTCACTGCAGTACCTGTTCACTCAGCGAGAGCTGAATATGCGTCAGCGCAGGTGGTTAGAGTTTGTGAAAGATTACCAGTTCGATATACAGTATCATTCGGGAAAGGCCAACGTAGTTGCTGATGCGTTGAGCCGTAGACCGGTAGACGATGTAGCGGACATCTGGAAAGCAAAGTGGAAGGAGTTGGGTCACCAGTACGCAGTAGCATGTCTTTCATATCCGTGATGATAGTCACACCCGAGATTGTTACGAGGGTGATACAAGCATAGACCACAGATCTGTTTTGTCAGGAGCAGATTGTGCGACTTCTAGCCGAGGGTGCTGAGCCCTATTCTGTTAGTTCTGATGGAGGGTTGCGGTTTAATGGGAGATTAGTGGTTCCAGAAGGAGCGGAGCTACGTCATGAACTGATGACTCATTCTCATGGGTCCCGATTTGCAGTTCATTCGGGAGGCGATAAGATGTACCAGGACAAGAGACGACAGTACTGGTGGAGTGGGATGAAGAAGGACATCGCTGAATTTGTGTCCAAGTGTTCTACTTGCCAGCTAGTGAAGGTGGACCACCAGAAACCATCAGGATTACTTCAGCCATTGGAGATACCCGCGTGGAAGTGGGAAAGTATTTCCATGGATTTCATTACCGGGTTGCCTACATCACACCGGGGCCACGATTCAATCTGGGTGATTGTAGATCGTTTGACCAAGGTGGCTCATTTTCTTCCAGTGAGGACAGATTATACCACGGGTCAGTATGCCCAGTTGTTCATCGCTGAAATTGTCAGATTACATGGGGTGCCCCTGAATATTGTGTCAGATAGAGACAAGATTTTTGTGTCATGTTTCTGGGAAAGCTTTCAGGAGGCTATGGGTACAGAGTTGAGACTGAGTTCAGCTTACCACCCACAGACAGATGGACAGACAGAGCGTACTAATCAGATGTTGGAAGATATGCTACGCATGTGTGTTCTCGATTTCGGAGGAGGTTGGGAGCCACACCTTCCACTGGTAGAGTTTGCTTATAATAACTCCTATCAGTTTACGATTGGCATGGCTCCATTTGAGGCTTTGTATGGCAGGCCTTGTCGTTCTCCAACTTGTTGGCTCGAGGTGGGGGACAACAAGTTGCTAGGACCAGAAGTGATTCAGGAAACCTCCGCGAGGATTGAGATGATAAGGAGTCGTATTCGGGTAGCCCAAGACAGGCAGAAGAGCTACGCTGATGCGAAAGGGTTCTTCCGAGAGTTTAATGTGGGAGATCAAGTGTTGTTGCGTGTATCTCCTATGAAGGGGGTGATGAGGTTCGGGAAGAAGGGGAAATTGGCTCCGAGGTACATAGGACCATTTCCCATCATCGAGAGGATTGGGCCGGTAGCATACAGGTTGGGATTACCAGAACATTTACACCGCATCCACGATGTATTCCACATCTCGTCGTTGAGACGATATCTTCGGGATGATATGGCCCATACTCACATTGCGATAGATGAGATTGACTTACAGTCTGATAGCTCTTACGAGGAGAGACCAGTGGCTATTCTAGACTATAGTGAGAGGAGATTGAGGTCGAAAATAGTTTCACTTATGCGAGTTCAGTGGGAGCATCATAAGGTGGAGGAATCCACTTGGGAGCGTGAGGCAGATATGCGCGAGAGAGATCCAGAGTTGTTTTTACCAGGTATGCCTTATTTTCCAAATTTCGGGACGAAATTCCGTTATTAGGGGGGAAGTATGTAATACCCCGTATTTTTATGCTATATTTAATTTGGGGATTTATTAAATTTAATGTGACTGTTATTAAATAAAAATCCGGAAATTAATTATGTTATAATTATTAACGTGACTAGAGTTAGTAATTATGGGAAACTCGTTGAATATTACTAATGAGCATAGTAATATATTATATTGGTTATATTGAATTTCATAAGTGAATTAAATGACTATTTCAGAAATTTAAGTAAGGACGTGCCCGTGTCACGTCAGAACTTATTTTGTCAAATAAAAAGTGAATATTTTATAAGTTGTCCATATGGTCATTTTGAGTGCGCCAACGCGTCCGGAAGGGTCGAGTTAGTCAGAAAAGTATACCCGGGGGGTTAGTTTGGGCCCCGGGGTGTTTTTAGGCCTAATTAGTGACCCGGGAGGGCATTTTGGTCTTTTTCCAAAATAGGGTAATTAAACCCACGAATTTTAGCAGCCTTTATCAGCTGGTAAGGCTAGCCATTTAGGGTTAGAACATTCAGAACCCTAAGACGGCCATTGGAGAAGAGAGGAGAGACCTTTCAAGGTGATTCAAGGCCAAAACACCTCCGTTTGCACCACCGCCACCACCACCGCATAGATCGCGAGGAGGAGAACACAACCACACCAAAATCAACAGGAAATCAGACTTCTGAAAATCCCAGGCAAGTGTTTTACTTGCGTATTTCGTTAGTGCAATGTTCATATTAGTTTAGGATTAATTAGGAATGTAATCCATGTAAGAAAACCCCAAATTTTGATAGGAAATTGCATGTAGAGAAGATTAAAACCTTATGCTGGAAACTCTTGATGTTATAGATGTATTACCCACGAATTTTGATGTTATATGAGGAAGAAATTCTGGAGAAAAACTGAATTGGATAATAGTTATGAAAACTTTAGGGTTCTTGATGTTTAGATGAGATTTTGGATTGTTTAACCATGATTAATGATGTATACACGCATGCTGAACGTTAAAAACGTCTGGAATTATGTTAGTATGTTAGTAGCAGACTTTTGGGTCGATTAGTGTTGGAAAATATGGTTATTGATGATGAGTTTTGATGAATTCCGTCACTGCAGTTTCTGCAGAATTTTTGCCCAGACCTGCTTGATCGATCGATCGAGCCTAGAGCATCGATCGATCGAAGGTTCGATAGATCGAGCCCCAAGCTTCGATCGATCGACCCCTCCTGGCAGACTCCTATTTCCCTTGTTTAATTAGTTAACTTCAGTTTATCGTGAAGTAATCTTTGGACATCGTAAATAAAATAATTCAGGAGACATTAAGGACTAGTATGGTATATGGATAAATGTTAGAACCCTTAATCTTCAACGAGAATGGTATTTATGAGTTATTTACTTTAGGTTGGTAGATTTATGAATTTAAAGGGTGAGGTGCGTAAGAGAGTCACGTTGGAATCAAATAAAGTCACGTACTGAATTTCAGATTGGTGAGGATATAATACATGAGTGTTAGGCAATAAGGGAGAAACCCTTCGAGTTAAGGTTAGGAATGAAACCGTATGCGTAATTCTTTAAATGTGAAATTAAGAATAAACGGTATAATTACGGGTGATGAGAAGAACCTATATTAATATGATAAAATGGTATATTTATATGATTGTGTGTACATATATTATATACATGTGAAAAACATACCGCGCTACTTGCTATCCTTGAGGTTACCGCGCTGGGACAGTCTTATCTCGATGGGACCTTTATGGGGGATATTGACTTGTACCCTAGAAGATATATATCCTTGGTACAGGCTATCGAATTGATAGTTCAGACGGTCCTAAGAGACGCGAGTATGTGCCATCCTCTTAGAGACTTGGAATCTATGCTTCTCCTCGATATTGTTTGTATATGTGTTAATACAATTCGAGAGTGATTCCGAATTTGTATTCCCCTTGATTTGAGTGGTATGGGGTTTGGATAGTGGAAGTATGCACGCACCATAGTTATTCGGGGTGCTGTTATATATATATTATACGAGTAGATAATATATATATATATATATATGAGATTATGACAATTGAAACTGTCTACTGCAATGTGATAGTAGAACATAGTTGTTAACGCATATTATTAAATACTTATACTGAAAAGTATAATATGTCACTGGAAAACTTTATCGTTTTTATAAAGTTAAAAATAGGGAATTTTGGTTACAAATTGGAATATCTTTTAAAAAAAAAATGGAATCGCGTATTGTAAATTTTTCGGGTAATCTAAGTTAAGTTAAATCTTTTAGAAAGCCAAGTGCGATAGTTGATAAATGAACCGTTGGGAAGGTTAGTGCGATAGGTGTGCACATTAGAAGAGAGGTGAGTATTTTCTCAAGAGAGAGACGCACTAATATGATTTTCATTGGCCTGTATCAATTTAAATACTTGCTAAATGTATTTTAAATCAAACACACTTTCGGGCTCTGACCCGTTTCTTTCTCTCTCTCTCTCTTGTATATATATATGTGTATATTTTCAGGTGCCCAGCCACAGAGGCGTCTTGCTTAGGATTCCTTGAGAAGAACGAGCTGCAGCTTAGGTGGGAGTTGCAGGTCACTTGAGTAGACGGCTTCTGTTATTGACTCCACTCCTATTACTCTCATTTATTGGGCACGTGTCGCCCTTTTCATCATTTCATTTGTTGTTGGCACTTTGTATTTCATTTATTTCCAGTATTGTTCTATGGGATTTATTCTGGATGGATTTGTGGTTTTAGTTTCATTTGATGTCATTCGATTGACGAATGCATTATGTTATTTGGTTTATTGTGGTGTGATTCTTTATTGTAGAAATGTTGTTTTAATTAAAATAAATCTTTTTCTTTAATTAAAATTTGGAAAGTTTTGTATGGAAAATGTTTTGACACTTAGCTTAATTATTTAGGGTGTTAAATTGGAAAAAATTATTTTTATCGACAGTGATGCTGAGAATGAACCAATTGTTTACCTTGATTTAATTTAATAAAGGAGTGATCGCCTGGTATTTAATTAGGCGGGGTGTCACAGGTGGTATCAGAGCCAGGTTCTAGTGTCCATAGGATCTGTACGGCTTGTCTTCGCTTTCAGCTTAATGTTATTGCTATAGAGCCCTATTTTTAGGACTGTTGTATTCTTGCTTTTACGTTTAAGTCTTCAGCTATTCGAGATTTGTTGATAACTGTAGACTAATAAACTTGTTCACGTTTCAGATGCCTCCGAGACGTGCTCCGAAAGATAGGCGTGCCCAAGCCGAGCAACCAGCAGCTCCGGCACCAAGCGCAATGAATGCGAATGAAGTAGCCGCCATTGTTGCTCAGGCGGTAAATGCTACAATAGCGGTGATTCATCAGGCTCCACCCTAGGTTCAGGCAGTGTCGCCAGTACCAGCATAGCTTCCATCCGCACGGGAGAGGGTTCGGGATGCTTTTCAGAAAGCGCATCCCCCTGAGTTTTCTGGTAGCTCCGATATTGTTACTGGCAGCCAATGGAAGAAAGACATCCAGCGGCACCTCCGTATGTATGAGTGCACTGAAGTGTAGAAGCAGCTATTGGCTTCTTTCAAGCTGGTGGGAGTCACATTACAGTGGTGGGAGTCCACTACTACTTTGGAGGAGAGGGACACGATCCCTATTCAGTTGTTCTGGGAGCGGTTTGACCGCAAGTATTTTCCACCCGCAGTGCAGACTGAGATGAGGCGGAAATTACTAAATCTAAAGCAGGAGAACCTTACTGTAGCTGAGTATGAGGAGGAGTTCACGAGGCTTCTCACTATTGTGCCGGAAGAGGCACCCACTGAGGGAAAGAAGATTTTGTTGTTTGCCGACGGGTTAGCTTGGAGGATCCGTCAGCACCTTATTGGAAACCTATCCCTGAGTACTTTCACTGATGTACTCAATGCAGTGTTACTACACTGCCAGGATCACCGCTTCCATCTTTAGGGAAGCAAGAGAGCAGGAGAGTCCAGCCAGCAGGGCAGGACCGGGGGTAATAGTGCCGGTGGGGCACCAACTCATGGACAAACTCGTCAGCACGAGCAGAGTTCCCATTAGGGGGACCCTGCTAAGCGATTCCGTTCAGGTGATTCGAGGCAGGGATTCGGGGGTTTCAGGCAGGGCCATCAGGGCCAGCCTACTCAGCAGGGCCAGCAAGGCCAACACCGACCTCAGGGACAGCAGCAGGGCCAGCAAGGCCAACAGTGTGCACATCAGGGCCAACAGGGCCAGGGGCGTCGAGGTAACGGCCAGCAGGGCCGTGGACAGCAGGGTCAGAGGGGAGGTAACTTCAAAGGCAGATGCTTTGGGTGCGGCAAACATGGCCATAGGCGCCAGGATTGCCCAGAGGGCGATAGGGCCCCACAGCAGCAGGGAGCCCGTAATGAGCCGCAGAGACCACTTTTCCCACCTGCCCTCCCAGCTCCAGCCCAGGTGCCAGCCCTACCAGCCATTCCAGCAGCTCCAGCGCAGCAGGGGCAATTGCAGTATGGTCGTGTCTATAACGTTCACCAGGCAGCATCTCCACAGGCACCACCCGCGATTGAGGGTATGTTTCCTATCCATGTTACTATGGGTAAAGTTTTGTTTGATACGGGGGCAACGCATTGTTTTATAGCTACGCATTTTGCGAAGTCCTTAGGGTTTTTAGCCACAGCAGAGAGCACCGTGACGTGTGTCGACTCACCACTGGGGAGTGGGTCACTTATATTCTTTATATTCCGGGGAGTAGGGGTAGAGATTGGTAGCTTGGTATTACCTGCAGACATGCTAGTCTTAGACATGCACGAGCATGATGTGATTATTGGCATGGATTGGCTCCAATCTTATAGATCCATGATTGATTGCTTCAGTGGGAGCATTGTTTTTGCCATTACGGGGCAAGAGATGTTTGTAGTGGCGATGCCTCGCCCAGAGGGAGGTTCAACCTCTCATTTATATTACATTGAGGAGGATACCTCTAAGGAGGTTGTGATTCCTTTGGATTCGATCCCAGTTGTTAGGGAGTATGCCGATGTGTTTCAGGAGATACCAGGCCTACCGCCCAGTCGTGAGATAGACTTCGTTATAGATTTATTTCCAGATACGAGCCATATAGCACGCGCACTGTACCGTATGGCTCCGGTAGAGATGCGAGAGCTACGAGATCAGATAGAGCAGCTATTAGGTCAGGGTTTCATTCGTAGGAGTACCTCACCTTGGGGCGCTCCAGTCATATTTGTAAAGAAGAGAGATGGTTCACTGAGATTGTGCGTGGACTACCGGGAGTTGAACAAGGTCACGATACGAAATAAGTATCCGTTGCCTCGAATCGATGATCTATTCGACCAGTTGAGGGGAGCAACTTTCTTTTCAAAGATAGACCTGAGGTCGGGGTACCATCAGTTACGAATTAGAGAGCAGGATGTTTCAAAGACAGCCTTCTTGTCGAGATATGGGTCCTATGAGTTCAGGGTGATGCCGTTCGGACTCACAAATGCCCCAGCCGTTTTCATGGACTTGATGAACCGAGTATTCAGAGAGTTCTTGGATCAGTTCTTCATCGTTTTCATAGATGATATCTTGATATATTCACACTCCGAGGAGGAGCATGCCGAGCACTTAAGGCAGGTCCTTCAGACTCTACGAGAGCATCAGTTGTATGCTAAGTACGAGAAGTGTGGATTCTGGTTGCGAGAGGTACAATTCTTGGGCCATGTTGTTTCTGAGCAGGGGATAGCAGTTGACCCGAGCAAAGTGTCAGCAGTGAGGGAGTGGGGACAGCCCACGACACTGACGGAAGTGCGTAGTTTCTTGGGGTTAGCCGGATACTACAGGAGATTCATTCGAGGATTCTCCAAAATAGCGGGTCCATTGACGAATCTGACTCGCAAGGGAGTGCCATATGTTTGGGATGACGCTTGTCAATTGGCTTTCGACGAGCTGAAAGACAAGCTGACTTCAGCGCTAGCCCTTGCAATACCAAAGCCGGGTGTAGAGTACCTGGTTTGCACCGATGCGTCCTTACGGGGACTTGGGGGAGTACTTCAGCAGGAGGAGAAGGCTATAGCTTTTGCTTCCCGCAAGTTTAAGCCGCATGAGAAGAATTACCACCCACGACCTGGAGTTAGCAGCGGTCGTCTTTGCATTGAGAATTTGGAGGCACTACTTATTGGGCGAGAAATTCCATTTGTTCACAGACCATAAGTCACTGCAGTACCTGTTCACTCAGCGAGAGCTGAATATGCGTCAGCGCAGGTGGTTAGAGTTTGTGAAAGATTACCAGTTCGATATACAATATCATTCGGGAAAGGCCAACGTAGTTGCTGATGCGTTGAGCCGTAGACTGGTAGACGATGTAGCGGACATCTGGAAAGCAAAGTGGAAGGAGTTGGGTCACCAGTACGCAGTAGCATGTCTTTCATATCCATGATGACAGTCACACCCGAGATTGTTACGAGGGTGATACAAGCATAGACCACAGATCTGTTTTGTCAGGAGCAGATTGTGCGACTTCTAACCGAGGGTGCTGAGCCCTATTCTGTTAGTTCTGATGGAGGGTTGCGGTTTAATGGGAGATTAGTGGTTCCAGAAGGAGCGGAGCTACGTCATGAACTGATGACTCATTCTCATGGGTCCCGATTTGCAGTTCATTCGGGAGGCGATAAGATGTACCAGGACAAGAGACGACAGTACTGGTGGAGTGGGATGAAGAAGGACATCGCTGAATTTGTGTCCAAGTGTTCTACTTGCCAGCTAGTGAAGGTGGACCACCAGAAACCATCAGGATTACTTCAGCCATTGGAGATACCCGCGTGGAAGTGGGAAAGTATTTCCATGGATTTCATTACCGGGTTGCCTACATCACACCGGGGCCACGATTCAATCTGGGTGATTGTAGATCGTTTGACCAAGGTGGCTCATTTTCTTCCAGTGAGGACAGATTATACCACGGGTCAGTATGCCCAGTTGTTCATCGCTGAAATTGTCAGATTACATGGGGTGCCCCTGAATATTGTGTCAGATAGAGACAAGATTTTTGTGTCATGTTTCTGGGAAAGCTTTCAGGAGGCTATGGGTACAGAGTTGAGACTGAGTTCAGCTTACCACCCACAGACAGATGGACAGACAGAGCGTACTAATCAGATGTTGGAAGATATGCTACGCATGTGTGTTCTCGATTTCGGAGGAGGTTGGGAGCCACACCTTCCACTGGTAGAGTTTGCTTATAATAACTCCTATCAGTTTACGATTGGCATGGCTCCATTTGAGGCTTTGTATGGCAGGCCTTGTCGTTCTCCAACTTGTTGGCTCGAGGTGGGGGACAACAAGTTGCTAGGACCAGAAGTGATTCAGGAAACCTCCGCGAGGATTGAGATGATAAGGAGTCGTATTCGGGTAGCCCAAGACAGGCAGAAGAGCTACGCTGATGCGAAAGGGTTCTTCCGAGAGTTTAATGTGGGAGATCAAGTGTTGTTGCGTGTATCTCCTATGAAGGGGGTGATGAGGTTCGGGAAGAAGGGGAAATTGGCTCCGAGGTACATAGGACCATTTCCCATCATCGAGAGGATTGGGCCGGTAGCATACAGGTTGGGATTACCAGAACATTTACACCGCATCCACGATGTATTCCACATCTCGTCGTTGAGACGATATCTTCGGGATGATATGGCCCATACTCACATTGCGATAGATGAGATTGACTTACAGTCTGATAGCTCTTACGAGGAGAGACCAGTGGCTATTCTAGACTATAGTGAGAGGAGATTGAGGTCGAAAATAGTTCCACTTACGCGAGTTCAGTGGGAGCATCATAAGGTGGAGGAATCCACTTGGGAGCGTGAGGCAGATATGCGCGAGAGAGATCCAGAGTTGTTTTTACCAGGTATGCCTTATTTTCCAAATTTCGGGACGAAATTCCGTTATTAGGGGGGAAGTATGTAATACCCCGTATTTTTATGCTATATTTAATTTGGGGATTTATTAAATTTAATGTGACTGTTATTAAATAAAAATCCAGAAATTAATTATGTTATAATTATTAACGTGACTAGAGTTAGTAATTATGGGAAACTCGTTGAATATTACTAATGAGCATAGTAATATATTATATTGGTTATATTGAATGTCATAAGTGAATTAAATGACTATTTCAGAAATTTAAGTAAGGACGTGCCCGTGTCACGTCAGAACTTATTTTGTCAAATAAAAAGTGAATATTTTATAAGTTGTCCATATGGTCATTTTGAGTGCGCCAACGCGTCCGGAAGGGTCGAGTTAGTCAGAAAAGTATACCCGGGGGGTTAGTTTGGGCCCCGGGGCGTTTTTAGGCCTAATTAGTGACCCGGGAGGGCATTTTGGTCTTTTTCCAAAATAGGGTAATTAAACCCACGAATTTTAGCAGCCTTTATCAGCTGGTTAGGCTAGCCATTTAGGGTTAGAACATTCAGAACCCTAAGACGGCCATTGGAGAAGAGAGGAGAGACCTTTCAAGGTGATTCAAGGCCAAAACACCTCCGTTTGCACCACCGTCACCACCACCGCATAGATCGCGAGGAGGAGAACACAACCACACCAAAATCAACAGGAAATCAGACTTCTGAAAATCCCAGGCAAGTGTTTAACTTGCGTATTTCGTTAGTGCAATGTTCATATTAGTTTAGGATTAATTAGGAATGTAATCCATGTAAGAAAACCCCAAATTTTGATAGGAAATTGCATGTAGAGAAGATTAAAACCTTATGCTGGAAACTCTTGATGTTATAGATGTATTACCCACGAATTTTGATGTTATATGAGGAAGAAATTCTGGAGAAAAACTGAATTGGATAATAGTTATGAAAACTTTAGGGTTCTTGATGTTTAGATGAGATTTTGGATTGTTTAACCATGATTAATGATGTATACACGCATGCTGAACGTTAAAAACGTCTGGAATTATGTTAGTATGTTAGTAGCAGACTTTTGGGTCGATTAGTGTTGGAAAATATGGTTATTGATGATGAGTTTTGATGAATTCCGTCACTGCAGTTTCTGCAGAATTTTTGCCCAGACCTGCTTGATCGATCGATCGAGCCTAGAGCATCGATCGATCGAAGGTTCGATAGATCGAGCCCCAAGCTTCGATCGATCGACCCCTCCTGGCAGACTCCTATTTCCCTTGTTTAATTAGTTAACTTAAGTTTATCGTGAAGTAATCTTTGGGCATCGTAAATAAAATAATTCAGGAGACATTAAGGACTAGTATGGTATATGGATAAATGTTAGAACCCTTAATCTTCAACGAGAATGGTATTTATGAGTTATTTACTTTAGGTTGGTAGATTTATGAATTTAAAGGGTGAGGTGCGTAAGAGAGTCACGTTGGAATCAAATAAAGTCACGTACTGAATTTCAGATTGGTGAGGATATAATACATGAGTGTTAGGCAATAAGGGAGAAACCCTTCGAGTTAAGGTTAGGAATGAAACCGTATGCGTAATTCTTTAAATGTGAAATTAAGAATAAACGGTATAATTACGGGTGATGAGAAGAACCTATATTAATATGATAAAATGGTATATTTATATGATTGTGTGTACATATATTATATACATGTGAAAAACATACCGCGCTACTTGCTATCCTTGAGGTTACCGCGCTGGGACAGTCTTATCTCGATGGGACCTTTATGGGGGATATTGACTTGTACCCTAGAAGATATATATCCTTGGTACAGGCTATCGAATTGATAGTTCAGACGGTCCTAAGAGACGCGAGTATGTGCCATCCTCTTAGAGACTTGGAATCTATGCTTCGCCTCGATATTGTTTGTATATGTGTTAATACAATTCGAGAGTGATTCCGAATTTGTATTCCCCTTGATTTGAGTGGTATGGGGTTTGGATAGTGGAAGTATGCACGCACCATAGTTATTCGGGGTGCTGTTATATATATATTATACGAGTAGATAATATATATATATATATGAGATTATGACAATTGAAACTGTCTACTGCAATGTGATAGTAGAACATAGTTGTTAACGCATATTATTAAATACTTATATTGAAAAGTATAATATGTCACTGGAAAACTTTATCGTTTTTATAAAGTTAAAAATAGGGAATTTTGGTTACAAATTGGAACATCTTTTTTAAAAAAAAATGGAATCGCGTATTGTAAATTTTTCGGGTAATCTAAGTTAAGTTAAATCTTTTAGAAAGCCAAGTGCGATAGTTGATAAATGAACCGTTGGGAAGGTTAGTGCGATAGGTGTGCACATTAGAAGAGAGGTGAGTATTTTCTCAAGAGAGAGATGCACTAATATGATTTGCATTGGCCTGTATCAATTTAAATACTTGCTAAATGTATTTTAAATCAAACACACTTTCGGGCTCTGACCCGTTTCTTTTTCTCTCTCTCTCTTGTATATATATATGTATATTTTCAGGTGCCCAGCCACAGGGGCGTCTTGCTTAGGATCCCTTGAGAAGAACGAGCTGCAGCTTAGGTGGGAGTTGCAGGTCACTTGAGTAGACGGCTTCTGTTATTGACTCCACTCCTATTACTCTCATTTATTGGGCACGTATCGCCCTTTTCATCATTTCATTTGTTGTTGGGACTTTGTATTTCATTTATTTCCAGTATTGTTCTATGGGATTTATTCAGGATGGATTTGTGGTTTTAGTTTCATTTGATGTCATTCGATTGACGAATGCATTATGTTATTTGGTTTATTGTGGTGTGATTCTTTATTGTAGAAATGTTGTTTTAATTAAAATAAATATTTTTCTTTAATTAAAATTTGGAAAGTTTTTTATGGAAAATGTTTTGACACTTAGCTTAATTATTTAGGGTGTTAAATTGGAAAAAAATATTTTTATCGACAGTGATGCTGAGAATGAACCAACTGTTTACCTTGATTTAATTTAATAAAGGAGTGATCGCCCGGTATTTAATTAGGCGGGGTGTCACAGTTTCTAACTTATTTTGGGAGAAAAATCTTTTCTCTAAAAGTTCCTTTTTTTGCGTGTTTTAATTTTCAAGAGATGATCTTGAAAAACACATATACACCCATATGTTAGTTCAATTCGAAGTTCATATATATATATATATATATATATATATATACTTGCTTGGAGAGTTTTGGCACCGATTTTCTCTACACCAACAGGAAAAGAAGTTTGGGTTTATTCTCTACCCATAAAGGAGAAGAAGTTTGTGGTGTAACTTTCTTACATGGTGAAAGGCACCATATGTGGTTGACGGTGGGTTGTGCCTCCATTGGTGGACTCCAAGATTCTAGTGGACTCCGGAGTTATCTACAAGGCAGAGGTTGAAGAGTGAAAGAAGCGTTGGGACTTGAAGGAGTCGAGTTGAGTGTTGTAAGTCTTCTTATCGTTGTCTTTGTAAACACACCATACCTAGTGGACTTGTTAGGCCAGGGTCGTACGAGGTTTTTCCCATTTGGGCTTTCCTCATACATCGACGCATAGTGAGATTGTTTATTTTTATCTTGCAAAAATCACCTTAGATGCATGCTAGTATAATCAAGATAAAAATTGATTTAAATCTGACACTTGTTTAAATTGGTGCTAATTTAAGTTTGGATAATTTGGGTAAGTTTAATTTAATTCAAGTCAAGAATTTAATTTGATAAAATTTGGTTTGGCCTGTATTGAAAATTAGAATAAATCATTGTTAGGCAAAGTTTAGGACTTGGGTTGAATTAATTTTGTTTAAGTGGAAATTAAAATTTCACTTTTAGTTTGACTTAATTTTAATTATGAAGAAATTAAAATTTGAAGTTTGTTTTTGTTTAAAATTGGAATTGAAATTCTAGTTGGGAATTTAATTGAATCATCTCGTTAATTTAAAGAATTTAGCTTTGGGGGATTTCGCGTTCTATCAAGTGGTATCAGAGCTAGGGCACTAATTTATTGCGTTAAGATCCATAATTTAGTTTTGTCTAAAAATGGAATTTTCTCCGTTTTCAAAATTTTCAATTTTTGATGGTTCTAATTAAGCGTGTGGAAAGCGAGTATGAAATCGGCACTAAAGTCCATAGATGAGAGTGTTTGGCTGTCTGTTGTTACCGGGTGGTCCCCACTTACATGTTTAGTAAAAATTGAATGTGTCCCCAGACTCGTAGAGAGGTGGACTGAGAATGAACTTAAACTAACCAATTTTAATTCCCGATGCTTGAATGCTTTGTTAGTGTGGTCACACCCATGTATCATGACGTGTGAAACTGCTAAAGAAGCTGGGGATATTTTACAACTCATCCACAAGGGAACTAGTGTCATAAAATCTTCGAAACTCCAAAACCTAACCACTCAATTCGAGACCATAACAATGCTAAAAAATGAAACTTTTGATGAATTTTATGATAGAGTTTCAGATATTGTTAATTAGTCATTTAATTTGGGAGAAAAAATACCCGACGACTGAGTAGTAAAGAAAATTTTAAGGTCCCTACCCGATAGATTTATTCCTAAAGTGACCGTGTTGAATTCTTCACCCACTTAGCCTCTTCGAAACTAGAAGAGCTCGTAGGTGATTTACAAACCTATGAAATTGACATGTTTTCCTCTAAGCCTGAAAAGAAGAAAGATAAAGGCATCGCTTTGAAAGCCCAAAAGTAGGAAAAACAAGTTTCGGATGATGAGAGTGATTTTGACTTGGAAGATATGGCAATGTTTGCTAAAAAATTTAGAAGATTTCTTAAGACTAATAAAGAGAGTCTCAAAAATGAATATAAGAAATTTTATAAATCCAAGTATAACAAACCCAAGAAGAACCCTAATAATCATAATGAAGATCTTAATAGGGACGAGTCAAATCGATGTTTTGCTTCTGAAGGGTACGGCCATAGGGCTTTTAAATGCCCCACTAAACTAAGGAGAGAGGGAAAGCAACCAATTTCATACAATGCCAACCTTAGTGATAGTGATAAGGAAGAGGAACCGATTCCCCCATTGAGCGCAATTTTATCGCGTTCATGGAAAGTTATGTAAGGAATAGTGAGCACTCGTCCAATGATGACATTATAATTCATGACACTTCTGAGGCCAAAGTTTGTGAATCCAATGTTTTTTATGGTTGTGAGAGTGGAGATGAAAGAGAGAGTGAAAATGAAGAAGAGGTTGATGCGAGTGAACTTCAAGTAGCATTTCAAGAATTGTATGCCGAATCAATTAAATTAAAAAGGGCTAATTTGAAGTTAGAAGCTTGTTCAAAAGAGGGTGACAAGGTCATTGATAAGAGTGCTTTAGTGGAAGACCTTAGGACACTTAAGAGAACTCTTCGAGAGAAGCTTGAGTATGTTGAAGGCGAGAGAGATAGCCTTAGAGGTTTGATGGAAACAATGAAGAAAGTGCTTCTCATGTTTGAAGAGAAAAGGGTTTTGTTAGAGTCTAGGATCTTAGAATTAGAAGAAAAATAGAGAGACTCTAGTAAGGTCAAATTTGATTTGGAATGTAGGTCCGCTAAATTAGACAAAATATTAGGAACCGTCCAGGTAAAAAATGAAACGTGTGGTTTAGGCTTCGATTCTTATAATGCTTCCGCTAATAAAGCCAAAATCACTATTTTGAGAGAATCACCTAGTAACATTTCCAAAGATCAATCCTTAGGTACTACTTTTTGCATGGTCTTTACTTGCTCACATTGTGGTCGAAAAGGTCATCTTAGGAAATTTTGTTTTGATCTGAAAAAAGGATCCTAGGAAATCCAAGAGTAAGGTCACCGAGGCAGCCAAGGTCACCCAAACCCAAGATTGTCACTCTTCACTTATTTGGGTTAGGAGATCCGACTTGGTAACTTCACAAAATAGGGTTTATGATTCTCATTTGCTATAATGTGAAACCTCTCATGCTAAATCGAAAGGTTAAATGTGTTAGCTTTGTTTACATAATCTAGCGTTTTTGTGCTTCATGATATATTTACGCTAGTTGTATGTATGTTTATCATTTTCTAGTCTATGCTCCATGATTAATCATGTGCTATAATTATGATTTGTGTATATCTTTTGTATTTATTTTTATTTGTTTGTATCTTATTAAGAAAAATATAAAAAAAAAATCTTTGTTTTTCTTTTGAGTTGAATTTTTTTGTGTTTGGTGAAACATTTTGAAAAACTCAAAAAGATTTTTTTTGTTTTGTGTGTATTTCAGTTTGACACACTTTATGTGGAATATACTTGTGCTTGAATCCTTTCCCTTTCCGATTTCAAGCGGCTAGAACTTTGGTTGTGATTTTCAATCCTTAAAATGTTCTTTGTCATGCTTACATGGAGTGGTTGGATTTTATGTCGCTTAATGGATTCTATTTTTATATGCCTCAATTCACACGTGCACGAGCTCATTCAAAATTTTATTTCACATGTATATTTTTTTTGGGAAAATTTATAGTATAAAAAGAAAGAAAGAATACACAGAGGATAGAACCTCAAAAGAGAAAAAACCCAGGGACATACCCCTCAGGAAAGCAACAAGCTAAGTCAAAGCCAAAAAAAATTAACTAAGCATCCTATCTTCAGGAATGTTCCACTACATACACTACACCAAATCTGCCCATTTGTCAAGGTCATTGACCTTGACAAATCCAACTTGTCAAGGTCAATGATCGTGACATTTCGAGGCGAGACAACTTTTTTTGTCACGGTCGTGTCACGGTCATTGACCTTGACACAAAACTCGCATTTTGTGTCACGGTCGTGTCGCGGTCAATGACCTCCACACGTTTGTCACGGTTTATAACCGTGACAAAGCCGTGACCCTTTTTAAAAAAATTGTCACGGTCAATGACCGTGACAATTCTGGGCAGAATTTAAAAAAAATCTGCTGGGCAATATGGCCACTGCCACTGCCCAGCAGTATATTTGTACCTGTTATAGCAACGTTGTACCTGTTCCAAACATCATATATCCAACACAAACTAAAGATAATGCAAATATATATTCATGACGATATAATCCAAATATTCAAAGTAAAAATAATATACATGACAATATAATCCAAATATAATTAAAATGGACAAACTTAAAAATAATGTTACTACATGTCTTGGATAAAACTGAGGAGGTGAGTAGGCCACACGACATACGAATTGACGCACCCACTAATATACATCGTGCCGCATTGTTCGCGCAACCACAATAGGGAGTTCTCCTTCCCGGGTATGACATGCGTGACGAGCACCCTGGACTCCATCTCTTGAAGCACACGTCCATGGACTATTCCACCCTCGACGATATTCGGGTCCCTCAACCCCCGCCCTATCCGTTGGCCATCAAATACGTCCAATATGAACACGCTCGGCCAACCAAGTGTCGATAATGGTCTATTGAAGGGCGCCAAATAGGGAAGTGGATCATCGAAGTACGAACGTGTCGGTGATGAAGTAGCGAGGTCCACATCCTCGTCATCCTGCGCCTCGTCCTCCCGTACCTCCTCCTCCTCCACCGCCTTCTCCTTCTCCTTCCCTTTCCCTTTCCCTTTCCCTTTACGGTCTCCACCCAACGTACGCTTCATGAATGCGTACATATCTTGGACCGTCGCCTCCAAACGGGACAACTTCGCGTCGTGTGAATCCACCGTTCGAGCCAACCCGGTGTCACTCGTCTCCAATCCGATGATCCTAGATTTGGCCACCCGCGAGCTCACTCCCCTTGTCCTCCCCTTGCGATCAGAGCCAAGCACTTGGCTGAGTGCGTCTGTGGACAAAGATGCCTTGTCGGCATCAAACTGCGACTCATGCACTTCCTTAAGCTTTGCCTGAAACGACAAAAAGCACATGATTAGTAAAATAAGTAAACTAAAAAATTATAACGTAATTAACAATAGTTAAACTATCGGATTACTTACAATCGTGGCCGCGACGCTCGGGGACACCTCCTTGTCCTTCCCCTTCTTAGTCCGAAGAGCCACATAAGTATCGAGCCTATGTGGGTTACCCCCTGGCCCACTCCCTACCCCCTGAAATAAAATAAAATAAAATAAAGTAAAGTAAAATTAGTATCGGCCCCGTAAAGTAAAATAATGAAGAATAATATATTTCAGTAGTTATAGATAAATTAAATCTTACCTGCATCCTATGCTCCACCTCAGCGTAAGAGGTCCGGTCGGAGTAGTGCACGTCCGTCTTTTTTGCCCGATTTTCCCTCCCCGATTGGCGAGATGCCAATTGTCGATCCTCGATCTCATTGTCAATGAACTTTTGCCATTGTGCCAATGAGATCGGCTCCTTGGGCGGGACGGATCCGCGCCATTGTATAATGGACTCTCGTGTTTTTCCAAAGTACCGTGTCCACATATTTTTCTTCCACGTCTTGTGTTGCTCCCTCAACTGCTCCAAGACGGAATCGCATAGCTTTGGATCCAAGTTGAATTGTTCCTGTCCAACAAATACAATGTTAGTTGCGAATAAATATAAATATAAATATAAATATAAATATGAAATTGAAATTGAAATTGAAATATTCATATAAATATAAATATAAATATATTAGCTGTAGTGCCGCCCAAACAGCTGACTTGAGCTCATATGGAACCTCCTTCCAACTCATAAACCCCGGGCCGATGACCGTATTTAGCAGCTCGAGGGATCTCGCTAATAGCTCCGACTTGTTCTCGATGGTAATCCCAAATTTTACATATTTAGGGAGCCTAGGGGCGGAGGAGCTCTCGTCGCCTCCGCTACCACCGAACCCAGACGACATCAGCATAAACAGCATCATCATCTTCGTCTTAATATCTGAAGGAGACATTTTTGCTGTAAAAAAAATGTTATTAGTACAGATAAAAAAAAATGTTAATAGTACACATACACACACCCTACCCCACCCGCCACGCACACATGCACACACACACACACCACCCCCACCCCCTCCCCCCACAAATTATAACAAAATATTATCAGCTCCCCCACCACACCCCACCCCCACTACCCCCCTCCCCCTCCCCCTCCCCCACCACACACCATTATACACACACATATACACATACCCCACCCCCTCCCCCCTCCACGCACACACGCACACCTACGCACCTACGCACACACGACCCCCTCCCCCCACCACGACCGTGACAACTACATTTATTGTTTATCAATAAAATTATGACATGAGATAATTATAATTGGAGCATAAATTTCATTATCATAAAGGGATAAATCCAACCAAGTACAAAAATTCTACAAATTAAAGTGAGAATTAAATTTAAGACTTTCTAACAACATGCATGTGTATGGATTCTAACTAATGATATTCCTAAAAACATACAATTGGCAACATTTTGTGAATTTACTAAACTTTATATAATATTATCAAATTCTGTTAAAAAATTATCTAGGGTTTTACCTAATTGAAATAAAATTATTATCAATTTAAATGAAAATATCAATTATTATCCAATATTTTTGAATGAAATATTTATTTTGAATGAAAATATCAATTATTATCCAATTATTATCCAACTATTATCAATTATTTATTTTGAATGTAAATAATATCCAAAAATGTAAATGTAAATAATATTCAAAACCCCACCCACCCCCACACCCTACCCCCTCCCGATGTTTATTATTTTCACAATGTTCTTACAATATTTGTTGATGAACTAACTATGTGGGAGTATAACCCATATTGAATTATAAAGTGAAAATCTATAAAATTGATGTCTACTTTTAGTGTTGTGTATATATGTTAGTTGATGACATTATATTTTTAGCCTAATTAGATTCTAAGGTTATCTCAATTTATATTTTTCTTTTTCTATCTAATAATTTTCAACGTAAGAGCACAGTACATAATTCCAAACACGTCCTTTATTTTTTTTTTTATTTCGTATCAATTTGGAGTTTTACTGTACATTTTTTTATCTTGAGATTCTATATTATAATGTATGTATAAGTTCCATCAATACCATTTCGCTTCAATTTTGTAATATTATGTTTTTTTCAAATATTTTAAAAGTTATTAAATGGGTGCCCCACCCCCTGCCCCCCTCCCCCCGCCACACACATACGCACACACCCCACCCCACCCCCTGCCCCCTCCACCACCCCCTCCCCCACCACACACCACCACACACACATACACACACATATACACATACATACACATACATATACACACGTACACACCCCGCCCTGCCCCCACCTCGCCCCACCCCCTACCCCCACCCTGCCCCACCCCCCACACACGCACACACATACACACATATATATATACACATACACACATAAATATACACACAAACATATATATAAATGGAAGAGAGAGAGAGAGAGAGAGAGAGAGAGAAAATCGACCTGAAAGTAGAGAGAGAGAGAGAGAGCAGCGTCGAGAGAGAGGGAGGGAACGGCGGTAGGGAAAAAAGAAGGGGATAGGGTTTTTGCTGCAAATATTGTCACGGTCGTGTCAAGGTCATTGACCGTGACAAGTATTTAAAGAATTGTCACGGTCAATGACCGTGACAAGTCCGTGACAAGTAAATTTGTCATGGCCTTGTCACGGTCAATGACCGTGACAATTAGTTGTCACGGTCTTGTCAAGGTCAATGACCGTGACATAAAACGCGTGTTTTTTATCACGGTCAATGACCTTGACAAGGCTGGCCGGCTGAAAGGTGACAATTTGCCCATTTTGGTGTAGTGATACAAGCCATCCATTTTGAGTAATTCCTTCTATCCTTCTTCCATGTAATAGCTTTGGCTCTAAACATGTTCTCAATACCCTTTATAATGATATTAAGGGAATTGAAGACATGCTTAAAGCACCTAGAATTTCTTTCCATCCAAATACAGTAGATAGTAGCAGTGAAGGAAAGGGATGTAATCTTATCACATAAATTCTTGGTAGAATGGTTAACAATGGCCAAGGACAACTCTCTATCCAAACTTTGACACTCCCTATAACACTGATTTCAAAGCATCACCTCCTCCCAAATATTTTTACTAATGGAGCATTGGGAGCACAGGTGGTTATATGTTTCCTTCTCTGTTCCACACATCCCACACAAGTCATCATCAGCAATACCCCAATCAAGTAATTTCACCTTAGTATTGATGGCCTTTCTACATACTAACTAAGCAATGAAAGAACATTTGTGTAATACCCCGTATTTTTATGCTATATTTAATTTGGGGATTTATTAAATTTAATGTGATGATTTATTTAATAAATATCCGGAAATTAATTATGTTATAATTATTAACGTGACTAGAGTTAGTAATTATGGGAAACTTGTGGAATATTACTAATGAGCATAGTAATATATTATATTGGTTATATTGAATGTCATAAGTGAATTAAATGACTATTTCGGAAATTTAAGTCGGGACGTGCCCGTGCCACGTCGGGACTAATTATGTTAATTAAAAAGTGAATATTTTATAAGTTGTCCGTATGGTCGTTTCGAGTGCGCCAACGCGTCCGGAAAGGTCGAGATAGTCAGAAAAGTGTACCCGGGAGTTTAGTTTGGGTCTCGGGATGTTTTTAGGCTTAATTAGTGACCCGGGAGGGCATTTTGGTCATTTTACAAAATAGGGTAATTAAACCCACGAATTTCAGCCATCCTTAGCAGCCATTTAAGTCAGCCTCTTAGGTTTAGAACATTCATAACCCTAGAATAGCCATTGGAGAAGAGAGGAGAGAGCTCTCAAGGTGATTCAAGGCCCAAAACACCACCGATTGCACCGCCGTCACCACCAACGCGTAGATCGCGAGGAGGAGAACGCAACCACACCAATATCAGCAGGAAACCAGACCTCTGAAATCCCAGGCAAGTGTTTAACTTGCGTATTTTTATTGGTGCAATAATCATATTAGTGTAGGAATGATTAGGAGTATAATTAAAGGAAGAAAACCCCAATTTTTTATAGGGATTTGCATGTAGAAATCGTTTGAACCATATTCTGAAAATAATATGTGAAGTAGATGATTAACCCACGAATTTGTGATGTTATGTTAGAAGGAAATTCTGGAGAAAACTGATTAGAACAAAAGTTAAGAAAACTTAGGGTTCTTGATGATTAAATGAGATTTTAGGTTGTTTAATCATGTTTAATGATGGTTATCTGCATGCTTAACGTTAGAAACATCTGGAAATATATTACCATGATTGTAGTATAAGTTTTGGGATGATTAGGTTGGAAATTATGGATTTGAATGAAGAATATTAGTCAAACCCGTAACTGCACTTCTGCAGAAATCGAAATACCTGTTTGATCGATCGATCGAACCTAGAGCGTCGATCGATCGAAGGTTCGATCGATCGAAGGTTCGATTGATCGAGCCCCAGACGTCGATCGATCGACCCCTTCTGGCAAACTCTTTTTTCCCTTTGTTTAATTAGTTGAATTAATTTACCGTGGAATATTTCTTGGGCATTATAAATAAAAGGATTTGGGAGATATTGAGGACCAGTAGGGTATAGGGATAAATGTTAGAACCTTTAATCTTCAACGAGAAGGGTAATTATGGGATATTTACTTTAGGTTGAATTTATGAAACTTAAGGGTGAGGTGCGTAAGAGAGTTACGTTGGAATTAAATAAAGTCACTTACTAAATTTTGATTGGTAAGGATATGACCCATGAGTATTAGGTAATGAGTGAGAAAACTCTTCGAATTAAGGTTAGAGACGAAACCTTAGACGTAATCATAATAATGGGAAGTTAAAGATAAAATGTTGTGACTATGGGTAACGGGAGGAACCTATATTAATATGATGAATGGGTATATTTATATAATTGTGTGTACATATATTATATACATGTGAAAAACTTACCCGCGCTACTTGCTATCCCTGAGGTTACCGCGCTGGGACGATCTTATCCTGTGTTGCTTTATGGGGGATATTGATTCGTACCCTAGAAGATAGAGATCCTAGGTACGGGCTATCAGATTGATAGTCGGACGGTCCTAAGAGACGTGTGGGTATGTACTGACCTCTTGGACTTGGAATCTATGCTTCGCCTCAACGTTGTTTTGTATATGTTAATACAGTTCGAGAGTGATTCCGAACTTGTATTTCCCTTTGTGTGAGCGATACGGGGATTGGATAGCAGAGTATGCCCGCACCATAGTTTAGTTGGGGTGCTGTTATATATATATATATTATACGAGTAGTTAATATATATATATATGAGGTTATAAACTTTAAACTGCCTACTGTGATTTGATAAGTAGAACATGGTTGTTGACTCAGATTATTATATACTTGTTTTGTGAAAGTATGAGAAAACACTGGGAAGCTTATAATTTAATGAAGCTAAAACGAGAGAAGTGCTACATATTGAAAGTAACCTTTTTAAAACATTGTCATCGTTCGGTTTTGGAAACTTAGGAGTAAGTTAAGTTAAACTAAAATCTTTGGGAAGGTTAGTACGATAGGCGTGCACAGTAGAAGATAGGTGAGAATTCCTCAAGAGAGTGTCGAACTAATATGAGTTGCATTGGCCTGTATCAATTTAAATACTTGCTTAACGTATTTTAAAATCAAACACACTTTCTGGCCCTGACCCGTTTCTTTTTCTCTCTCTCTTGTGTATATATATGTATATTTTCAGGTGCCCAGCCACAGGGGCGTCTTGCTTAGGATCCTTTGAGAAGAACGAGCTGCAGCTTAGGTGGGAGTTGCAGGTCACTTGAGTAGACGGCTTCTGTTATTGACTCCACTCTCATTACTCTCATTTATTGGGCACGTGTCGCCCCTTTCAGCATTTCATTTATTGTTGGGATTTTATATTTCAGTTATTCCAGTATTGTTTATGGGATTTATTCAGGATGGTTTATGATTTTTAGTTTTATATTGTTGACATTCGATTGGTGAATGTATGGTTTTATTTTAGTTCATCGTGGTGTGATTCTATATTGTAGAAATGTTGTTTTGAATTAATAAATCTTTTCTTTAATTAAAATTTGGAAGTTTGTATGAAAAAATGGTTTTGACACTTAGCTTAATTATTTAGGGTGTTAAATTGGAAAAATTATTTTTATCGACAGTGATGCTGAGAATGAACCAACTGTTTACCTTGATTTAATTTAATAAAGGAGTGATCGCCCGGTATTTAATTAGGCGGGGTGTCACAGGTGGTATCAGAGCATCAGGTTCTAGTGTCCTTAGGATCTGTACGGCTTATTTCGCTTTCAGCTTAACGTTTTTGTTATAGAGACCTATTTTTAGGATTGTTGTATTCCTGCTTTTACGTTTAAGTCTTCAGTTAATTGAGATTCGATGATGACTGTAGACTGATAAATCTTGTTCACGTTTCAGATGCCTCCGAGACGTGCTCCGAAAGATAGGCGTGCCCAAGCCGAGCAGCCAGCAGCTCAGGCACCAGGCACAGTGAATGCGAATGAAGTAGCCGCCATAGTTGCTCAGGCGGTGAATGCCGCGATAGCAATGACTCAACAGGCTCCACCCCAGGTTCAGGCAGTGGCGCCAGTACCAGCACAGCTTCCATCTGCATGGGAGAGGGTTCGGGATGCTTTTCAGAAAGCACATCCCCCTGAGTTTTCTAGTAGCTCCGATATTGTTACTGTCAGCCAATGGAAGAAAGACATCCAGCGGCATCTTCGCATGTATGAGTGTACCGAGGTACAAAAACAGTTATTGGCTTCTTTTAAGCTGGTGGGAGCCGCATTACAGTGGTGGGAGTCCACTACTACTTTGGAGGAGAGGGACACGATCCCTATTCAGATGTTCTGGGAGCGGTTTGACCGCAAGTATTTTCCACCCGCAGTGCAGACTGAGATGAGGCGGAAATTACTAAATCTGAAGCAGGATAACCTTACTGTAGCTGAGTATGAGGAGGAGTTCATGAGACTTCTCACTATTGTGCCAGATGAGGCACCCACTGAGGGCAAGAAAATTTTGCTGTTCGTCGACGGGTTAGCTTGGAGGATCCGTCAGCACCTTATTGGGAATCTATCCCTGAGTACTTTCACTGACGTACTCAATGCAGCGTTACTACATTGCCAGGATCACCGCTTCCATCTTCAGGGAAGCAAGAGAGCAGGAAAGTCCAGCCAGCAGGGCAGGACCGGGGGTAATAGTGCCGGTGGGGCACCAACTCATGGACAGACTCGTCAGCACGAGCAGAGTTCCCATCAGGGGGACCCTGCTAAGCGATTCCATTCAGGTGATTCTAGGCAGGGATTCGAAGGATTTAGGCAGGGCCAGCAGGGCCAGCCTAATCAGCAGGGTCAGCACCGACAGCAGGGTCAGCAGCAGGGCCAGCAAGGCCAACAGCGTGCACAACAGGGCCAACAGGGCCAATGGCGTGGAGGTAACGGCCAGCAGGGCCGTGGTCAGTAGGGACAGAGGGGAGGTAATTTCAGAGGCCGGTGTTTTGTATGCGGCAAGCACGGCCATAAGCGTCAGGATTGCCCAGAGGGCGATAGGGCCCCACAGCAGCAGGGAGTCCGTAATGAGCCGCAGAGGCCACTCTTTCCACCTGCCCTTCCAGCTCCAGCCCAGGTGCCAGCCCTACCAGCCATTCCAGCGGCTCCAGTACAGCAGGGGCAATTACAGTATGGACGTGTCTATAACGTCCACCAGGCAACAGCTCCACAGGCACCATCCGCGATTAAGGGTATGTTTCCTATCCATGGTACTATGGGTAAAGTTTTATTTGATACGGGGGCAACGCATTGTTTTATAGCTACGCATTTTGCGAAGTCCTTAGGGTTATTAGCCACAGCAGAGAGCACCGTGACGTGTGTCGACTCACCACTGGGGAGTGGGTCACTTATATTCTTTATATGCCGGGGAGTAGGGATAGCGATTGGTAGCTTGGTATTGCCTGCAGACATGCTAGTCTTAGACATGCACGAGCATGATGTGATTATTGGTATGGATTGGCTCGCATCTTATAGAGCCATGATTGATTGCTTCAGTGGGAGCATTGTTTTTGCCATTCCGGGGCAAGAGATGTTTGTAGTGGCGATGCCTCGCCCAGAGGGAGGTTCGACCGCTCATTTATATTACATTGAGGAGGATACCTCTAAGGAGGTTGTGATTCCTTTGGATTCGATCCCAGTTGTTAGGGAGTATTCCGATGTGTTTCAGGAGATACCAGGCCTACCGCCCAGTCATGAGATAGACTTCGTTATAGATTTAGTGCCGGATACGAGACCTATAGCACGCGCACCGTACCGTATGGCTCCGGCAGAGATGCGAGAGCTACGAGATCAGATTGAGCAGCTATTAGGTCAGGGCTTCATTCGTAGGAGTACCTCACCTTGGGGCGCTCCAGTCTTATTTGTAAAGAAGAGAGATGGTTCGCTGAGATTGTGCATTGACTACCGGGAGTTGAATAAGGTCACGATACGGAATAAATATCCGTTGCCTCAAATCGATGATCTGTTCGACCAGCTGAGGGGAGCAACTTTCTTTTCGAAGATAAATCTAAGGTCGGGGTATCATCAGTTACGGATTAGAGAGCAGGATGTTTCAAAGACTGCCTTCTTGTCGAGATATGGGTCCTATGAATTCAGGGTGATGCCGTTCGGACTCACAAATGCCCCAGCCATTTTCATGGACTTGATGAACCGAGTATTCAGAGAGTTCTTAGATCAGTTCGTCATCATCTTCATAGATGATATTCTGATATATTCACACTCCGAGGAGGAGCATGCCGAACACTTGAGGCAGGTTCTTCAGACTCTACGAGAGCATCAGTTGTATGCTAAGTATGAGAAGTGTGGATTCTGGTTGCGAGAAGTACAATTCTTGGGCCATGTTATTTCTGAGCAAGGGATAGCAGTTGACCCGAGCAAAGTGTCACCGGTGAGGGAGTGGGGGCAGCCCACGACACCGACGGAAGTGCATAGTTTCTTGGGGTTAGCCGGATACTACAGGAGGTTCATTCGGGGATTCTCCAAAATAGCGGGTCCATTGACGAATCTGACTCGCAAGGGAGTACCATATATCTGGGATGACGCTTATCAGTTGGCTTTCGATGAGCTGAAGGATAAGCTTACTTCGGCACCAGTCCTTTCTTTACCGAAGCCGGGTGTAGAGTACCTGGTTTACACAGATGCGTCCTTACGAGGACTTGGGGGAGTACTTCAGCAGGAGGAGAAGGCTATAGCTTTTGCTTCCCGCAAGCTTATGCCGCATGAGAAGAATTACCCCACCCACGACCTGGAGTTAGCTGCGGTCGTCTTTGCATTGAGAATTTGGAGGCACTATTTATTGGGCGAGAAATTCCGTTTGTTCACAGACCATAAGTCACTGCAGTACCTGTTCACTCAGCGAGAGCTGAATATGCGTCAACGCAGATGGTTAGAGTTTGTGAAAGATTACCAGTTCGACATACAGTACCATCCGGGGAAGGCCAACGTAGTTGCTGATGCGTTGAGCCGTAGACCAGTAGACGATGTAGCCGACGTTTGGAAAGCAAAGTGGAAGGAGTTGGGTCACCAAAACGCAGTAGCCCGTTCGTTCATATCCGTCATGTCAGTCACACCCGAGATTGTTACAAGGGTGATACAGGCACAGACCACAGACCCGTTTTGTCAGGAGCAGATTGTACGACTTCTAGCCGAGGGTGCTGAGTCCTATTCTGTTAGTTCGGATGGAGGGTTGCGGTTTAATGGGAGATTAGTGGTTCCAGAAGGAGCGGAGCTACGTCATGAAGTGATGACTCATTCTCATGGGTCCCGATTTGCAGTACATCCGGGAGGCGATAAGATGTACCAGGACATGAGACGACAGTACTGGTGGAGTGGGATGAAGAGGGACATCGCTGAATTTGTGTCCAAGTGTTCTACTTGCCAGCTGGTGAAGGTGGACCATCAGAAACCGTCGGGATTACTTCAGCCGTTGGAAATACCCGCGTGGACGTGGGAAAGTATTTCCATGGATTTCATTACCGGGTTGCCTACATCACAGCGGGGCCACGATTCTATCTGGGTGATTGTAGACCGTTTGACCAAGGTGGCTCATTTTTTGCCAGTGAGGACAGATTATACCACGGGTCAGTATGCCCAGTTGTTCATCGCTGAGATTGTCAGATTGCATGGGGTGCCCTGAATATTGTGTCAGATAGAGACAATATTTTTATGTCACGTTTCTGGGAGAGCTTTCAGGAGGCTATGGGTACAGAGTTGAGACTGAGTTCAGCCTACCACCCACAGACAGATGGACAGACAAAACGTACTAATCAGATGTTGGAAGATGTGCTACGCATGTGTGTTCTCGATTTCGGAGGGGGTTGGGAACCACACCTTCCACTGGTAGAGTTTGCTTATAATAACTCCTATCAGTTTACGATTGGCATGGCTCCATTTGAGGCTTTGTACGGCAGTCCTTGTCGTTCTCCAACTTGTTGGCTCGAGGTGGGAGACGACAAGTTATTAGGACCAGAAGTGATTCAGGAGACCTCCGCGAGGATTGAGATAATCAGGAGTCGTATTCGGGTAGCCCAAGACAGGCAGAACAGCTACGCCGATGCGAAACGGTTCTTCTGGGAGTTTAATGTGGGAGATCAAGTGTTGTTGCGTGTATCTCCTATGAAAGGAGTGATGAGGTTAGGGAAGAAGGGGAAGTTGGCTCCGAGGTATGTAAGACCATTTCCCATCATCGAGAGGATTGGGCCGGTAGCATACAGGTTGGGATTGCCAGAACATTTACATCGCATCCACGATGTATTCCACATCTCGTCGTTGAGACGATATCTTCGGGATGATATGGCCCATACTCACATTGCGATAGACGAGATAGACTTACAGTCTGATAGCTCTTACGAGGAGAGACCAGTGGCTATTCTAGACTATAGTGAGAGGAGATTGAGGTCAAAAGTAGTTCCACTTGTGCGAGTCCAGTGGGAGCATCATAATGTGGAGGAATCCACTTGGGAGCGTGAGGCAGATATGCGCGAGAGATATCCAGATTTGTTTTTACCAGGTATGCCTTATTTTCCGAATTTCAGGACGAAATTCCGTTATTAGGGGGGAAGTATGTAATACCCCGTATTTTTATGCTATATTTAATTTGGGGATTTATTAAATTTAATGTGATGATTTATTTAATAAAAATCCGGAAATTAATTATGTTATAATTATTAACGTGACTAGAGTTAGTAATTATGGGAAACTTGTTGAATATTACTAATGAGCATAGTAATATATTATATTGGTTATATTGAATGTCATAAGTGAATTAAATGACTATTTCGGAAATTTAAGTCGGGACGTGCCCGTGCCACGTCGGGACTAATTATGTTAATTAAAAAGTGAATATTTTATAAGTTGTCCGTATGGTCGTTTTGAGTGCGCCAACGCGTCCGGAAAGGTCGAGATAGTCAGAAAAGTGTACCCGGGGGTTTAGTTTGGGTCTCGGGATGTTTTTAGGCTTAATTAGTGACCCGGGAGGGCATTTTGGTCATTTTACAAAATAGGGTAATTAAACCCACGAATTTCAGCCATCCTTAACAGCCATTTAAGTCAGCCTCTTAGGGTTAGAACATTCAGAACCCTAGAACGGCCATTGGAGAAGAGAGGAGAGAGATCTCAAGGTGAATCAAGGCCCAAAACACCACCGATTGCACCGCCGTCACCACCAACGCGTAGATCGCGAGGAGGAGAACGCAACCACACCAATATCAGCAGGAAACCAGACCTCTGAAATCCCAGGCAAGTGTTTAACTTGCGTATTTTCGTTGGTGCAATAATCATATTAGTGTAGGAATGATTAGGAGTATAATTAAAGGAAGAAAACCCCAATTTTTTATAGGGATTTGCATGTAGAAATCGTTTGAACCATATTCTGAAAATAATATGTGAAGTAGATGATTAACCCACGAATTTGTGATGTTATGTTAGAAGGAAATTCTGGAGAAAACTGATTAGAACAAAAGTTAAGAAAACTTAGGGTTCTTGATGATTAGATGAGATTTTAGGTTGTTTAATCATGTTTAATGATGGTTATCTGCATGCTTAACGTTAGAAACATCTGGAAATATATTACCATGATTGTAGTATAAGTTTTGGGATGATTAGGTTGGAAATTATGGATTTGAATGAAGAATATTAGTCAAACCCGTAACTGCACTTCTGCAGAAATCGAAATACCTGTTTGATCGATCGATCGAACCTAGAGCGTCGATCGATCGAAGGTTCGATCGATCGAAGGTTCGATTGATCGAGCCCCAGACGTCGATCGATCGACCCCTTCTGGCAAACTCTTTTTTCCCTTTGTTTAATTAGTTGAATTAATTTACCGTGGAATATTTCTTGGGCATTATAAATAAAAGGATTTGGGAGATATTGAGGACCAGTAGGGTATAGGGATAAATGTTAGAACCTTTAATCTTCAACGAGAAGGGTAATTATGGGATATTTACTTTAGGTTGAATTTATGAAACTTAAGGGTGAGGTGCGTAAGAGAGTTACGTTGGAATTAAATAAAGTCACTTACTAAATTTTGATTGGTAAGGATATGACCCATGAGTATTAGGTAATGAGTGAGAAAACTCTTCGAATTAAGGTTAGAGACGAAACCTTAGACGTAATCATAATAATGGGAAGTTAAAGATAAAATGTTGTGACTATGGGTAACGGGAGGAACCTATATTAATATGATGAATGGGTATATTTATATAATTGTGTGTACATATATTATATACATGTGAAAAACTTACCCGCGCTACTTGCTATCCCTGAGGTTACCGCGCTGGGACGATCTTATCCTGTGTTGCTTTATGGGGGATATTGATTCGTACCCTAGAAGATAGAGATCCTAGGTACGGGCTATCAGATTGATAGTCGGACGGTCCTAAGAGACGTGTGGGTATGTACTGACCTCTTGGACTTGGAATCTATGCTTCGCCTCAACGTTGTTTTGTATATGTTAATACAGTTCGAGAGTGATTCCGAACTTGTATTTCCCTTTGTGTGAGCGATACGGGGATTGGATAGCAGAGTATGCCCGCACCATAGTTTAGTTGGGGTGCTGTTATATATATATATATTATACGAGTAGTTAATATATATATATATGAGGTTATAAACTTTAAACTGCCTACTGTGATTTGATAAGTAGAACATGGTTGTTGACTCAGATTATTATATACTTGTTTTGTGAAAGTATGAGAAAACACTGGGAAGCTTATAATTTAATGAAGCTAAAACGAGAGAAGTGCTACATATTGAAAGTAACCTTTTTAAAACATTGTCATCGTTCGGTTTTGGAAACTTAGGAGTAAGTTAAGTTAAACTAAAATCTTTGGGAAGGTTAGTACGATAGGCGTGCACAGTAGAAGATAGGTGAGAATTCCTCAAGAGAGTGTCGAACTAATATGAGTTGCATTGGCCTGTATCAATTTAAATACTTGCTTAACGTATTTTAAAATCAAACACACTTTCGGGCCCTGACCCGTTTCTTTTTCTCTCTCTCTTGTGTATATATATGTATATTTTCAGGTGCCCAGCCACAGGGGCGTCTTGCTTAGGATCCTTTGAGAAGAACGAGCTGCAGCTTAGGTGGGAGTTGCAAGTCACTTGAGTAGACGGCTTCTGTTATTGACTCCACTCTCATTACTCTCATTTATTGGGCACGTGTCGCCCCTTTCAGCATTTCATTTATTGTTGGGATTTTATATTTCAGTTATTCCAGTATTGTTTATGGGATTTATTCAGGATGGTTTATGATTTTTAGTTTTATATTGTTGACATTCGATTGGTGAATGTATGGTTTTATTTTAGTTCATCGTGGTGTGATTCTATATTGTAGAAATGTTGTTTTGAATTAATAAATCTTTTCTTTAATTAAAATTTGGAAGTTTGTATGAAAAAATGGTTTTGACACTTAGCTTAATTATTTAGGGTGTTAAATTGGAAAAATTATTTTTATCGACAGTGATGCTGAGAATGAACCAACTGTTTACCTTGATTTAATTTAATAAAGGAGTGATCGCCCGGTATTTAATTAGGCGGGGTGTCACAATTTGGGAATACAGACCTTGATCCACTCAAAATTGCTCCAAGTGACAGGAGGCTTATGGGTAATTTGTAGTTCCCAAGCAGATGCAATGGAGAAATTCCCTTTATTTGAAGGAAGCCAGACAACAGTGTCATTGTCCCCATGAATTGTAGGTAAGTTAGCATTCTTTACTTCATCTAATTCCCAAGTCACAGTAGAGGGCCATCTCCACTCCATTTGGTGGATAAAATCAGAAAGTTTAGCATTAAGGCTACTAGCTAAGTCATAAACAATGTTATTACCATATAGGGGATGTAAGGTCCCATTCGGATGCTAAAAATCAACCCACATAAATGCTTGAGTCCCATTCCAAATGATTGTTTTGATTTGTCTTCTAAACTTTTCCCTTATCTTGAGAATTTTCCTCGAACTCCATGATGCATCATTTGGAATATTCAAAGCCCATATGCCCCTTCCTTTGATTTTGTATATATTGAACCACTTAATCCATAAACTATCCTTCTTACTGCATAGGTTCCATAAATGTTTTTCCATGGCAGCAATGTTCCAAGTTTAAAGACACTTGATATTTAGCCCCCCTTCCTCTAAAGACACACACATGTCCTCCCAAATAACTTTAGAACCTTTATTGTTAGTCTCATCCCCTTTCCATAGATAGTTCTTCATAATTTGCTCAATCTTCTTTATGATGCTTTTAGGCAAAATAAAGGTGAAAGCCCAATAGACTTATATGCTGAAAATGACAGTCTTCACAAGAAGAAGTATACTTGCAAAACTCAAAAACTTATTAGTCCAGCATTTGATTCTCATGGTGATCCTATCCACCAGGATCTGGCAATCCTCCTTTTTGAGTCTAGTAGTAATGAGAGGCACCCCAAGATATTTAAAGGGGGGTCCCATGTTGAATGCCCAGGATAGAAGAAATCTCTTGAATCCCATCCATATTGATCCCAGCAGTGAAGAGGCTAATTTTATCTAAGTTAACCATTAGTCCGGAATAGAAACTAAAGTTAGTGATGGCATCCCTAACAATTCTGCAAGACTCCTTATCCCCACCAGCAAACACAATCAAGTCATCATCAAAACTAAGATGGGTGAGGGACATCTCCTTACATTTTGGATGATAATTGAATAGGGCAGATTCAGTTGCTTTAGAGATAATCCCAGTAAGCACTTCCATCACAAGCAGGAAAAAATAGGGAGATAGAGGATCTCCCTGCCTAAGCCCTCTCCTACAATGAAAAAACCATTTAGCTCACCATTCAGATTAACAGAGAACCTGGTAGTAGTCACACACATAGTTATCCACCCAATGACCTTAGAGGGAAACCCAACATGGGCCAAGATATTGAAAGAGAAGTCTCGGCTAGCCAAATCATAGGCTTTAAGCATATCAATCTTGATAACACATCTAGGAGGGAAAGAGTCCCTATGATAGTTCCTCATTAACTCTTGGAGTAACAGGATATTGTCAGCAATAGACCTTCCCTCCACAAATGCAACTTGATTATTACTGATAAGACTAGGCATCATCTTCTTGAGCCTACGGGTGATCACTTTGGATATGCACTTGTAAATGGTGTTACAGAAAGAGATAGGTCTGAAATCCTTCATAGAAACAGGTGTAGCCACCTTAGGAATTAAAGCCAGGGCAGTACAGTTCCAGTGATCAAAGAACATACCAGTATCAAAGAAGTACTTAATAGCTTCACTCACATCACCCCCTCCCCACAAGGTCCCAAATTTTTTTAAAGAAGTGGTTGTTGAAACCATAAGGCCCTGGAGCCTTATCAGGCGAGTTATATTGGTCTCGCACGTGGGGTTCGCGCATCTCACGGGGTCATTTTGTGGTTGTTTTATGTTTTTACACTTTGACGGCATGTTTTTAAGCCTAGGTCTAATAGTTTGCAAATTTTTGTTGTGCTCTCAAATCGAGAGCCCCGTGAGTACGCGGTCGATTCCTTCGGGTTACATTAGTTTCACGCGACGTGTTCGTGCCTCTGACGGGGCCGTTTTGTTGCTGTTTTACATTGTCACTCTTTGAGGACATGTTTTTAAGCCTAAATCTAACAGTTTGCAAATTTTTATCGTGCTCTTAAACTGGGAGTCCCATGAGTATACGGCCGATTCCTGCAAGTTACATTGGTCATGTACGAGGTGTTCCTGCCTCTCACGGGGACGTTTTGGGGTTGTTTTATGTTTTCACCCTTTGATGACATATTTTTAAGCCAGGTCCTCCAATTTAATCATCTACATGTTGCTATGATCGTGGAGAATTTGTGCATGTAATAACTATTTCTCGGATTTAAAAAATAGAAAAATATTTTTTCGATGTAATTATTTATTAATGGAATCGGGCTGCAAAAGACAAAATTACTTTGCGTGAAAATCCACCATCGAATATTTGGCCTAAAAAATATGGCATTATAAAAGAAAAATTTGCCAACACCTGTTTAGTTTAGTTGATATGTTCTAAAGAAAATTATGAGAAGTTTGGTTGGATGTATCAATAGATTTGCACAATGACTTTGTATCCTAGTTATGCTTTTATTGTCATGACTCTATTGGTTTGTAGAATCATCAAAATTCTAGGCTTGTATGCATTGTGTATGTTTGTTTATTGAGTTCAATTTATATTGTCACATGAGGCTATATGTAAATGTGATAATGTTTTGCAATCAAATGAGAACTCCGTGAACACGTTTTAAGTGATTAGGTCTATTTCCTTTAATCTCTAGTTTACACCCATTTACTTGCGTTTACCACATGTATTTGGACACATTTTTTCCATACGAGTGTGAAAAGCTTATTGTATTTTGTGTCATTTATCGTGTTTGTAACTATGTATATGTGTGTGTGCATTAGTGATCTTCATTATATGTGTGTGTGTGTATGTGTATATATATATATATATATATATATATATATATATATATATATATATATATATATATATATATATGTGGTGTTCTTTTGTTTTTGAGTCTTTGCCTTGCTTTCTAGTTCATGTATGCTTTGATGTCATAATTGGTATCGATATTGTTGTGAATTTTGGTTGATATCCCACGCTTAGCGCAATAAATTTTAAGTGGTATCTTTTTGTTATCGTATCATAGTTGGTATCCATTAATATTTGTATGGACTAGTTGTACTTAATTGTGTCCCATATATGCTTAAATGTTCTTATTCACCACTAAATGTTTCACTTGTTTTTCCTTATTCATATCCCTTGTCTAGTTTAGATGGAGTATTTTCTTTAATTGGGGGAGAAATAAGTTGTGTTTTATGATTCTAAACCTTCATCTATTCCTGAATAAAAAGGGGGAGAAATAGTATCTAATCCTTTGAATTTGGGGAGATCAAACTTAGGGGGAGACGTCTTTCTAGGTAGATCATGTTAGATAAAAGGGAGAGTATTTATTTAAATTTAATTTCATATTGTTTTATTCCCAATGCGTTTGATGGTGTGCTTAAAATTCCTAGTAGCGACAACTTTAAAGCGGCAAAGCAGTTTATCCTTGGGTTGAGTCATAGGATTTGTATTTTTTTGGTTTGGGTGGGATGTTGTGTCTAGATGAGCTTGACGGCCCTTTAGAATTTTTGGTTGGGTTTTGTCCTGGAATAGCCAAAGGGGGAGATTTGTAAGGACACAGATTTCCAATTGAGACCATATGTAGTTTTGTCTTAATTCCGGATAAAACAATTTGAGTCATAGGTTAGAAGTTTGTTCCTGTCAATCCTATGGCGGTTGAATAAGTTGAATACGTAGCAGCCAAGATTTAAAGTTTCATCCTTGTCAGGTTTCGTGCCACATCTTTCATGTCATCAACATTAAGGATTCCAAGTCTCCAAAGGTATGAATGCAATATTATCTATATAGGAGCTTGGAAAATATTTTAGGGGTGTTAATTTTTGTCTAAACAACTTAATATTTAGAAAAATTTGTTTCGAACTTTTTTTCAAAAGTTTTTGGGCTTAAAAATGAAAAACAAAATTTTCTGAATTTTCGTTCGAATTGTCGTTCGAACGAGAAATTAGACGAGTCTTTTAACAAGTTTAAGCAATTTTTCTCAGAATTGTCGATAGAAACTCGTTCGAACGAAGTCGTTCAAATGAGATATCAAACGAGTTTTTCCCCTTAAACTATGAATTTTTGTTAGAAGTGGTTCGAACGATGTCGTTCGAATGAGAAAGGTCGTTCGAACGAGAATGCATCAGTTTTGGCAGTTTTTGGCATAGGTTCACACCCTCTCTTTGTTACGACAGATTGGGTGCGGGTTCGTATTTTAAGGTCATTATATAGGTAAGTGTACTTTATTTATTTTACACTAGTAGCTATGTTTACTTGAACTCGGGGTGCTACCCATGGGTCCCACACGTAGCTTATCTTGAAATTAGACTCGCATGCTAAACAAGTGAAACGTTAATTAAAATAAAAGTGGACTAGCAACATTATCTAGGTTGTTTCATTTCACTTCACACCTAACATCCGAGTCAGATCGGGTTGACTCACGGGAAATCCATAAATACGAGTTGGGTCGTTACAAATGGTATCAGAGCTCTAGGTTCAAGGTTCCTTTCAGGAGTGACGTGGTGAGGTTGATAGTGGATCTTTTGACATCGGTGTTGGTTTGGTTCAATCACGCTAGTTTGACGGTTTAGTTCATGCCCTCGACGGTAAGGTCAAAGAGGTTAGCACGACAAGTAAATTAGTTCCAAGCGGCATACTATCAAGTTAATGTTTATAAATTGCTTCTGTAATTCTGATTAAGTATGTAATAATTTATGAGTGTCCATGTAAGCTAGTAAGTGTGGACACCGTGATTTATAATGTGAGGTGTTTCTTTCAACCTTTGATGATGTAGTCTTTCAAAATATCAAGAGAATGAGATGACGCCCATGGGGCAGGTAGCAAAATTTTATGTAACCAATGATAGGGATTGACAGTTTGGGAGTCATCAATGGGAAATCGTGATTTTAAATTATATGCAGCCTTAGGTGCGACACATACAAGGAGTCCATATCAGTGATATGATTAGGTAAATCTGATCCTAGGTGTAATACTGTGACTGGTGGATATTTTATAGGATGTTGTCCTTATGGAGGAATGCCTTAGTGATTATTAGCATAGAGTATATCATATGATCCTTGAGTGGACTCACAGGATGATAATAAGGAGTAATGTTTTTGAAGTGTTAGTTCCAATAAGAATATATTGCGCATGGATTTATTATACCCCAGTTCATGTGCCTTGACTATAAAGTGGATTGGGATAATCTTGATGATTGTGGTAACCAAGGAGTAAAGCTAAATAACCGTGGTGACTTAGTATTGAGAAAATGAGTTGTGATGTTTTAGAATAGGACCTCTTACGGCATCATTAGGGTGGGCCTTATCCTGGGCAATACCTGACATCATGTGTCCTACCAGAACCTAGAGGCTATAAAATTATGGGTTGGTGATTGTAGTGTGTCATTAAGAAAGAGGATCCCTTGTGGAATTTGTGGGCATGGGCCTTCATGTTCATAGGCTCCCTTATCCTACCAATACAAAATATGTAGTTGTGTTAATTAGTAAGTTATCATGTAGTATGAGATTGCATGAAGTGGTAATTCGGTTATAGTGGTTAAGCACTCAATGAGGATATGGGCTTATGAAATCGTAATAAAATTTCCTTGGAAGTATATACTAAGGTTTATCATATGAGATATTAATGCGAGTGATAGCCAATGCCTAGTATTAGTGAATCGGGGGTGTATAGAAAAGTTCATAGTAGGACTCGTGGTTTCCTTTTAATAGACGTGTAAGATGTTTAGAGTAATAATTAAGTTCGACATCATCGCCCATGAGGCATTGGGAGTCATTATTGTTCAAAGTTTACAAAGGTAATGGTAGACCATTGATGATTATAATACGATTAGATCATGTTGACTTGTGATGGTGCCTTGGAGTTAGTGTTACGGCCTTTGTTTATATGCATGTCTCATGATATGATCTTAGAGGACGATTTCAAAAATATGTTAATCAATTATAGGTGACGCACCTGGGAGACTAAGAACTCAATGGTGTTCGTCGGGGATTTAATGCTAGCACCAGGGATAAAGCATTAGGCTTGGCTATAACACATGCGTGTGCTACCTATATGGTTAGTAATGTCTTCGTTGAGGGAAATCATTGGGAATGAGTGATTCCATTAGAATGATTATGATTTGGGATCAAATAGACGGTACTAGGGGTGGTAGCAATGGTTGAGGAATTAAATGTTTGAAATTTTATGGGCGATGTGTTCCACTTGAACGATCTCGAAAACTAAGGTTAGCTACTTCTTATGGAAATTTTGGATACCTAGTTGTGATAGGTTAGTAACTAATGATGACTGATAAAAGAAGTAACTTCTCCTTGAATTAGGATAGTTATTCTTACCAGGATGGATAGGTGGAGTTATTCCTAAGGAGGGAAGCCTACCATTTCAGCTCCCTGAAGAATTTCGTTGTCTCCCACCGTTAAGCATGATTTTTGGTAGAACTCACCAGGGTTAAAGGGGACAAGCCAGGATGCATGGCAAGGCCATGGTGCTCGACAAGTACCGATAAGATTTAGTGGTTTTAAGTATACATCATGGGTTCATACGTCTTATGTCTTAATTTTTCATTGGATATGCTTTCCTTCCTTGGTGTGGTAGTCGCCTGATTCGTTGCCTTCGTGTGCCTGCTTTGATCCAGGTAATGGGAAGTTATTGATTCGTTTAATTCAGTGCGATGATGTATAAGCTTAGTAATGATGCGGGTTAGGTTTTGTTGTGGCCAATGCATCACGGTACGTGAGTGCGCTCTTATTCGGATGCAGCTTTATTTTTCACCAGTCTGTGTGCCCTCTTGTTCTCGCTCTCTTAAATATAGTTTGCATGTGTTACTTAATTGCTTTAGGATTAACATGTTGTTAATTAGACGTTATAACTAGTTACGACCTGGTCGTATATTGTAACTCGAGAATGTTATGACATTGGGAAATTAGGAGATGATCGCTTGTATATGTTCTTGTAGTGGTACCCAGGGTAACCCTAGGCTGACATAAGGATCTCATAGGGATATCGGTCGGATAGGACTATGTGATAAGGTAATTGGCTTAGAAGTCATTAATATGTGTAACAAGATGTGCTGAAATTACATACACCAAGGCTAGGCGTAATCTGAGAATTTAATTGAGGAAATGTAGGTTGCGAATCCTAATGTAGGAAAGATCCAAGTTAATGAACTCATTGGTGACATTGCGATATTTGGCGAATATCAACAAGCACGAGGTATTGTTTAAATAGACACGTTAGGCATGCTTGAGGACTAGCAATAAGAACTTAGGGTTTGTCATGGGTGGAATAACAATGGTAATTGATTAAGGTAGTGTGACACCCCGCTTAAAATAATAACGGGTGGCCAGCCCTATACTATAATTTATCAAGAATCTCAAGTGGATCATGCTCAGCATCTACTGACGGTACTAAAAGAAACATAGCTAGCTACCCAATACTAAAAAAAGAGGGTGCCAATTTTTTTTAAACATACAAGGGAATAACAACCAACAATATAATAACTACTGAACATGATAATGAATACACACATGCTAAGATAAAAAGAGAATAGTTCTATAGTACACCAAAAATACACAAAAGGAAATACTCGAATATGCTGTCGGGTCACAAATAATACACAACTACGAAATATGAATAAAATCCTACAACTACAACTCTTAGGTGTAAACTCGATATACAACTGAATCCTAATCTAGATGTACAAAAGATAGGAAACGGCTATTTCAAAATCCCTCAACAGTTCGCTACTGCCACAACTCCACGAATACACTGGATAGATAACATCAATGGTGTCCTTGCGGAGGAACACCTAAAATAATACAATATATACATAGCAAGAGAAAAATATAAACGGGTCAGAGCCCGAGGTGTGAAAACATTTTAGCAAATGCATTAAAATGCATAATAATTATAAATTCATTATAACATGATTAAAGGGGAATCTCATTCTCCAGAAAATCCAAATCACCTCTCAACTAGAGTGCACACCTAAGCATATGTACATGATCCTCAAAAAAATTGCCCAAATCTTCTAGGGACAATTTAATCTTACCTACACCCAAATTCATGCTCACGTAAACTTCCATATAAAACCTAACCATTAACTTTCGACTCTACCATAATCCCAATCGTTCGTCAGCTTACTTAACATATAATATATATATATATATATATATATATATACGTATTCTCTTACTAGAATTATCAGATTCTAGTTATTGACATATATGAACTATTAGCATCTAAATGCTCAGGACTAAACTTCTCCTAATTCTAAACACTGCACTGCATTTCATGCGTGGGACGTCTCGCAAGCGAAATCCAAACAAAGAACCCCCCGATACACTACTTCTTGGCAGTGTTGAGTATCGAGATTCATTATGCCCTCAATGCACGACGCATATAACCCCAAATTACTTATTTAATATATAGGACTAACCTTCTCCGACTCCCATAATGCACTGCGTTTCGTGCGTGGGAAGCCTCACAAAGCTAAATCCAGACAAGGAACTCCACCGATACACTACTCCTTGACACTATTGATTGTCGAGATTCATTATGCCCTCGGTGTACTATGCATATAACATCATCCACTTAATTAATATATTACTCCAGTTTATTCTCATAAAACTTTGTTTCACTATAACATATAAAACTGAGTACTAAGGACTAAACTTATCCCCACTCCCAATATTGCATTGCGTTTCGTGCGTGAGACGTCTCGCAAAGAGAAATCCAAACAAGGAACCCCCCCGATACACTACTCCTTGACAATGTTGGTCGTTGAGATCCATTGTGCCCTCGGTACCCCACAATTTCTACGAATACATATAGGAAGAAATAATCTCTAATCACAAAATATGATAATGCTCCGAAACATTTGGGGTCTATAACTTTACTCTAGTTTCAAAGCACAATCATTCAATCCTAATAATTAAGTACACATAACATACTTAGTGTACATATTAATATCCAAAATCCAATCACACATGGATATACAAAAATACTTCACAATGCTATCATCTTCCAGGAATTACTCACTTTATCCCAGGTTACCATTTATCGGACTATTATCACACCGCCATGGTAATAAAATAAATCACAACGTATAGGAAGCGGTCATAGTTCCTAACCGAAAAGTGTGAACGAATCATACCCAAGCCTCCTCACTCCCAAATAAAATCGCACAAATAATAATGGAAGACTATGACCTGGGGACTATACGCACCCTGCTCCTCAAACCAGGGGCCTCACCCACATCCCGCAACTTCCCATGATAGCACTGGAGGGTATGCTCACACAATAAGTATACATATATCAATCGCACTAGATACATATATACAATCACATCATATTAATGCAAACCATCACACAAGGTATTTACATCACGCCATATATATATACATACTCTTTTACGCTCATATGTAAGAAATAAATAATTTCATTTTTAAGTATATTGCTCTCGATATACCAACCGTTGCTAACTCGCATACCTTCCCATTTTATATACACGATACGGCCCCTCACTTGAAGTTCATACATCACTTCTATTAGTATGATTAATCTCCAAAATCAACAAACATTAAGGACACTCTCTATATCCGTATGCACCGCGATCAACAATCATTATTCCTTAATTATTAATCTTGATGCTAAGAGGATTTCGCACTAAATAGATACGATAACTTAAATTCGCACTTTTTCAAAATCAATTAATAAGACCCCAATATTCACATACAATCATCTACTAATTCTTCTCTCATTTCCTTAATGAGAAAGGCACTACACACTCAATTCCATTATTAAATAGACCCCAGCCATCTCCTCACCTTTCTAAGGTCATCAATCCCCGGGTATTATCACTTAACCCTCTATGATACAACAACGAAGAAGGTCCAGAAATATAAACCCAAAAGTAAGGGGATGAACTTGAAATCTCAACTTAGACCAAAAACGAGGCTCGATCGATCGGCCCCCTAGCCGTGGTCGACCCTAATTTTCAATTATGCCTAAAAATGAAGACCGTGGGCTTTTCCCTTGAGGCGCGATCAACTGGCCCCCTGGCCGTGGTCGGCCGGCCTTAGTAGTTATCTCCGCCATCTTCCATTTATAAAGAACTCCAACATTTTATAAACCTCAAAATACCAAATTTCAAGCCCTAAATCTTTAACCCAATCATATTCATAACATTAATACACATCAAATAACTCAACCCAACTAATTTACAACCTCAAATTCATCATATACACACCATATGTAAGATTTCACCCAAAATCTAGGTTTTAATAATTTTTCCCCATATCCACAATTTTATCCACAAATCATGAAATATATGACGCACAAGAATTATTTAGCAAGTTTAATCATTTGCCTCAATGTTGTAGAGTCTGGATATTCCTCGAAATCACGAAATAGGCGGAATCCCTGAGATTTTTCTTCTCGTTCTCTTCTTCCTTTCCTCTTCTCTCTTTCTCTCTAGGGATTTCTCTTAATCTCTCAAATGAGATTTCTATCTCCCGTAGGCTTCATAAGCTTTATCTCCAAAATACCCAACTTTAAATGATAATACACACTTTAAATGACTCGGTTACTCCAATTCGAGCCAAACGAACTTAAAATATTCTGGAACCCAAATAAGATCCAAGTATAATCATTTTGACTTTCTCGACCCTTCCGAAATCAATCGCACACTCAGAATCGTCATTCAAAATACTTTCTAATATCATCAAATTTTGACATCAATTGGAAAATTAATTATTCTCTAATTAAAATAATATTATTTCTCCCAAAATAATTAAATTATTAGTCCAAAAATCATGGGGTATTACAGACTTCCCCACTTAAAAGAATTTTGCCCCTGAAATTAAGCTAAGATTAGTACTCTAAATCTCAACTAGCTCCTACGACGCCCATCCTCAGAATCACTATACCTATTCCTCCTACTTCTCCCTATGAATTATTTTAATTAAAAACCAAGTCTGCCAACTAGGGCGCCCATACACCCTGTACTCGAGCTCTACTCGTATAAACATGACTAGGCTTCACTTAGCCTCAAATCGTAAAATAACTCGAAATAAATTAATCCGCATTAACATACTAATGATATAAAAAATTTGAAATGTCCAAAGATTTAACTCCTCTCAATTCCTGACATTCGCTACTTTCATGCGGGGGAGGTCTCGTATGCGAAATCCAAACAAGGAACTCTCCCAATACACTACTATGTAGCTTTGTCAGGGATTGAGATTAGTAAGATGGGGGCTAAGGTTTAAAAATATTTTTAAAATCATTTTGATGTTGCCTGAAGTCATATAAAACAATTTTATTTTAAAAATAGTTTAAGTCTTTCAACATCCAAATCAAATACCTTATGCCCAAGACACAAGGTGCCAATAAATACACTATTCTTACCAACCATTAGTTTTCAAAACTAGCACAACCAGGAGCCAAAATCCCTAGCTCATCAATAGCCCACTAAACCTTGAATCTCTTCAGTAATAAGAATCCCCTACCTTATAACAAAACATTGCCTTTCACTAGGCTCTTCCATAACTGGAACGTCACCAATACACTAGGCTAGAACAACTATAAAATGATACTTTACAGTTACTAACCAACTCATTTCAACGATTCCTATGGTCAAAACAAAGTCATAGCTCTCTACTAGCACATCACAAGATAATCTATTCTCCCAAAAGATAATCATATAAGAGCCTCATTTGCTCACTCCTCCCTTCTGGGTTATTCCATACATAATAGGGTTATATCACTAACCACTCATTAAAATATTACATACGATACTCCAAATGCCTCACAAAGCATAATCCTAATCACAAAGGAAAAAAATGATTTACATCATACCTCACTAGTCCGATTGTATCTCTTCATCGATGGGTTCCCACTCAAAGTCCCCCGACCTAAAATGGCCTATGATCTGTTGTAGGGGTTTCACATCCAAAACCTCCCCAAAAAGTGGCTCTCTGCCTCTTTCAGGACAATCTCTCTTCCTATGACCTATATCTTTACAAAAGAAACATCTACCAGTAAATCCTCCCTGCCCATGTTGAGGAACAAAACGCTGTTGCGACCCTCAAAAATCCTGCTTATACTAACTTTCTCCACCGGCATTCTCTTATCTAGACTTACTGGATGAACTCGAGTCTTTAAAGTTCTTACCCCCTTACGAATGAAGGCGATATTCCTGACACTGTAACAATGCCGCATTCACTACCTTGGCCAAGGTCACTAACGCTGGGTACCCTAACAAATGCTGCCGAATTTGCCAATTTGAACCTCCCACGAACTTCGCTATTAGCTTATCCTCTATATTTACCTTATTGGGAACTAAATTCACCAATCGAGTAAATTCTTCCTCATACTAGGCCACCGTTCGATCACCTTGAAACACATCCAACAATTTCCTCCTCATTTCCTTTTGGATCGCAGAAGGAAAATAATTTCGATCAAAGAGTTCCCAAAAATCTGCTATGGGCAATGCATCTCTCTACTCCGATGTGGTGATTGACTCCCCACCAATGGAGATCTTCTCCCGTTAACTTAAAGGTGGCAAGAAATTGCTTCTTCACCTCACTGCATTTAACCATTCGAAGGTGCCTTTGCATACTCTTCTTCCAATTATTTGCAACCATCGCATCATCTCCCCCTGAAAATTATGGAGGATGTCCCTTCCTAAAATCTTCCCGTACTCTTTCCCACATAGATATCCCTGGGTGGGCTGGGGTTGCTTGAATTGCAGGTTGATGTGCCATCGCAGAAATGGCAGCAGTTACTGCTTGTGCCATAATATTGGCAACCTCAATTGTGGTCATAGTCCCTTGAGGCATTTGGGGTTCCATATTCTCAACTCCTCTATTTGCCCTGAAAGGACGACCTCTCTTAGGTGGCATCTGAAATAAGAATAATAGTATCGGAATGCCTTTCAAGTGTTTTCTCATCACAGAATAAAATATAGACGTGTGAACACAACAGTCCTAATAATAGGGGTCTACATCAAGAATGCATTCAGAAGAACGCAGAAAACCCACACAGATCCTAAAGACACTAGAACCTGATGCTCTGATACCACCTGTGACACCCCGCTTAAAATAATAACGGGTGGACAACCCTATAATATAATTAATCAGGAATCTCAAGTGGATCATTCTCAGCATCTACTGACGGTACTAAAATAAACACAGCTAACTACCCAATACCATAAAAAGAGGGTGCCAATTTTTTTAAGACATATAATGCAATAACCAACCAACAATATAATAACTACTGAACATGATAATGAACACACACATGCTAAGATAAAAAGATAATAGTTCTATAGTACACCAAAAATACACAAAAGGAAATACCCCAATATGCTGTCGGGTCACAAATAATATACAACTGCAAAATATGAATAAAATGCTACAACTACAACTCTTAGGTGTAAACTCGATATGCAAATGAATCCTAATATAGATATACAAAAGATAGGAAATTGTTATTTCAAAATCCCGCGACAGTCCGCTACTGCCACAGCTCCACGAATACATTGGATAGATAACATCAATTGCGTCCTTGCGGAGGAACACCTAAAATAATACAATATATACATAGCAAGAGAAAAATATAAACGGGTCAGAGCCCGAGGTGTGAAAACATTTTAGCAAGTGCATTAAAATGCATAATAATTATAAATGCATTATAACATGATTCAAGTGGAGTCGCATTCTCCAGAAAATCCAACTCACCTCTCAAGAAGAGCGCGCACCTAAGCGTATGTACATAATCCTCAAAATAATTTTCCAAATCTGATAGGGATAATTTAATCTTACCTACACCCAAATTCATGCTCACGTAAACTTCCATCTAAAACCTAACCATCAACTTATGACTCTACCAAAATCCCAATTGTTCGTCAACTTACTTAACATATAAATATACATATACATATACATATTCTCTTACTATAATTATCGGATTCTAGTTATTGACATACACGAGTTATTAGCATCTAAATGCTAAGGACTAAACTTCTCCCAATTCTTAACACTGCATTGCGTTTCGTGCATGAGACGTCTCGCAAGCGAAATCCAAACAAGGAACCCCCCGATACACTACTCCTTGACAGTGTTGATTACCGAGATTCATTATGCCCTCAATGCACGATGCATATAACCCCAAATTACTTATTAAATATATAGGACTAAACTTCTCCCAACTCCCAATAGTGCAGTGCATTTCGTGAGTGGGACGTCTCGCAAATCGAAATCCAAACAAGGATCCCCCTCAATACACTACTCCTTGAAACTGTTGATTGTCGAGATTCATTATGCCCTCAGTGTACGATGCATATAACATCATCCACTTAATTAATATATTACTCCAGTTTATTCTCATAAAACTTTGTTTCACTATAACACATAAAACTGAGTACTAAGGACTAAATGTATCCCCACTCCCAACATTTCACTGTGTTTCGTGGGTGGGACATCTCGCAAAGAGAAATCCAAACAAGGAACCCCCCCGATACACTACTCCTTGACAATGTTGGTCGTTGAGGTCCATTATGTCCTCGGTACCCCACAATTTCTAAGAATACATATAGGGAGCAATAATCTCTAATCACAAAATAAGATAATGCTCCGAAACATTTAGGGTCTATAACTTTACTCTAGTTACAAAGCACAATCATTCAATCCCAATAATTAAGTACACATAACATACTTAGTGTACATATTAATATCCAAAATTCAATCATACATGGATATAAAAAAATACTTCACAATGCAATCATCTTCCGGGAATTACTCACTTTATCCCAGGTTACCATAAATCGGACTATTATCACACCGCCATGGTAATAAAATAAATCACAACGTATGGGAAGCGGTCATAGTTCCTAACCGGAAAGTGAGAACGAATCATACCAAAGACTTCTCACCCCAAAATAAAATCACACAAATAATAATGGACGACTATGACCTGGGGACTATACGCACCCTGCTCCTCAAGCCAGGGGCCTCACCCACATCGCGCAACTTCCCATGATATCACTGGAGGGTATGCTCGCACAATAAGTTTACATATATCAATCGCACTATATATATACATACAATCACATCATATAAATGCAAACCATCACATAAGATATATTCATCACACCATATAGATATACATACTCTTTTACGATCGTATGTAAGAAAGAATTAATTTCATTTATAAGTATATTTACTCTCGATATACCAACCGTTTCTAACTCGCATACCTTCCCATTTTATATACACGATATGGTCCCTCACTTGAAGTTCATACATCACTTCTATTAGTATGACTAATCTCCCAATTCAACAAACATTAAGGACACTCTCTATATCTGTATGCACCAAGATCAACAATCATTATTCCTCAATTATTAACCTCGATGCTAAGAGGATTTCCCATCCAATAGATACGAGAACTTAAATTCGCACTCTCTCGAAATCAATCAATAAAACCCCAACATTTACATCCAATCATCTACTAATTCTGCTCTTATTTCCTTAATGAGAAAGGCACTACACAAACAATTCCATTATTAAATGGACCTTCTTTCGTTGTTGTATCATAGAGGGTTAAGTGATTGTATCCAGGGATTGATGACCTTACCGGCCGTAGCAGTTATCTCGGCCATCTTCCCTTGTTAAAGAACTCCAACATTTTACAAACCTCAAAATACCAAATTTCAAACCCTAAATATTCAACCCAATCATATTCATAATATTAATACATATCAAATAACTCAACCCAACTAATTTACAACCTCAAATTCATCATATACACACCAAATGTAAGATTTAACCCAAAATCCTTGTTTTAACAATTTCTCCCTAAATCCATAATTTTATCCACAAATCATGAAATAAATAATGCACAAGAATTATTTAGCAAGTTTATTCACTTGCCTCAAAGTTGTAGAGTCTGAATCTTCCTCGACATCGCGCAATAGGCGGAATCCCCAAGCTTTTTTTCTCTTTATCTTCTTCCTTTGCCATTCTCTCTTTCTCTCTAGGGCTTTCTCTTAATTTCTCAAATGAGATTTCTATCTCCCGTAGGCTTAATAAGCCTTATCTCCAAAATACCAAACTTTAAATGATAATACACACTTTAAATGACCCGGTTACTCCAATTCAAGCCAAACGGACTTCAAATATTTTGAAACCCAAATAAGACCCAAGTATAGTCATTTCGACTTTCTCGACCCTTTTGAAATCAACCGCACACTCAGAATTGTCATTCAAAATACTTTCTAACATCATCAAATTTTGACCTCAATTGCGAAATTAATTATTCTCCAATTAAAATAATATTATTTCTCCCAAAATAATTAAATTATTAGTCCAAAAATCACTGGGTATTACAGGTAGAATCTTTGATTTTTAGATCGTGATGTCGAGGATTCCTAGGATTGGAATATGATCGTAAGTGACTGGACTATAGATTTTGATGAACCAAAAATTTCGAGGACGAAATTCCCTAAGGAGGGAAGTTTTTGATATCCCACCCTGGGAATTTATTAAATTATATGTGAATTTTATATGAGAGAGGATTGATTATAAATATAAAGGAAATCATTGGATTATATAGAAGGATAAATATTTATAAAAATCCATCCCTTCGTTAAAATTGAGTTTTGTATCCCCTGTGCGAGGTAATGAAATTAATGGGTAAAGGAAAAAGGATTGGATTTAATGGAAAGTGACATTATCTCAGATGGTCGTTCAAACGACGCTCATGTCGTTCTAACGACATGAGTTTGTCGTTCAAAAGGAGACCTCAGTCATTTGAACGACGCCCTTATTACGTCTTATTTGCATGCGCTGTCAACCGTTTGTTGCCCAAGTCCATTTTAGGTCAGTCTTAGGGATGGCCATTTCGACAAAAGTATATCTTATGATTTAAAGGTCTTTAGTTTTATAAATAAGGGGGAGAGAGTGAGGAGTAAGATGTCAACATACCCACCTTTGGATCCCATGTGCTGTCGAACGAAGAGGAAATTGATACCTAATATAAAAATTGCGGGGAAAAATTGGTTTCTTTAGTTGGTAAGATTATCAGTGGTTGGACTATAAGAGGAAGATAAAATCATGCGTAACCATAACCTACCTCATTTTATGCTGAAGAATTAAACTCTCTCTAGAATTCACAGTTACTCTCCCCCTTCCGAAACTGTTTTTCTCAGTTTCTTTCCTTAGCCTAGTGTTAAGCATTCATACCTTAATAATAGCTATTCTTTCCACTACTAAAATAGGACTACGAAGAATGCGAGAGTTGTTGTTGGGGATTTGATGGATAATTAAGTAGATATTATGGGAAGAAGATCAATATATTGCTAGAGGTTTTGTAGAGGGTTCTTGATGGAACTTAAAGGAGCTTTCATGGAGGTTGTTTGGTGGAGCTTTTCTTGACTCCCTTTAGGGCCACCTTTGGATGTGGGGGATCACCCATATTCATCACCGCGATCATCTTTGGAGTTATTTAGGTTGGGTAAACTACTCTTATTATGTTAAGACTCTATTTGACAAATACGGTAGGCTTGTTGTTGATTGATTAAGAGTATGATTATTGTGATATTATAATGTATTCTTAAATCTGAAAATAGACATTTTTGTGGAATAAAAATGCTAGAAAATATTATTCTTGTGTATTTTCTATTAAATCTAAAAATAGCCATTTTCATGGAATGAAAATGGTAGAAAATATTATTGTCATGTACTTTCTATTAAATCTCAAAATAGCCATTTTTATGGAATAAAAATGGTAGAAAATATTATTGTTGTTTATTTTCGATTAAATCTGAAAATAGCCATTTTTATGGAATAAAAATGTTAGAAAATATTATTGTGGTGTGTTTTCCTAATAAATCTGAAGATAGACATTTTTTGTGTAAGATGTGGGTTCTTCAGATACAGTTAGTATTAAGTGAGGTGTATCCCCTTATCAAGATCAGGACTAACACCCTCACGTAAGCAATATAGACAACATCCATAAGTAAATCAGAGGAAAAGAGATTCAAAATTTAGGCTTACATTAAAGGGCATAATAACACAGGAAATATATGACAAGCACAATAAATGAGTGGGACAAGCAAGTGGCGTGGTCGGAGAAAGAAAGAACAAGCACTCTAGGCACAATAAAGACAAATGAGTAACTTTACGCTTAGATAATGCCCAATGATGGGTGCATTGAATGTGCATGGGAGTTAATGCTCTCGCGAGAGCTCTTTAGTTTAAGGAAATTTGGGCAGCAATTATGGGCGCTGGATCATCTCCGTTTGATTTGTTTGTTTGGTCATATTTATATGGGGGAGAGGTTGCTCAAGTCAGCATGCCCTTGATCCCTCTGTTATGGTGCATTAAATGCATGAGATACTGCATTTAATGCATTCTCTGGTAGTTTTGGTGGGAAAACATTTGATTGGCTGGAAGTATCGAGGTCATTAATGAGGGATATGACTCATCATCTTGAAGCTTACTCTAGGATGGCTATATGGTCAGATATGGTGAACTAAACCTGCCATCCAAGGGTAAAGGCCCTTGAGTGCTACGCTCTTGAGTCCCTGAATGTCAGACGTTGTGAGGTCAGGAAGTGGTTCAAACAGTGGCTATTGTTAGGTATCTAGTCACATCAGTCAGGCAGGTTAACACCCAAGGTACCTCGAGGAAGTAACCTCGAGGGGGAAAGTATTGAGGGAGATTGGGTGACTCGAGGAGGTTCACTCGAATAGTTAAGCAATGAGTAGGCTCGAGTGGCATTTGTCCTGGGTGAAGTTTTGTCCAAGTGTGCCAAGAGGGCTGGTAATAATTCCTAACGTTGCCTTGTTCTCAATCCTCCAAACCATGTCCCTGCAAAGTTCCCAAGAGGAGGTTGCTTGATATAGCATGAAAGCTCTCACATGCCCTACCAGGCATGGTCCCTCGTGGGTACCAAACAACCTCACTCAACATATACATTCATAATATAAAATACATAATACAAAATTCTATTTCTTATTACAAACTACTGTCATTCAGGTAACTTTGTTATTCGAATTGGATCCTTTGAGCCAGGTCTGTTATAGGCTCTTTAAGGTAGGGCGCTGCGAGCTACTTGCTGTGAAGGATCCCCAAGGTGGGTCCTGCGAACAACTTGTATGGAGGATCTTCGAAATGTGTCTGTGGGACATCTTTTTTTCTAAACGATCGATCTGTTGGCTGAATTAACCAATCATTAAGGAGATATTTTGGAAAGAAGATGAATATATTGCAAGAGGTTTTGTAGAGGGTTCTTGGTGGAACTTAAAGGAGCATCCATGGAGGCTGTTTGGTGGAGCTTTTCTTGACTCCCTTTAGGGCCACCTTTGGAGGTGGGGGAGTCACCCATCTTCATCACCACCGTCATCTTCGAATTTATTTAGGTTAGGTAAACTACTCCAATTATGTTAAGACTCTATTTGACAAATATGGTAGTCGTGTCATTGATTGATTAAGAGTAGGATTATTGTGATATTATAATGTATTCTTCAATCTAAAAATAGCCATTTTATGGAATAAAATTGCTAGAAAATATTATTGTTGTGTATATTCCATGAAATCTGAAAATAGCCATTTTCATGGAATGAAAATGCTAGAAAATATTCTTGTTGTGTACTTTCTATTAAATCTAAAAATAGCCATTTTTATGCAATAGAATGGTCAAAAATATTATTGTTGTGTATTTTCGATTAAATTTGAAAATAGCCATTTTTAAGGAATAAAAATGCTAGAAAATATTATTGTGGTGTGTTTTCCTAATAAAAAGTTGACATTTTATGAAATAAAAATGTGTGATGACATTATTTTGGTGTATTTCTAGTAAAAATAAATAATAAATATTTTACGGAATAAAAGTATAAGAAATGTCATTTTGATGTAATTTTAATGACAAGGAAATAATAAAACATTTTTATGGAATAAAAATGTGAGGAAATATTATTTTAGTGTAATTCTAGCCGAAGGAAATAATGTGAGTTTTTATGAAATAAAAAAGCGGAACGATGTTAATATTTTCCAAAATTTGTGAAATAAATATTTTTAAGTTCTTGCAAAGTGGAGACTTTATGAATAAATGGACATTTGTTGAGTTTAAAGAAATCAATAAAATGTCCTTATTACATGAAATGCATCTTTAATCCACTTGGTAGGATTCAGTGTTTAAAGTCCACCTTCTATGCATATGAACTTGTAGTATTTGGGTAATAAATATGTGAGCAAGTTTAAAGAAAGTCTTGTCGGGTTTAAGCACGTAATAAGACAAATGGAAATTTGGGAACTTAAAGCGTGAGGAGTGTTATTTTATGTGTTCAAAGTGTTAAAGTGGCAAGTGTGAGAATTGACAAAGTGTGGCATTAAACAAGTGTAAATATGGCTAAAGCGTTAAATGTTAAGTTCGAACTTAATAACCATTTTTGAGAAATAACACTTGTTAAAGGACTAATTTGTATGTTTGGTGAATAAAGGGTAAATTGTAATTTAATTAAAGTGGAGAATTTTACAGAATAAAAATGTACAAGAATATCTTTACACTAATATGTAATACCCCGTATTTTTATGCTAAATTAATTTGGGGATTTATTAAATTTAATGTGAGTTAATTATTTAATATAAATTCGAAAATTAATTATGTTATAATTATTAACGTGATGAGAGTTAGTAATTATGGGAAATTTGTTGAATATTACTAATGAGCAAAGTAATATATAATATTGGTTATATTAATTGTCATGAGTGAATAAAATGACAATTTTGGAAATTTGAGTCGGGACGCGCCCGTGTCGCATCGGGACTAAAATTGATGAATAAAAGTGAATATATTATAAGTTGCTCGTATGGTCGTTTTGAGTGCACCAAAGTGTCCGGAAGGGTCGAGATAGTCAGAAAAGTGTACTCGGGGGTTTAGTTTGGGTCTCGGGGCGTTTTTAGGCCTATTTAAAACCCCGGGAGGGCATTTTGGACATTTTACATTTTTGGGTAATTAAACCCACGAAATTTCAAGGGTTATATCAGATGTCTCAGGTTTCCTTCTAGGGTTAAAATAACCAAAGACAACTGACGGCCATAGGAGAGGGAAGGAGAGAGCTCTCAAAGCAATCCAAGGCCCAAAATCCATCCGTTTGCACCGCCACCACCACCAACGCGTAGATCGCGCGACGGGGAACGCAACCACACCAAATTCGTCATCAAACCAGAACTCTGAAAATCCCAGGCAAGTGTTTATCTTGCTTATTTTCGTTAATGCATCACTCACGTTAGTCTAGGGATGATTAGGATGAGTTTCATGGAAGAAAACGTAAGTTGGAGTTAGGAAATCGCCTGTAGTAATAATTTGAATGGTAATCTGGAAACTCCTTCACATGTAGAGGATTAAACCACGAATTTGTGATGTTTTAGAAGAAGAAAATTATGGAAAAGATTGATTAGAACCATTTTAAAGAAATTCTAGGGTTCTTGAGATTTTTATGAAGTTTTTGCCTATAAATCCATGGTTATTGATGTAAAAGTTCCTCATTTACATAGAAGATGAATAATATGGGTGTATAATGATTATAGTACGAATTTTAGGAAGTTTGGGTGTGAAAAATATGGATTTGGATGAGGTTGTGTGATAGAACCCATAACTGGTTTCCTGCAGAAATTTCCATACCTGCTTGATCGATCGATCGAGCCAAGAGCTTCGATCGATCGAAGGTTCGATCGATCGAGCCCCTACCCTCGATCGATCGACACCTTCTGGCAGACTTATATTTCCCTTTTTAAAGTAGTTGAATTCAATTTAATGAGAAATAATCCTTGGACACCCTTATTAAAATGTTTTGGGAGCTAAAGAAGACCAGTAGGACTTATAAATAATTATGGGACCTTTAATGTAAGACGAGAGTCGCATTTTTGGGATATTTACATATAAGGGACGATGAAATTATGTATTAAAGGGAGAGACGCGTAAGATAGTTACGTTGGAACATAAATGAATACCTACTGAATTTTTACACTTGGGAGGATAGAGTCCATGAGTGTTACGTAGTGAGTTGGTATAATCCCTCAAATTAAAGTTAGAGACAAACCGTTATACGTGCTAACAAATAAATGGGAAAATAAGGATAAATGTCGTGATTATGGGTTATGGGATGAACCTAAATTGATATGATAAAAGTAGTATATTTATATGACTGTGTGTGCGCATATATTATATACATGTGAAAATCATGCCCGCGCTACTTGCTATCCCTGAGATTACCGCACTGGGACAGTCTTATCTCAATGGGACCTTTATGGGGGATATTGACTCGTACCCTAGAAGATAGATATCCTTGGTACAGGCTATCTGATTGATGGTCAGACGGTCCTAAGAGACGTGAGGATATGTGCTGACCTCTTAGAGACTTGGAATCTATGCTTCGCCTCAATATTGTTTGTGTTTTGTTTAATAAAGTTCGAGAGTGATTCCGAACTTGTATTTCCCTTAGTACGAGTGATACGGGGATTGGATAGCAGAGTATGCTCGCACCATAGTTTTTATGTGGGGTGCTAATAGAATATATATATTATACGAGTATTTAATATATATATGAATTTCTGAAATTTAGAATTGCCTACTGTGCTATGGTAAGTAAGACATGAATAATGACTACAAATTGTAAATACTTGTTTTGAAAAGTATAATATGACACGGGGAAACTTTATTAATAAATAAAATTAAAATGAGAGCTTTGTTACTAAATGAAATTTTCCTCTTAAACAATTATATTGTTCAGTTTTAAATCTTACGAGTAACCTAAGATAAGTTAAACCATGGGGAAGTTTAGTATGAGATAAGTATAAGATAATCCGTTGGGAAGATTAGTGCCATAGGCGTGCACATTAGAAGAGAGGTGAGAATTTATCAAGAGAGTGCCGCACTAATATATTATTGCATTGGCATGTAAACATTTTAAATACTTGCTAAACAAATTTTAAACCATATACACTATCGGGCTCTGACCCGTTTCTATTTTCCTTTCTCTCTTGTATATATATATGTATATATTACAGGTGCCCAGCCACAGGGGCGTCTTGTATAGGATCCTTTGGAAGGAACGCGCTACAGCTTAGGTGGGAGTTGCAGGCCTCTTGCTTAGACGACTTCATTTATTTGATTCCACTCCTAGCATATTCATTTAGTTGGGCATGCGTACCCCTTTCCATTATCAAGTTGTTTTATTGGACATTTGTGATTCGTTTATTTCCAGTATTGTCACTTTGGGATTTATTACTGTCTGGATGTTTTACTTTAAGTTTTGAATGTTAGGATTTAGTGGTTGAATGTTTAAATTATTTGGATTATATGTTCCAGGATAATTGTGGTGTGATTCTTTAATATTGAATTATGTAAAGTTTTAAATCTTTGGTTATAAATAAAATTTGGAAATTAATGTCTAAAAATGGTTTTGACACTTAGCTTAATTAATTAGGGTGTTTAAATTGGAAAAGTTATTTTTTGACAGTGATGCTAAGAATGAACCAATTGTTCACCTTGATTTAATTTAATAAAGGAGTGATCTCCCGGTATTTAATTTGGCGGGGTGTCACAGGTGGTATCAGAGCATCAGGTTCTAGCGTCCTTAGGATCTGTACGGCTTATTTCGCTTTCAACTTAACATTTTTGCTATAGAGCCCTATTTTAGGATTGTTGTATTCTTGCTTTTACGTTTACGTCTTAAGCTATTTGAGATTTGATAATAACTGTAGACTAATAAATTTCTTCACGTTTCAGATGCCTCCGAGATGTGCACCAAAGGATAGGCATGCCCAAGCCGAGCAGCCAGCAGCTCCGGCACAGGGTACTATGAATGCTAATGAGGTAGCCGCTATTGTTGCTCAGGCGGTGAATGCCGCGCTAGCGGTGGTACAGCAGGATCAACCCCAGATTCAGGCAGTGGAGCCAGTACCTGCACAGCTTCCATCTGCATGGGAGCGGGTTAGGGATGCCTTTCAGAAGGCGCATCCCCCTGAGTTCTCTGGTAGTTCAGATATCATCATCGTCAGCCAATGGAAGAAAGATATCCAGCGGCATCTTCATATGTATGAGTGCACAGACGTGCAGAAACAGTTGTTGGCTTCCTTTAAGCTGGTGGGGGCCGCTTTGCAGTGGTGGGAGGCCACCACCACCTTGGAGGAGAGAGATATGATCCCGATTCAGTCATTCTGGGAGCGGTTTGACCGCAAGTACTTTCCACCCACCGTGCAGACTGAGATGAGGCGGAAATTACTGAACTTGAAACAGGAGAATTCTACCGTTACCGAGTATGAGGAGGAGTTCACGAGACTTCTCACCATAGTGCCAGATGAGGCACCCACCGAGGGTAAGAAGATAATGCTGTTTGTGGACGGGTTAGCTTGGAGGATCCGTCAGCATCTTATAGGGAATCTATCTCTGAGTACTTTCACTAATGTACTCAATACTGCTTTACTACATTATCAGGATCACCGCTTCAATCTACAGGGAAGTAAGAGAGCAGGAGAGTCCAGCCAGCAGGGCAGGATCGGGGGTAGTAGTGCTAGTGGAGCACCATCTCAAGGACAGACTCGTCAGCACGAGAAGAGTTCCCATCAGGGGGACCCTGCTAAGCGATTCCGTTCAGGTGATTCCAGACAGGGATTTGGGGGTTATAGGCAGGGCCAGCCTAATCAGCAGGGCCAGCAAGGCCAACACCGACAGCAGTAGGGTCAGCAACAGGGCCAACCGGGCCAACAGCATTTTCATCAGGGCCAACATGGCTAGTGGCGGAGTGGTAACGGCCAGTAGGGCCGTGGTTAGTAGGGTCAGAGGGGAGAAAACTTCAAAGGCCGATGTTTTGGGTGAGGCAAGCATGGACATAGGTGCCAGGATTGTCCAGAGGGAGAGAGGGCCCCACAGTATAAGGGTGCCCGTAACGAGCCACAAAGGCCACTTTTTCCAGTCACCCTCCTAGCCCCAGCTCAAGTACCAGTCCTACCAGCCATTCCAGCAGCTCCAGTGCAGCAGGGGCAGTTACAGTATGGACGTGTCTATAACGTCCACCAGGCAGCAGCTCCACAGGTACCACCCGCGATTGAGGGTATGTTTCCTATCCATGGTATTATGGGTCGAGTTTTATTTGATACTGGGGCGACGCATTGTTTTATAGCTACGCATTTTGCGAAGGCCTTAGGATTATTAGCCACAGCAGAGAGCACTGTGACGTGTGTAGACTCACCACTGGGGAGTGGATCGCTTATTTTCTTTATATGCTGGGGTGTGGGGGTAGAGATTGGTAGCTTGGTATTACCTGAAGACATGTTGGTCTTAGATATGCATGAGCATGACGTTATTATCGGTATGGATTGGCTTGCTACTTATAGGGCCATGATAGATTGTTTTGGTGGGAGTATTTGTTTTGCCATTTCGGGGCAAGAGATGTTTGTAGTGGCAATGCCTCGTCCAGAGGGAGGCTCAATCGCTCATTTGTATTACATAGAGGAGGATACCTCTAAGGAGGTTGTGATTCCCTTAGACTCGATCCCAGTTGTCCGTGAGTATTCCGATGTATTTCAAGAGATACCAGGCCTACCCCCCAGTCGAGAGATAGACTTTGTCATAGATTTATTACCGGATACTAGACCGATAGCATGCGCTCCATACCGTATGGCTCCGACAGAGATGCAAGAGTTACGAGATCAGATAGAGCAGCTGTTAGGTCAGGACTTCATTCGCAGGAGTACCTCACCTTGGGGCGCTCCAGTCTTGTTTGTGAAGAAGAGAGATGGTTCACTGAGGCTATATGTGGACTACCGGGAGTTGAACAAGGTCACGATACCGAATAAGTATCCGTTGCATCGAATCGATGATCTGTTCGACCAACTGAGGGGAGCAACTTTCTTTTCGAAGATAGATCTGAGGTCGGGGTACCATCAGCTACATATTAGGGAGCAGGATGTTTCAAATAATACCCGACCTATAGTGCCATGGATAGGAAACGTACCCTCGATCGCGGGCGGTGCCTGTGGAACTGCAGCCTGGTGAATGTTGTAGACACGTCCATACTGTAGCTGCCCCTGCTGAACTGGGACTGCTGGAATGGGTGGCAATGCTGCCATCTGTGGCGGGAAGAGCGGCGGGAGTTTTAGGAGAGGTTAGGATAAGTTTCCAAAAGAGAAACACAACCTCCATCTTCAACCTTCAACCTTGGGAGAAAAGGAGAGAGCAACCTTCATCAATTCAACACCAAATTCAGAGAAAAATCCAAGGCAAGTGGTTTAATTACGTTAATTTCAAGTGAATGTTTCTTCCATGCTTAGACATTTTTGAAAATTGCATTGTTTTGGGAGATTGATAAAAACCCATGAATTTGAGGATTAAAACTATAAACCATGTTAGGAATTGCATGTAGACATATTCTGGACGAATTATGAATCCAAAATATAACCCTTGATGATCTAAAAATGGATTTAAGAAGAGAATTATTATTGTTCTTGAAAGAAATAGAAAACTAGGGTTCTTGATGAAGTTTTGATCCAATTAAAGCCCTTGGTTGATGATTTATTGGTTTTAGAACGTTAACAATGTTGTAGGATGGTTGTATGATGATATTATAACGTTAGATTAGAGTTTCATGCATTATAATGGAATTTTGGGGCGAAACTTGGAATGCAAAACAAATCAGTCCGTAGCATAACCGGTGCACTCGATCGATCGACATTCACAGGTCGATCGATCGATCACCATCGATCGATCGAACATACAAGGTCGATCGATCGACCTTCCCAGAATGAGTAAAATTTTCCCTAGTTAAATTTTAATGATGTTAACCCTTAGAAAATTATTAATGGAGATTTTATGAATATCCTTAGACTTAAGGAAGACTAGTAGGTATGGTTATAAAATTTGGACCTGAGTTAGAACTCAATTTGAGGAATTATTATGAAATCTAATAAAATTCGATGAGTGAGATAATATTAGGATTAAAAGAGTAAATTCGAATAATTTGATGAAATGAGGTTTGGGGCAGAAGTAAGGATCTTAAGAATAACGATAATTGTGGATTAGGACATGAGTAACAATTACGATGTGAGAACAAGTGACGGCTTAAATATTTGTATTAACGGATATTTGGGATATATTGCGGAGTAAAATATAGAAGTGTGATTGGAAGCAAATAATATTTGTGGATTAGGACACGAGTGACTAATCACGTTGTGAGAATAATTGATGACTTAAATACATACGAACCGAACATATGAAACGTGTAAAATTATAAAATGGTATGAGAATGAGAAGTATACCACTAATGAATTATGGTAATTACTAAGATGTGTGCATGATTACTATATGTATATGATTTTATGTGTATGACATACCTACCATACTTGCTATCACGGGAGGTTTGCGTTCGCTTAGGGCCATCTAATCTTTGTGTGCCTACGGGGGGATATAGATTGGTACCTCGAGAACATAGGTCAGAGAAGGACTTATTGGGAAGTTAATAAGACTGCTGATCGTGGGAGCGTAGGTATGTGCGTGACCCATGTGATGTGACTGTGTTCGCCTCCATTGATTGTGATTGTTGTTATCTGAGAACGATTCCTGAGAGATTCGGAATGCGTGATCCTTATGTACGTGAGGTACCGGGATGGATAGCAGAGTATGTGTGCACCGCAGCTCAGTCTCGGGGTTCTTGTATTGTATATTTATGATGTGAATGATATACGATTAAATGAACAGACTTGTCATGTTTAATTATTAGAATAATTTATAGTAACTCCTTGAGAAGATAAATAAGGGGATAATCTCCAGTAAATGGTAATGCTAATAATTGAGAATCCGAGTTTATGTAAAGCTATCTATTTAAGTGATAACATTGGGAATTCATATTGTGAATCGAGCAGAAAAGGGGTAGAACTTATGACGGTTTAGTTAGATATGAATGTCACTTAGATGGGTACGGTACGTTAGGAGTGCACAATTAGTCGAGAGGTGAGTATTTCATGTGGGGGCACGTCCTAACATGTATTTTGCATTCATTGTTTTAATGTTATTAAAGCACTTGCTGTTTTTAAAATACTCTCCACTTTCGGGCTCTGACCCGTTTGCTTTCAAATCTATTTTTTTTAAAACCTTTTAGGCGCCCCGCCACAAGGACACCATGCATAGGAATTCTATTCAGGTGACGAGCTGTAGCTGTTGTGGAAGTTACAGGGCCTTGACAGTAGACACCTCCTTTTCTAGTCTTGACTCCATATTCAGTTTCATCATTTGTAGGGCATGTCGCCCATTTCTTTTAGAGACATTTTATATTCAGTTATTCAGGTTGTGGATTGTAATTAATTCAGGATTCAGACTTTTTTTATTATTTCAGTTGTGGGATTGTTGTGAGGAGTATTTCCTCCAGACTCTTTATTACTTGTTGATTACACTATTGGGACTTTATTGTGTATGGTTATGTTATTCTTTTATTCTTCACTTACTTCATGTTAATCAGATTTAATTTAAAATTGGCAACTCGCTTTTTAAATACTACGTGGTTAGTAATCATTAAAATGTTTTCGACAGTGATGCTATTAACTGAACCAACTTGGCATTTTGTATTAATTTTAATAAAGGAGTAGCTACCCGGTATTTAATTAGACGGGGTGTCACAACACAGCACCCAGGGTAACAGCCTATTAATAACGTACGAAAAAAATTATGCAACAAAAGTATCAAGCCATGTAAACTCAAGGAAGGTGACTACGTCTTCAAAAAGGTTACACTGAATACAACAAGTTGAAAGAGAATTAGCATGGTCCCTATTGTGTGGCTAAAGTCGTATGACCTGGTACTTATCGAATTGAAACTCTAGAAGGGGATATGTTCAAGAGGTATTATCATTAAAGAAGTCTTTTAGTTATTATAGAAGATGAATGCAGTGAGAAGTTACAATGCTTGTATGAGAAGAAGCCGTTAAATGAGAATAATCATTACCCCAATTATAGTTTTATGATTATCAAATTCTTATTGACATTCATTTAAATTTAGTTAAGCAAGAGGCATCAACTAAAACATCTCAAGGTACAAACAAATGCACGTCTTGAACTTCACCAAATGTCAAGTTAGGTCGGCCCAAGCCAACCCAATTAACCAAATGCATGTCTTTGACTACCTCAATATATTAGGTTAGGTCGGCTCAAACCAAACTAACTGACCAAATACACAGTCATCTAAATGCAACCCAATTCACAAAAAGCACGTCCGTAACTGCTCAAAATGATAGATCATGTCAGCTAAAGACACCATTACACTATAAAAAAAATGTTTGGAAGAAGGTAATAAGACCCGGCCATATACCTTTCCTAATTGGAAAACAAAAATAGTTCATCCTTAGGGAACTAATAAGCCTAAGTTATGATGATAGGATCCGATAACACAGTAAAAAAGGCTAATAAATAGTGGCAAAACCCAATTAGAACTAAAATTAAACTGAAAAAATTAACTAGATCCAATCATGAAAATCCACAAATAAAAATACTAGGAAAATAAAATATAGAAAGTACATGATGAATAAGATAAACTGCTTTCATTTATACTAAATATTGAGTTTTTCATAAGTTGTTTCCATTTATAGATACACACAAGAATGTTGTTTATAAAGGAACTACAAAACGATAAAAAGTGAATTAAGTAGTAGGATCTTTAGGAGCAACTCTGAGTTCCCAGCATTTCTTCTCCTTAACAACTTATATTCCTCAATTCCCTGGAGCTCATCTTCAAATGATAACTGATACGACATAAATATAGCATATTTCCTCCCTATATCTTTATGCATTCTAGCACTTTTACTGTCCTAAATACCTATATTTATGCTTATTAACTAGAAAACCTTGTATTTGGATATATATATATATATATATATATATATATATATATATGCTTTGCAGGGGTTAATTGTGCTTTTTTAGGTATTGGAACGCTAAAAGTGAGGATCGATTGCATTTCAGAGAAGTTCCATCGTCGGACGCTACTTCAAGGGCAATATAATCTTTTTAAACTCACTATTTTGTATGGTATGAAGTTACCAACATGTAGATCATCAAATTATCTTTCCGTGGCCACTGACAGATCGTGCGTCATTCGGACTCCGAATGAGTAAGTTATGGCCATTTTCGGAAGGTTTTGATATTTTCTTCTATTTTAAGGGCATTTTGGTAATTTCATACTGCATAATTTGGAGGGTTTCAAAACATAATCATGTAGAAAATTGAATTAGCTTAGCGTCAGTTCTGACCATGCATCATTTCGATTCCGTATGAGGGAGTTATGGCCATTTTTGTGCAACGCGTCAAAATTGGTTCGAAGAGGAAAAGGGGGCTGTCCCAAGGCAAATCCCAAAATCGCGGTCGACCGGTCCCAAACATGAGGTAGACTGGTCCCATCATAATTGGACGAAAATTGACTTATTTTGGGTGTTTTGTCTTGGTTTTGTTGGGGGTATGTTTTGGGGTATAAATAGAATGTTAAGGGCTTTTATTTGGGAGAGATAATTCATTTTAGATAGGATACTTTAGGGTTTTGTTTTAGGAGCTTTGGCCCTTCTCCTCTTCTTTGGGTTTATACCCATTTGTATGTAAGTTACTATTAATTCATCCTCTTCCTTTAATTAATGCTTTATTTCTTTGTTTAAGCTTTGTTCTCTTGATTTATTGCTTTGATTTATTAGTTGTTGGTAGTTTAATTCTTGTTTTTTTCGGTAATTAGTTTTTTTAACTTAGTTTCATTTATTTATGCTTTTAATTATATGTAGGGACTAATTTAGTCTAGGTTGTGTCGGATTGAACTCACCTAGGGTTGACGTGTTGCTTTCCTTTGGTGATGGAGTTTACGGGTTTATTTCGAGTGGGTTGTCCTAGTTATTACGCCTAGGAGGTTTGACGGGGTATATCATGTATGCTTCGTACTTACGACCTTGCGTGCATAATTTCCAGGGTATTTGTTGACCGCAAAATTTTATTAGACTTTTATGCAAATTTAGGGGTGTGACAACTCTTGATTTAATTAACTGTCGAAACGAGACTCAATCTTAATAGCTCGTCGATACATGTAACCATTTCATACTAATTACCTCAGGGTGAGGGATATTCGATGCAACCTATATTTTTTATTCTCTTTATTAATTTAGTTTAAATACACTCTCGCCTAGTATAATATTTCCCTTAGTTTATCTTTTATTTCTTTTTAGTTAAGAAAATATCTTTTACACTTTGATTTAGAAGTATTAAACCAAATAATATTCTAGCAACTTGTCTTTGTGGATTCGATACCCGGACTGGCCGCTATACTACCTTAAAAGAGTGTAGTCATAGTTTAGGTTTTTGTATAGAGTTGGTGAGCGAAATATAACATACGACTGGCGTCGGTGATGCGACGCCACGGGGAAAACCCAGCGTCTTGACACGCGCTACTTTTCACGCCTAATCAAAATGGCGTCGTTGCAAGTGACTTGTTTTTTAGAATTTATTTGATTTAGTATTTCGTAGTATTTTCTTTCTATTTGTATTTTTTTCCTAACATTCTTATAGGACTTCTACATTTGAGCGCCAAGAAACGCTTGACTTTTTTGTGTGCGCATATTCTTTGTGGAATTCGCCACTTCAAGCCATTTTTGGGGTAAGCATGTCTTATTCCAATCCTTTTGGTAATCATTATGATAATTATCAAAATCCTCGCAAACCTATGACTTTTGGTCAATACTTAGAGTCCCAAAAAATTGCAAATTCAAAAATGACTTCGGGCGAGTATTACAAAAGTCAAGCTTTGGAGTGTGTGTATTTTGAGGAGGATGATAATGATTTTGGGCCTCCAATTACTTATAATAGGAATTTTGAAACAAATTGCAATAGCTTTCAAAATTCTTATAATAATGAGTTTAAGTATAGTTCCGATAATAATTTCCAAACTTCTCATTTCCAAGAATCCGCGCCTCGACCTATGACTTTCGGTGAGGGCTTGCTCATGCTTAAAAATGAGAAACTTGAAAACCGTTATCGGGAAGAAAATCGTTTGTGGGAGCACGAATTGGATTTATTATTTGAATCCGACAACGATTTTTCTTGCGAGACTTTTGAAGTCGAGGAATGTTTTGAACCAAATGAGGACTTTGTGCCTACTTTGGAACAAACCATTGTTGACTTTACCCATAGAATAATAGATATTAAAAGTGAGGATGCAATGGAAGTAATATCCATTTGCAATGAAATGATTTCTTCTTTGGACCCCAAAGAAGAACATTTCATTGAAAATGATCTTATTTCCTTCGAAACTCAATCTTCAAGCGATGATGACTCATCTCTTGAGTTTGAATTTCTTTCCTCCATATTTTCATTCTCTGTTATCACACCATCACAAGTACCCGATGAATTGGTTCTGAATTTTAATGTGTTAAACCTTTTCACCGATGAGGAGTACTTGCTCAAGTCGCCTTCCATGATCGCATCTTTGCCTTCATGTGCGCCCCCTCCCATTCCAATTTCAAAATACTTGGGAGAAAATTCAATTTTTTACCTATTGTGTTTTAGTCACCCGTCTTATCCAAATCCCCCACCCTCCCTCCAAAATTTTTAATTGGGGATGGTTCATTTCTTTCGCCTTACACATGCCTTCCGTTGTTTGAACGGAATTCCTATTTTCCGAGAGGCATGCATGAAAGTGAGGGTACACCAGTTAACCTCCAAAGCCAAATCGTGTTTTGGGTGGACCCTCAAAAATTTCAACTTCTAGTGTATAGTTAGTTAGAAGTTAAAATTGTAGGTTGTAAATAGTTAGTTGTTATTTTCTTTATTTTTCTTCTTTATTCTTACTTATAGTCTAGTGTAATTAGTTAAAAATTTTATTCTTTCTTTTTGTTATGCTTTGGTACTAACATGTTTTGTAGAATCTTTGGACTCGTACTTTCCAGAGATCGCTCCATTGTGGGTAATATCTCTCTTTTCCTCTCTTTAACTTGGTTCTTAATTTACATTGAGGACAATGTTAGGTTTTAAGTTAGGGGTGTGGGATATTCTATCCATTCATTGGTAGTCCATGATTTTTTATTATATGTTATTTCCAAGCATGCTTTTCATGTAAAAATTAAAATTTTCAAAAAGATTTTCTTTCTTTTTTCTCCTTTGTTGGGTGTTTTGCCTTTGTTTCCGATGATAAATTTTAATAAATGCTTGGTCCAATAGACAATTCAACGATGCATGTTCTAGATTTTAGAAGTTATTAGACTTTAGTCCTAGTTATTGATATTATGAATTACTTCATGAATTAAACTTTAATCATATGAGCACATGCGCTTTTCTTGTTATATTGATTTGGTTAAAGATTTTTATAACTCGATAATCTTTTGTTGCATTGTATATACTTACATCAAGTGAGATTAGAGACTTACCTTCATTTGTGAGTGTATACACTATTCTTTCCTCTTTGAAAAAATTACAGTCGTTGGTAATCTCACTATTCTTTCATTGATCGTTCATTGCTTGAGTTCATATATGAAATGTGTTACTTGAGCATGATTTTTAAAGTTTGTTTTGACTCAAGAATTGCGTAAACTTTATGAAATGATCATAGGAAACCTTTGTTATATCACCCATATTAGCCATAACCTCACCTTATATGTTTACCCTCGTTAACCCCTTTGAGCCTAATATTAGCCTTTCGTTTCATAACTCAAAATTCCCATATCCAACTCCAAATTGTAGTTAAAACCATACATACACCTTCCATACCTTTGTTGGGAATGTTGCTTGGGATTGAATGATGTTGTTGTGTTGCGGTTGCAATTTTGGCATATGAGAGTGAGAAAAGTAAAGAATAGAAAAAGAAGAAAAGAGAAGTGAAAAGTAAAAGAAAATAAAAGAGAAAAAGAAGAAAAAGAAGAAAAGAAAGTAAAGAGAAAGTTGTAAATGTTGTATATAGTTCAATAAGCTTTGATTTCTCTCAAGGTGATTTATCCAATGCTTATTTGGAACTTGTTTTCCAATTTTGATTTTGCCTCATTCTTTCCATTATTCCAAGATTTTATTCCGAACACTTTGAATCCGTACATACATTCCTTTCATTTTGTACCCTAGCCTAACCTACATTACAACCCTATACAAGTCCTATGTGATCTTAGGGTGCAATTAATTTAAAAGTTAAAATAGTTTTGATAATCTGTGAAAATGCATTTCACTTTTAATGTGCGATATCTTTCATTGAGATTACAATTTCTAATTTCATATATAGCGTTCTTCATTTGTGACATGTGTGCGGCCTAGTTTTCACTTACATTTACTCTTTATTCCCGCATGTTCCGTGTGTTAACTCCCTGTTTTGAGTGAATTCACTTGATGAGTGTAATGCATGTGAGGATTGAATATATGCTTTCTTTATTTAGTATCCAGTTTATTTAAGTTTTTACCAAATCACACTTTTCATGTGCTCACTCCCCCCCCCCCCCCACACACACACACATTTTAAGGTTTCAATTCAACGAAGTTCAATCTATAATGTTAATAATACGGACGGTTGTGTGAATTAGTTCACTTTGCCAATAATGTGTATGAAATCTTTTTTGTATTGTTGGGTGTGTCGCGTGTTGATTGGGAATATTTTGAGGAAACCATATGATGTTTGTGGGTTTCATCCCTAAAAACCCTCACGAGATGACACTCGTCCACTAGGGTAACCTAGGGGTTTAACGGTTTATTGCATATGCTAAATGCAATCGTGTTCCCTATGACAGTGGCATTTATATTTCGATTCATATATACGTTTTGTACCGCCTTCTGTGGACTGGTTTTGTTTGTTTCATCACTAGGGACTAGCAATGTCTAAGTTAGGGGGTGTGATACGACACAAATATTGCATAAATCCGCCATATCTCTTTATGCATTTAACACTTTTATGGTCCTAAATACCTATAGTTATTCTCATTAACCATACAACCTCGTATTTGGATATATACATGATTTGCAGGGATTAATTGTGCTTTTGTAGGTATTGAAACGCTAAAAGTGAGGATCAGTTGAATTTCAGAGAAGTTTCATCGTCGGATGCTATTTCAAGGGAAATATAATCTTTTCAAACTCACTATTTTGTATGTAATGAAGTTACCAACATGTAGATCATTAAATTATCTTTCCATGGCCACTGACCGTGCCTCATTGTGACTCTGAATGAGGAAGTTATGGCTATTTCCGGAAGGTATTGATATTTTGTTCTAATTTAAGGGCATTTTGGTAATTTCATAATGCATAATTTGGAGGGTTTCAAAACATAATCATGTATAGAATTGAATTAACTTAGCGTTGGTTCTGACCACACGTCATTTCGATTCCGTATGAGGGAGTTATGGCCATTTCCGTGCAACGCGTCAAAATTGGTTCGGAGAGGAAAAGGGGGTTGTCAACAGCCCAAGGCAAATCCTAAACCCATGATCGATAGGTCCTAAACATGAGGTCGACCGGTCCCATCAGATATGGATGAAAATTGACTTATTTTGGGTGTTTTGGCTTGGTTTTGTTAGGGTTTTATTTTGGGGTATAAATAGAATGTTAGGGGCATTTATTTGGGAGAGATATTTCATTTTAGATAGGATATTTTAGGGTTTTGTTTTGGGAACTTTGGCCCTTCTCCTCTTCTTTGGATTTATACCCATTTGTATGTAAGTTATTATTCATTCATCCTCTTCCTTTAATTAATGCTTTATTTCTTTGTTTAAGCTTTGTTCTCTTGATTTATTGCTTTGATTTATTAGTTGTTGGTAGTTTAATTCTTGTTTTTTTGGTAATTAGTTTTTTTAACTTAGTTTCATTCATTTATGCTATTAATTATGTGTAGGGGCTAATTTAGTCTAGGTTGTGTCGGATTGAAGTCACCTAGGGTTGACGTGTTGCTTTCCTTTGCTGATTGTTGGAACACGAGGCCCCCCAATTTTAAAATCTTACCAAAAAGATAATTTCAATTTCCTTAAAAAGATGCGGAAGAAGAGATGGTTCAATTAAACACACACAAACACCAAATTTTAATTTATTTTACAAATTAAAATAAAACAAAGTTCAAAGTGAAATTAAATTAATCAACAAATACCTTTTTCACTTTAACAAATTAACTCAAACCAAGTCCTAGAAATTTGCCTAACAAATAATTAATTCATTTTTCAAATTAGGCCAAACCAAATTTTATCCAATAAAATTAATGACTTGAACTAAATTAATTTAGCACCAAATTAAAAAAGTAGAGATTTAACCAAATTTTATCTTTTTACCTAAGCATGCATCTAAGGTAAATTTTGCAAAAGATAAAATGAACAAATAAATCACTAAGCCGCGATGTACGAGGAAAAACCCACAACAGGAAAAAACTTTGGACGGCCCTAGCCTTAAGTCCACTAAGTATGGTTTTACAATTACAAGATAAATGACTTACTTCCTCGACTCGACTCCTTTCAAGCCTTGACGCGTCTTCTTGTAAACACCTCCGCCTAGTCGACAACCCCGGAACTCCATCGAAACCTTGGACTTCACCAATGAGACTTTAGGAACACCGTCAACCACACATGGTGCCTTTCACCATGTGAGAATGCCGCAGCAAAATAATGAGACTTCTTCTTTGAGGGTTGTAGAAGTAAACCCAAACGAACTCTTCAACACGGTAGAGTAAACTCGGTGCCAAACACTCCAAGCAATATATTTATCTGAAAACTTGGAATAAACAAACTATGGGTGTAAGAAAGTGTTTTTCAAATAATGCGCTTGAACTAAAAACACTTAAACATGAACTTTTGAACTTAGGAATTTTCTCTCAAAAATGTTCTCTCTAAAAGGTGTTTAGAAAATGTCAAAAGTTAGTTTTTCAAACTTGGTTCCCGCACAATATAACTTATGTTAAGAGTAAGTGGGTAAAGGTAAGTGGAAACATGGGAAAAACTGCTTAAAACTGCCAAAAATTTCCCGCCTGAAATCTCGTTCGAACGAGATTTTTGTTCGAATAAAGTCTCGTTCGAACGACACTTCTAACGAAGTTCCAATGGCCATAAGGGAAATATCGTTGGCAAACTCATTCAAACAAAATTCTCGTTCGAACTACAAACTCGTTCGAACGACAATATCAAACAAAGTTCCAGAGGAAAGTCATTGGCAAGCCTCGTTCAAACGAAATTTTCGTTAGAACGAAAAACTCGTTCGAACGACAATATCGAATGAAAAAACCGAAAGCTTAAAAATTCAATTTTAGCCGAGAAACTTTATTTTAAAGTTTTAAAGAAAACTTATGAAAATAAATAATAGTTTAAACAAAACTTACACCCAATACTAATTGTTCCAAGCTCCTATATAAATATGTAATGCATTCATACCTTAAGAGTAATCAGAACAAATGTTGTTAACGTAGAAACGAGGCACAATAAACTCAAAATTTGATGAAGATTTATAATCTTGGCCGCTATATCTTTTAACTAACACGTCATAGGCTTGAATGGATAAAGTTGAACACTATCCTATGACTCAAATGTTTTTGTCCGGAATTGAGCCAAACAACAGAGGACTCAATTGGAAATTTGTGTCCTTACAAATCTCCCCCTTTGGCTATTCCGGGACAAAAACCAAACAAAAATCCTAAAGGGTCGTCAAGCTCTTCTAGACTTAAAATATCCCACCCAAAATAAAAATTACATAGCTTGACTCAAAAACCCAAGGATCAATATCTTTGCCGACGATGAAAGTTTCCATTTAGAAGAATTCCTGGACACTTAAGCAAACTATCAAACGCATAGGGAATATCAAGAATATTAAATGCATATAAAATAAATACTCCCCCTAAATTAATTCTCCCCTTTATCAACTATGATCAACCTAAGAAGATAGCACTCTCCCCCTAATTTAAATCTCTGAAACATAGATAAGATTACAATAGGTTCAGATACCATTTCTCCCCCTGTCATTCTCCCCTTTTTGTTCAGGAATAGACAAAGGATAAAAAACTAATCTAAACATGATGCTTAGAGTGATAAGAGCACCAAAGCATATAGGCAACAAAAGCATAACTAATCTATACAAAGAGTAGAGGATACCAACTAAGATGCAAGAAAATGATACCAATATGATACAGAAAGTATTAAGTAGGTGATATCAACAAACAATGCAATAAGATTGATAATAATCATGAAGTAAAAGCATAGCTGGACTAGAAAGCAAGGCAAAGACAAATAGAATACCTCATATATGAGAACATAATAAATATCATTAACGCACACGCACATATACTAGGTATAACTACCACACATGACACAAAATAAAATAAGCTTTTCACACTCGTATGGCAAAAATGTGTCATATGGAAACGGAAGTGTTGGGGTGTGAACTAGCAACAATTAAATTTAGACCCAATCACTTAAAATATGTTCACGGAGTTCTTATTTGATTGCAAACTTCATCACATTTGAATATAACCTCATGTGACAATATAGATTGAACTCAATGAACAAACATACACAATTCATACAACCCTAGAATTTTGATGATTCTACAAACCAATAGAGTCATGACATTCAAAATACAACTAGGATAAATGAACATTGTGCAAACCGTTGATATACCACCCAAACTCCGTCAATTTAAGCATATAGAGTTTAATCTTTTGAATGAATAGATTAACTAAACAAAATAGGCCTTGGAAAATATTTTCTTTTAGTGCCATTAATCTTTTAGGCCTTTGACCACGTATTTCTTTTAGGTCCAAACAAACGGTGGCTTACTCACAAAGGATGATTTTTCCTTTCAAAGCCCTTCCCCGTGCACATTTATATATAACATTCACGTGCAACGGATTTTAACATGCACTAGTCCTCCTAGGTCACATAACATGTAGATGACAAGATTGGTAGGATAACACCTCACAAAGCTCAAATATACATATGAAGTTAGAGTTTTAAGTGAGCTCGTGTAAGCATGGTAAAGAATATTTTAAGGATTGAAAATCTAAACCAAAAGTTCTAGCCACATGGGAGCGAAAAAGATGCGATTCAAACACAAGTATATGCCACATAGAGTGTATCAAACAAAAATACACACAAAAAATCTTTTTGAGTTTTTGAAATTTTTAACCAAAAATAGAAATATTTACTCAAAAGACAAAAAAAAATCATTTGTATTTTTCATTAAGCCTAAATTACTAAAAGGTAAAACACAAATGATAAACAAAAATCTTTTTGTAGTTTTTCATTTAATGCAAACTAAAATGAAAGAAGTATAATAAAAAAGATAAACAAAAATCATAATTCTAGCATGTGATTAAGCATGGAGCATAGACTAGAAAATGATTAAGAAGCATACAATTAGCATGATCATATAGCATGTAGTAAAAAAGCTAAAATATGCAAATAAAACTAACACATTCAACCTTTAGATTTAGCAAGTGAGGAAGCATGTGAAAGTAAATGAGAATCAAAAACCCAATCTTGTAAAGCTACCAAGTCGGATCTCCTAACCCAAACTAATGATGATTGACTATCTCGGGGTGTAGGAATCTTGGCTACCTTGGTTGCCTTACGTTGGGATTTTCTAGGACCTCGTTTAAGATCAAAACAAAATTTCCTAAGATGACCTTTTCGACCACAATGAGAGCACCCAAAGACTCGGCGAAAACAATTACCTGAGGAATGATCTATAACATTGTTCCTAGAAGATTCTCCTAAAACATTTGTTTTGGATTTATGAGTTGATTCATTACAAGTATCGAATCCTAAACCACAAGTGTCATTTTTAATTTGGACCGTTCCTAATATTTTATCTAATTTCTCCGAACGACACTCCAAATAAAATTTGACTTTACTAGAGTCTTTTAATTTATTTTTAATTATAAAATGTTAGACTCTAATTAAACATTTTTCTCTTCAAACTCGAGAAGCTCCTTTTTCAAGGATTCCATTAAACCTTTAAGGCTATCTATCTCGCCTTCAACATACTCAAGCTTTTCTCGAAGAGCTTTTTCATGTGGCCTAAGGTCTTCAACCAACACACTATCATCAACGACCTTGGCACGCTCTCTTAAACAAGCTTCTAACTTCAAATTTGCTCTTTTTAATTTAATAGATTCTTCATAAAGTTCTTGAAAATCATTTTGAAGTTCACTCACATTCACTTTCACTCTCTCTTTCTTCTCCACTCTCACTACCATCATCTTTTATAGCTTCACAACAAAGGCCTCGGAAGTGTTATGCGTTAAGATGTCATCATTGGATGATTCCTCACTATCACTAATATAGCTAGCAATGAACGCGATAAAGTTGCGCTCAATGGGGGAATCGGGTCCCTCTTCCTTATCACTATCACTAATGGTTGCATTAAAAGAAATTGGTTGCTTACCCTCTCTCCTTAGTTTAGTGGGACACTCTTTTTCCCTATGGCCATACCCTTCACAACCATAACACCTATTTGACTCATCCCTATTTAAATTTTCATTAAAAGTTTTAGGGATCCTCTCGGCTTTGTCATGCTTAGACTTTTCAAATTTCTTAAAATCATTTCTAAATTTATCTTTGTTAAATTTAAGAATTTTTTTCCAAATTTCCGAGCAAACATAGTCATATATTCCGAGTCACTCTCACTTTCACTCTCTACTACTTATTTTTCCTCCTTTTGGGCTTTCAAAGCAACGCCCTTATCTATTTTATTTTTAGTTTTAGAGGGAAACATGTCTAGTTCATAGGTTCGTAAATCACCTACAAGCTCTTCTAATTTTGTAGAGGCTAAAGTGGGTAAATAATTTAACACGGTCACTTTAGGAATAAATTTATCGGGTAGGGACCTTAAAATTTTCTTTACAACTCGGTTGTTGAGTATTTCTCTCCCAAATTAAAAGATGAATTAACAATATTGGAAAGTCTAGCAAAAAATTCATCAAAAGTTTTTTTTCATTCATTTTGATGGTTTCAAATTGAGTGGTGAGGTTTTGGAGTTTCCAAGCTTTTACGACACTAGTTCCTTCATGAGTGAGTTGTAAAATATCCCAAGCTTCTTTAGCAGTTTCACATGTCATAATACAACGAAATTCATCCGGTGTGACCGTGCTAAACATGTCATTTAAACCTCGGGAATTAAAATTAGATAGTTTAAATTCATTCTCACTCCATCTATCAGCGGGTTTGGGAACACGCTCATTATGTACTAAATGTGTAGGTGGGGACCACCCGTTAACAACTGACAACCAAAACCTCTCGTCGATAGATTTTAGTGCCGATTTCATCTGCGCTTTCCAATATGCGTAGTTAGAACCATCGAAAATAGGAAATTTTGAAAATGGAAAAAATTTCATTTTAGCCAAAAATATGTAAAAAGATCTTAACAAAGTAATTTATCGTTTTGGCTCTGATACCACTTGTTGGAACACCAGGCCCCCCAATTTTAAAATCTTACCAAAAAGATAATTTCAATTTCCTTTAAAAGATGTGGAAGAAGAGATGGTTCAATTAAACACACACAAACACCAAATTTTAATTTCTTTTACAAATTTAAATAAAACAAAGTTCAAAGTGAAATTAAATTAATCAACAAATACATTTTTCACTTTAACAAATTAACTCAACCCAGGTCCTAGAAATTTGCCTAACAAATAATTAATTCATTTTTGCAAGTTAGGCCAAACCAAATTTTATCCAATAAAATTAATGACTTGAACCAAATTAATTTAGCACCTAATTAAATAAGTAGATATTTAAACCAAATTTTATCTTTTTACCTAAGCATGCATCTAAGGTGAATTTTGCAAAAGATAAAATGAACAAATAAATCACTACGCCGTGATGTACGAGGAAAAACTCACAACCGGAAAAAACCTCGGATGGCCCTAGCCTTAATTCCACTAAGTATGGTTTTACAATTACAAGACAGATGATTTACTTCCTCGACTCGACTCCTTTCAATCCTTGACGCGTCTTCTTGTAAACACCTCCGCCTAGTCGACAACCCTAGAACTCCACCGGAACCTTGGACTTCACCAATGAGACTTTAGGAATACCGTCAACCACACATGGTGCCTTTCACCATGTGAGAATGCCGCAGCAAAACAAAGAGATTTCTTCTTTAAGGGATGTAGAAGTAAACCCAAACGAACTCTTCAACACGGTAGAGTAAACCCGGTGCCAAACACTCCAAGCAAGATATTTATATGAAAACTTGGAATAAACAAACTATGGGTGAAGAAAGTGTTTTTCAAATAATGTTCTTAAACTACAAACACTTAAACATGAACTTAGGAATTTTCTCTCAAAAATGTTCTCTCTAAAAGGTGTTTAGAAAATGTCAAAAGTTAGTTTTTCGAACTTGGTTCCTGCACAATATAATTTCTATCTAGAGTTAGTGGGTAAAGGTAAGTGGGAACATGGAAAAAAATTCTTAAAACTGCCAGAAAAAATTTCCCACCTGAAATCTCATTCAAACGAGATTTTCGTTCAAACAAAGTGTCATTCGAACGACACTTCTAACGAAGTTGCAGTGGCCATAAGGGAAATATCATTGGCAAACTCGTTGGAACGAAATTCTCGTTTGAACTACGAAATCGTTCGAATGACAATATCGAACGAAGTTCCAGAGGCAAGTCATTGGCAAGCCTCGTTCGAACGAAATTCTCGTTAGGTCAAAAAACTCGTTCGAGCAACAATATCGAACGAAAAAACAGAAAGCTTAAAAATTCGATTTTAGCCCAGAAACTTTATTTTAAAGTTTTAAAGAAACATTCTAAAAATAAACAACAGTTTAAACAAAACTTACACCCAATACTAATTGTTCCAAGCTCCTATATAGATATGTAATGCATTCATACCTTAGGATTAATCGGAACAAATGTTGTTGACGTAGAAACAAGGCACAATAAACTCGGAATTTGATGAAGCTTTATAATCTTGGCCGCTACGTCTTCAACTAACACGTCATAGGCTTGAATGGATAAAGTTGAAGACTATCTTATGACTCAAATGTTTTTGTCCGAAATTGAGCCAAAACAACAAAGGACTCAATTGGAAAATTTGTGTCCTTACAGTGATGGAGTTTACGGGTTTATTTATAGTGGATTGTCATAGTTATTACGCCTAGGAGGTTTGATGGGGTATATCATGTATGCTCCATACTTACGACCTTGCATGCGTTATTTCTGGGGTATTTGTTGACGCCAAAATCTTATTATACCTGTATGCAAATTTAGGGGTGTGACAACTCATGATTTAATTAACTTTCGAAACGAGACTCAATCTTAACAACTCGTCGACCCATGTAACTATTTTAGACTAATTAACACAGGGTGAGGGATATTCAACACAACCTATAGATTTTATTCTCTGTATTAATTTAGTTTAAATACACTCTCGCCTAGTATAATCTTTCCCTTAGTTTATCTGTTATTTCTTTTTAGTTAAGAAAATGTCTTTTACACTTTTATTTAGAAGTATTAAATTAATTAATATTCTAGCAACTCGTCTCTGTGGAGTTTTGATACCCAGACTGGCCGCTATACTCCCTTAAAAGAGTGTAGTCATAGTTTAGGTTTTTGCATTGAGGTGGTTAATCAAAAACAACGATATGTGGCTTGACACGCGCTACTTTTCACGCCTAATCAATGACCCTGCTTCAGCTCTTTGGGTTGTCTCCTCTTCTTCATCCATGGCTTTGGCTTCATCATCTCCCTCCCAAGATATGATGACTTCAGCAATATCAGAGTAGTGTTTTGCTACCATCCTTTTCAGTTCGTCATAGACCTTGAGGAAGGCCATAGTTATGTCAATGATGTATTCCTCAGAGTTCTTGAATGCCTTCAAAGCCTTTTATCTAACCATGGAAGTAGTAACCAAAGACTCAAAGTGTTGAACTTTTAAAACATCTGTAACACCCGTGCCTGAGATTTAACCTCTTCCCTTGAAAAGTTGTATTCATGGATGAATATTAAAATTGAACCATCGTCGTGGCCTCTGTGCATGTTGAATTGGATTTTTTATGGATTAAAGTTTATATGGTGGAATTTTAATGTCGTTTAAAAGAGGAGTAGTTATCATTTTTATGAATCATCAGAAGAAAGATCAAACTAACTTCTAACGACTGGGAAATGGTTGATTTCCCTCGCTTTGTAGAATCTCGTTGGAAAGCCATGATCGAATGAAGTACATAGTTGTTTGAATAAAGAGTATTTCCCATTTAAATTAGGTACTTTTCTCGTCCCATTTAACCTTAGATTTTGGTCTCCCTCGAACAAGGAGGGATGTCATTCGAACGAGATCCAAAGTCGTTCGAATGACCGAAGCTGAATCTAAAAAATCTGCATATTTTTAATGTGTTATCAACATATGGTCCATTAGATCTATGAGGTGTCAAACTCTGGTGCATCATATCAATAAAATAATGTTTGTCTTAGTAGAACCCTTGGGTAAAAACATCTTTTAATGTTTTGTGGGTTATTTAAGACAGAGAAAAGGTTTGGGTTCATCCCACCCATTTTGTATCATTCATAGCCTCTCTCTAGCTTCCTAAAACTATTTACCACCATTGTTACACCATCTCTTCACCTTGTTCCACCATTTCCACCCCATTACCAAGAAATATTCGTACATTAAAAGCTTTATGAAATGTAGAAGGGGTTTAATGAGCAAGTAGGAGAATTCAAGAGGACTTTTGATGAAATTTTGGAGTATTTTTAGAGTCTAGAGCTTCTCTTAATCTTCTTCCTTGTTCTCGTCTTCAAACCTTAAGGTAAGGTTTTTCTCTCTCTAAGTTTTCAAGGTTTCAAGCTATGAAAATATATATGATGCATGCTTGATATAATTTAATATTAAAAATGAAGATATTTTCTAGTATGTTCAAGTCTTGAAAAATGGATTTTTAAATAAAACTTAAATGGGTTTTGAGAATAAATAGCATTTTAATCTTGAAATATGAAAAGTAAGCATACAAAATGTAAACCCTTGTTAATATCTTGTTTAAATTCATATTGTAGGATTTTTAGGCTTGAAATACTCCCCTAACATGTGTAAAAATATAAAGTATGTCGGTAGAAGACATCTAGACTTGATAATTGGTGTTTAAAATGGGTTTCTTGGGACAGAAATAAAGTTTCAAAAAAAGTTCCCTAATTGTATTATAAATGTTGTTAAGAATGAAGGAAAATAATATTTAAGACTACATGTGATAATAGGGCAAAGTAGTATACATTCTGTTAAAAAAGTCTTCAAATGATTGAATGCATTTTATGTGGTAAAACATAAAATGTTTAAGCGTGATCTTGAACGTAAAATCATAAAAGGATGGTTTAAAATGGAAATGTTGTTTTTTAGTACCATAATAAACTAACTACATTTTTCACAAGGTTATGATGAATAAAGGGTAAAATAGTATTTTTGATAAAATTGAGGGTCCTAGTTGTCAGACTTCCTCGTTAGACCTTGTCAGTCATTTTTTGTGAAAAATGGATATTGTAGACTTACTGGCTTGCTGTCAAGATGAAATGGTGATACGAATCGTAGAAATGATAAAAATGGTAAAATGACAGAATAACGTGGACATTAGCGAAAATGTTAAAGCACATTAATATGGAATGATACCTGGAATAATTAAGAAGGGCCCAGAGCCCTAGGATGAAAGACCCAAAATCACTGGCCAGAGCATATGGTAGCATAATCGGTGGTGTGGATCCCATTAAAGTATGCGGATATTTGGAAGATTTCGAGCAAAGATAATGGAAAGGAAATGAATACAGTTGTGCTCGATAACGTGAATAAAACAACCTAATGGAATGTGATAAAATGGAAACTAATGAATAAAATATGATTAATAGTCTCTAGACCCGATAAAGGGTGGTATGAAACGATTAATTGTGAGTATAGCTCATCGCTCGGTTGCATTGCATGGTAGTTGCATTAATCGTAGTTAAATTGTTAAACGTTTTTGGAATTGTTAAAATACATGTTATATGTATAATATTTTTGTAGAAAATGTATAGATTAGTCACCCTGATGAGCGTTTACTCACATCTTCTTTTAAAAAAACCCACCCCACCCCAGGTACATGGAGTAGGGATGTCAGGAAAGATGCCGGTAAGGCCCCTGAGGGAAGTCATCATCGTTAGAGGCTCTGTAACTTTTTAAATTATCTTTTGAAACATTGTAAATGGAACATGAAATCTTTTATCGAGGCCTTTGGCATGTGATGTAATAATACATGGGTAACTATTATTTATTTCTTATTTAATTAGTACTATGGGTTAAATTGGATTTTTATAAACACATCTTGTAAATTAACTTAATTACTTAAAGTGATCAAATTCATTTCTCAAATTAAAATTGATAATTTAGTCCTTAATAAATGGTTCAATTACGGGTTTTTATTAAATAATAAAAATTGGACTTCCTCCCACCCCTCTAACTCCTTGATTTGGTGCGAGTTGACCCAATGGTGACCCAAACTCAGATCGGGGCGTTATATCATTAAGTTGGTCTTTGTCATATTTAAGATCTTGTTGCAGGAGTCTGATCTCTTCTTCAATTTTGTTGAGCTCTTCCACATTAGTCACCATCTGGTCATCAACTTCCTAAATATTTGTATGATCCTTAGACATGTCGGCCTCAAGAGTATTGATTTTCTCTTCAAGTCCTTCTTTTGCGCTCCTCAGTTCATCATAAGAATTCAAGGTATACTGAGCTTTTTTCCTCAAAATTGTGGTGGCCATGTTACCCTGCATAATAAGAAATGGAACAAATTAGCACAAGAAAAATACATCGTCTTGGAGAAGAATAATGGAAGATGATTTGATTCAACTTACTGCAATGCCTTGTGTGAAGCAAAGTTCCAAAGATATCCACATCATAATTGCGCATGAACTGCAAGTCAGGGGTATATCTCAAATAGCCCAGGATTTTTGGAGTATCAGCCGAATTCAAGAGAATGGCATTCTTATCTGTAGGGAGATTCTCCTTGATCATTAAAGGGCCAAGCACATAAGGCTCAACATGATCATAGGGAGATGAAAAGTTCCCCCTTAAACCACCTCTGAGCAGGTCGGTCATCAATGAAAATCCTTTCTTTGGAATTATGCTTGGGCATTTTAGGATCCTTGATAGGCAGATCATCCATGGGTCTTTTCTTGCTGCTCTGCCTCTCCTCGGATACCTTGCTCTTTCCTTAATCAATGACATTTTTCTTCTTGGCCTCTTCAATGACCAATTGTGTCGCTTCAGAATTTGAAATCCGATATTTTTCATCATTTCTTTGTTTAGTGCGAGCCTTTTTCTTTGATTTTTTAACAGTTGCTCGTCGAGCTAATTCTTTGAGCTATTTATCTCGAATTTCCTTCCTTTTCCCCTAGAAATATTGGTTAGAGCCATAAAAAAAGTTAAAATTTGGAGTTAAAGTTGCAGAAAAAATATGGATAGACTCAGTTAATAATCATCTTAATATGAAGTACACAAGCACAAAACGGTAAGGATGACCTAAGACCTGTAAAATTTCTTAACTTCTTCGACCTCCTGGTTGGTCTCTTCATAATTACCTCCAACTGAAACAACCTCCACCTCATTTTCTTCCTCTTCCTCATAACTCTCATCATCATCATCATGAGCGGGACTTGACGGCCTATAAAATTTAAGATTAATTGCACTGATGCTCGCCCCAAACTTCTTGGGGGAATATACATCCTCAAAATATTTAGGGTCCAAAGTAAAAACTCTCCTAATCAGCTTCACCGGCCTCTTATCCAATAAGGGGACCTTCTTGGCAATCGAATCTGGGGAGCACCAATCCTTGGAAATGCTTACCCCTCATTCCCAGTCATTAGAAATAACTCCCATGCACTAAAGATATTAAAAAAAGACTTGATTTTACAATTATGAATACTACTTTGGGTGGCTTGGACTGTTTTGGTATTGGAATTTCGAGGAGAAAAGTAGTAATCTCAGTTTTTTTTTGTTATGGCCATCCCGAGGTGGGGTTGGGGGGTCTTCGAAGAGGGTCATATCTTCCCTCATTCCTTCCCTTCCGGCGAGCACTTGGGATTGCATCCTTTCTCGGGGTGCTCGATCATCATCGATGTGGGGTGATATATAGAAATAGAGTCGTCGACCTATTTTGTACAAAATAGGCAAAAGAAATGTTGTGTCCTGGAGAGAACGGCATCAAGGACAATAATAATGCTTACGAAACCAAGTAGTTCAAGGGTTCGGGGACTAAGTTACGAAATGGGAAGTTGTTAGGCACCCATCCCTCCTTTTATCTCTCTTATGTGCATGTGTTAATATTCTCCTGTTCAACTCCGTGATGTGTGTGCTTACGTGCATAATATAAATGGAGAATGTAATCTCTCAACTTTCGTCACGAACAAAGGCGGGGTGAGGTCATCCTTAGGAGTGTTCCCAAAAAAGTTATTAATAGTATAATGTAAGTGTTTGCCAGTTCACAAGTCATTATAGAAGAATGAATGCATATATTGGACAAGACACAAGTAAGCATGCATATATTAAGAATATATAATAAGAATAAGGTAAGAAATGTATATGGGAGGGAGGACTCAAGTCTAAGGATTTACCTAAGACGCCTAGGTAGACTAAGGGGGCATCAAAGTCCATGTAGTTAGAAGACAATACAACATGGGGTTTAACCCATAAATCTAACCGGGGACTTTTCTTTTATGTGTGTGTGTGTGTGTGTGTGTGTGTGTGTGTAGAAAAAGGTGTTTCAATGTGAGAAAATGTGATGAAAATTATCCATTTGGAATTTGCATGTAAACCCCTTTTTCTTGTTTTGGATTTTTTATGAAAATAAAGTATGTTCATATAATAATAATAAAGGTTTGGAATTAAGGTATATGATGTGATGAAATACAACACTAAAGTGAAAATAAAGTGACTAATGCAAAAATAAGAGAATTTAAATATAAGGGTGTGGAATGGGACCTCCTTATGAAGACTTGAAGTAGATTTTGATTGTAGATGCACTGATCTCATACCGAGGTGATGACGATATGAGGAGATGGGTGAGAATTTACTAAAAGGATTATGAAAAGGATGGAGGGAATATGGGAAATGGGCTTTTTAAGAGGGGAATAACTCTGAATTCGAGAGAATGTTCTCTGAATTGCTGAGAGGGATGATTAGGGGTGCATTTAAGAGTGAGGTCATGGCCTCTATAAGAGTGCCGATAGGTAGGGTCCTTGACCTGCCTATCAGCATAGAACCCCTCACACATTGCCAATAGGCAGGGTCCTGGAGGTTCCATTCGGCAATCTGAGGCAGGTTTTTTGAAAAAATGATTGTAAAATTCGAACTGTAACTCAGAATTATGCACGGGATGGACCATTGGAAAGGATATTTAGATCCTTTTAAGAATCCATTGAGCCACTCTCGAGTTTGATAGTTGACTTAGGTCAAATAAGACCCAAAAATATCATTTGGTCACTAGGAAAGAAATTCTCAAAGCAAAACAGATCGTTCGTTCGAACCGTAAGGCCAATTCAAGCACGAGATGAATCGTTGGATACAGTATTTAGATCCCTTTGAGATTTAATTTAGCTTCATTCAGTTTGGAGAGTTGGATAAAGGTCAAACGGGGCATGGAAGGGCCCGGTGACCCTTCGAAGTAAAATGGATCATTTTTTCGTACCGTAAGGCTAATTCGTGCACGGGGTGGACTGTTGGAAAGGGTATTCAGAGACCTTTGAAGATTACTCAACTTCGTTCAAGAGACAAGAAAGCTGACCAAAGTCAAACGGGGCTAGAGGACGCCCGGTGACCTTAAGAGGAATTTTATGATAGTATAATGGACCATTCGTCCAAACTGTAAGGTCGATTCACGTATGGGGTGAATCGTTGGAAAGAGGATTTAGATACCTTCAAAGATTCATTAAGCTTTTGCTCAGGTAGGAAATTTGACTAGAGTCAAATGGGTCTCGAGAGCACTCGATGGACTACAGATCGGTACTTAGAGTATGACCTAGGGTTTGCGATGAATGAGTGAGTGTTAGGGACTGAAGGAGGTTCTTAGGGGGGTCCTAGGGTGTGTACATAGGGCCCCTCGATAGGAAATCTTTGAACAAGTGAAGGTTGTCAAATCATAGACACCACATCGACAATGGGGAAGAGGATTTGGGGTCAATTTTTTGGACCTAGAGGGTGAGTTTGATAGATTTAGAGGGTCGAGATCAGTTTTGAATAACTAAGGAGACGAAGATGACCGATTCAACAGGTCGAGGTTAGTTTTTAGGACATAAGGAAATGAGTATGTGGGTTGAAGATGTGTTAAGATTGTTTCTAAAGGGATAGCGTTACCAATTCAGTGGGTCGAGGTTAATTATATGGACTTAGAGTGATGTAGGGGATGAGAATTTCTATGGGCCAAGGTTAATTATGAGGACCTTGAGTTATGATGACTAATTCTCTAGGCTGAGGTCAATTTTGAGGACCATAAGTATTGACGACCAATTATGAGGGTCGAGGTCAATTCTAAGGACCTTAAGTTGTGACGACCAATTCTGAGGGTCGAGGTCAATTATGAGAACCGAAAGTTGTGATGAAAAATTCTGAGGGCTGAGATTAATTATGAGGACCTTAAGTTAGGAAGAACAATTATAAGGGATGAGTTCTATTCTATGGACCTAAAGTTATGACGAGCAATTCTGAGGGTCGGGATCAATTCCGAGGACCTTAAGTTGTGACGACCAATTCTGAGGGTCGAGGTCAATTCTGAGGACCTTAAGTTATAGTGTGGGGAATCGCTCTCCTGGGGAAATTTGAATCTTCTGGAGGGTCCAAGTGCATTTATGATTATGATGGGGATTGTGTTGTTTTTAGATTCTATTGGGGGATGTTTTATCTTTGTGATTCTAGCTGGGGAATTGTAATGGACTTGGATGTGGGCGCAGCGCTGATTCTTCTTGAGGATAGGGATGTAAGATTAATCCTTTTGGGGATTATGGGAGTTTGTAAAAGGCTTAGGGATCTAAAAATAATTTTTCTGAAGGAAAATGATGTTCCATATTTTCAGGGATTTTTAAGAAGTTTTTGAGAGATACAACACTAAGATGAGAGTATCCCATGATACAACACTAAGATGAGATACAACACTAAGAATTTTTTGAGAGATACAACACTAGTTATTTAAATGAGAGATACAACACTAAGTGGTTGGTCGATGATGATTGGGCTGCCCTGGAGTGGCAGTCTAGGGTGCCTCTTTCACTGGGCAATGAAAATGCCTTTGATTTATTCGAGCGTGTAGCCGATGAGAGTATCCCATGATGAAAGTCGGCATACCACCATTTGTCTAGGGTGAAGAACCTTAGTGGCTACGTATGTTGGTGACCTTTGGCATTTGATTTAATTTTTCTCTTTCTTCTTTTTTGTTCTAATGAAGGGTTTTTCTTATTCTTTTTCCTTTGTAGACTGAAATTGCTCCTTCGGGCATTTGGTCTTAAGGCACGATGGGGTTGAAGGAGGTTTGGGATAAGCTGCCTGCTATGGTGCACTAGATGGTTTCCTATGTCGGTTTTGGTTGTTTGACGCAGGCTTTTGATGAAACACCATGTTATACTGCGATGTTGTGTTCTCTGGAGGAAAGAAGGTGGGATACCACCCACACTTTTCATCTTGACTTCGGGGAGATAATTGTTACCCCTATAGATATTCATCAGCTGACAAGGATTAATTATGAGGGGTTTTAAATAGTGGTGGATCGCTGGTTGAGGGTGACACCAGAGGCGATGCAAGAAACATTGGGGGACATGGGTGGGACCGTATCTGGGGATTTTATTTGCATTTCTTCTTTGAAGGATACGCTCTTAAGGAGGAGGGTGGATGTGACTGCCGGGTGGTAGGTGAGATAGATGGCCCGTCTGTTTATTTTACTTTTCCTGGGAGGCTTTTTGGTGGCGACGAGTGGCGACGTCGTCCATCTTCGGTTCTTATCGTATTTGAGGACGATTTTTGACATCTGAAGCACCTTATACCTTTGACTTGCTTAAGTCTATACTGTATAAGTGTTCATCTAATTTGGAAATAGTGACAAAATTGGTTGTCTATCCTAGAATCCAAAAAGCCTCAGAACTTATCTCTCTAATCCTCTTCAATGATCCATGAAGGTATAAATTGAATCACACTACACACAATTAGAAGTGCATACATGTGTATATATTACTTAAAATTGATTGTGTGATTAATTCCCCTTAAAATGTGGTTTTAATTATTTTTGGGAATTTTTTAAACTTTTTTAAACATTTTTTAAATAAATGTTTTCATTAATAAAATGTGTTTATATAATTTGTGGGGTAAAATTTCTATTTTAAAAACTTTATTTTTCAATGGAATGTTTGTTTGGGTAGAATGTAAATGCGCTAGAGACTTTAGGGGGCTTGCTGTAATTACTTTGGACGCGCGTGTGTGAGCCACTCATATTTCAACACTTGTCATCCTCCTGGTTCATCTATTTGTGTTTGTTATGTGAGAGGGTTCGTTGGTGGATTGATGATCGTTGGATCAAAGCTGATCGATGGTCTGCATGTGTTTTAAACCTATCAGTGTGCCATCGTTTGAACCAATCACTTTGGACTTAACCACCGCTGTTTTATAACCCTTAGATCAAGTCAATCGTAGGATGACTTAATCTTAGCCATTGATTCCATGCGCATTTCCAGAACCTTGCCTCACCCCTATATAAACCCCCCTCTTCTCAGACTTTCAAGACTTTTGGGCATTCGTCATTTCTGAGAGAAAAAAATAGAGAGAAGAGAGAAGTGAGAGAGAAGAGAGAAAAGAAAAGAGAGAAGAGAGAGAAAGAAACTGTGTTAGCCAAAAACCAAACCCTAACCCTAAACACTTCTTTTTCTGAATCAAACCTTCGTATACACCTAACCCCAAACACAACCTTGAGTGTTTGAGAGAGAGAGTGGTTTGTTCATATTGAAGCTGTAACCTCTTTGTCTATGATCTTGTTTACAACTTAAACATTCGTGTGAAGATCTGTGTTTCTTTTTCATAGAAACTTTAGATCTACATTCTGCATGTTACATTTTCACTAGATCTGCATATTTCTTACTTGGTTTAAGAAAATCTTTACTGATTTGGTTTTGAAAATGTTTTATGGTTTCTATTCTTACGAAACTTAACCTTGACCTAGTTGGATTCACACTTGGAGATTTTCAATCTCAAAAATATTTTTAAAACCGAGATTGATTAAGATCTTGACCGATTTTGAAGCGAGATATCCGTGGAATCTGGGTTATATTAAAGGTCAAAAAGGTTTTTAGTTCTGTAAGAAAAAAAGAAAACAAAATCACAGCATATAGACTTTATATGTAATTTTTCTAGGACTATCTGTAAATCTAAGTGTGTGTGAGTTCATGCATGTTGATAGGAATCACTTCACAAACACTTAACACACTACTACACTGGAAGTGTTGTGTATAAGATCAAAGATCATTGAGTCGACATAAGGAAGCTAAAGCAAAGGACGTTATCAAACTGGAAGAACATCATCAACAATCAGATCTATGAGAAGTTAGAAGGACACCAAGTGGGGTATATTCCTAAACTTAGAATAGGTTGATTTGTGTGCATGTATGTTGTATTGTTTGTAACTATTATTTGTTATTAGTGGATTTTTGTTTTTGTGACTTAGAAGTCACCGTGGATGTTTCCTCTGTTGGGAGAGGTTTTACCACGTTAAAAACTGTGTGTTTGATTATCTTCATCTACTCATCTCAGTCTATAGTGTGCTGATTTTTAAAACTGTCTTGTTTTAAAAACTGATTACAAAGTCTTGATTACTCTCGTACATAAGTTTTTTGTAAACACATCTTGTTATTTATAATTTTTATTTTCAAAAGAAAAGGGTTTCTCCAACAAACATCTCGGAGTTGCTTATACAGTTTAATCTTGTATTAAACGGCATTAGCAACGTTTTTCAATTGGTATCAGAGCCCTGTTAACTTTTATTTCAAAAAGATCTTGTGTTTCTGAAATCGTTTTCTGAAAAACCTAACTATGGACGAGAAGAATGAAAGGTTTGGTAATCTGTCCAGACCTCCACTCTTTGATGGAAACAACTTTGCTTACTGGAAAGTAAGAATGGTTGCCTTCATCCAAGGGACTTTAGGAGATGATGTCTGGGACATTATTGAAAACGGATACACTTATCCTACTAAACCAGCCACTGAAGGAAGTGATGAGAGGGTAAAGAAAATCTTAAGTGAGTTTACCCAAGAAGAGAAAACTATTTCTCGAAATAACAATAAAGGCAAGAATGCTATTTTTATGTCTATTAATGAGTATGAGTTCAAGAGAATCTCATCTTGTGCCACTTCTAAGGAAGCTTGGGACACATTAATCACTGCCCATGAAGGAGACTCAAGAGTTAAAGCTGCTAAAACTCAAATGCTTACCCAGCAGTACAACTCTTTGATTATGTCTGACTCTGAGTCTTTTGATGACTTTTACATGAACTTAACTGATATAGTTACTAAGTTGCATGCTAATGGTATAACTTATGATAGGAATGAAATTGTCTCTAAAATTCTAAGATCATTACCACAAAAGTTTGACAGCAAGAGGTATGCTATTGAGGAAATGAGTGATCAAAACCTTACCCCTGAGTTACTCAGTAGCAAACTTAGGACTGTGGAAATGGAATTAGACTTTAAGAAACAATTAAATCATTCACAAAGAAAACAGCCCAACTCTAACTTGAGTTTTGCCTCTAAGATATCTAAACTTGAGACTAATTTGATCAACTCTGACTCTGATGAGGAGTGTGATATAGACAAACTAGATAATCAGATTGCCTTAATGTCTAGACAATTTAAGAAAATTGTCAAATTTAGAAACAAACAGGCAACTAAACAAGGCAAGCCTAATTATCCTACTCTGTCTAATCCCAAACCTCATGAGAGAGGTCTTGACAAACATCCTAAGGACAACAACTCCAGACCCACTAGAGACCTTAAAAAGATTGAATGTTTTAGATGTGGGAAACTAGGTCACATTGCTCATGATTGCAGTCTGAATAAAGCCAACACACACAATAGAGCCAATGTCTGTAAAACTTGGAATGATTCAAGTGACTTTGATGAAGAGGAACTTGAGTCATCAAATGTACTTGACCTTTGCATGTCCTTTTATGCTAAGATCATTTACAATGATGATATGCCTATGTGTGATAATGATGCTCCTACTCTTGCTTGTGTGAATACTATTTTCACTGGCCTAGATGCTTTATTATCGGAAAATGTTGCTAGTTCTAGTTCCGTGTGTGTGAGTCAAAGTGATCTCGATAACGACGATGTAAATGGGTGCGTGAGTACTAAACTGAATCGTTAGGGGTCACTACACACACTTCACTTAGCGACTCAGACACAGATGACCTCCCAGATATTCATACTTTGTATGCTAAAACTCTCAAAAAAGGCACTAGACTGGAGAAGACTGTTAGAGACCTGACTAAGAAATTAGATGATCTAAGTCTTATTGTGAAGCTGAATGCCGAAGAGTACACTAACCAGTGTCTGTCTCATCAATCTGAAATTGAAACTTTTGATCAAAAATTAAAAGAGTTGACTAAAACTAATGAAACCCTAGAAATGAAATATAAGGGAACATTATTAGAACTGGAGGAAGCAAAAACAAAGACAGCTACTGTTTTCAAAAAAAAATCTAAGTTTGAAAGCAATTCAAATTGTTTTACTGACTTTGTTGTTGACTCCAAGACCAATTCTGATGATAGAACCAGTATTGGATTTTGCCCTAAGAACAAACCACAAACTACAAATCTTGAACCTATTAAGTTTGTATCTGGGGGCAAAAGACCAATTGAAACATGTCCAGACTTTCATTTTATTAAAGAGGAATTTGATCAAAAGAAACAACAGAAATACATTGGAGAGTCTAGTAATTCTAAGGCTGACACTACACTTAAGACTAAATACGTCTGTCCTTTGATCAGAAAGGCTGAATCTACCTTTAAAACCATCCCTCCTAGGAATAGCACTACTGAACAGAATGTTGTTAAACCCATTTTTAGAAGTTTTCCTAAGGAATTTCATCCCTCAAGCAATCAATATTGCTCCTTCTGTGACATTTATGGTCATTCCTTTGAAGGTTGTTATGCTAGGCGTCTGAACACCCCTGTGTACAACTCTTCTGTCTACAAGAACTTTAACTATTCTAGGCAAAATCGTAACCATTATGTCCTTCCAAGACAACCTGATAAGAACTCTAACTACAGAAATAGAAAGACCAAAACTAAGAGTTCATTTAAGAGAAAGGCTCCCAGAAACTTTCCTAAACCAAAAGCTCAAATTTTCCACAATAATCAGTTTGCTGCTCCAAATGTTTTTTGACAAAAAGCTGTTTCTCGAAAATTTTATCAAATGAGGGCAAACTTGCGCAAAATTAAAACTAGAGCTATTTGGGTTAGAAAAGATGATCTTTTACCCCAAATGAAGTGTAACATTGTTATCACTGCCTTAAAAGCTGAACACACTTCATCTGGTTGGTATTTAGATTCAGGATGTTCCAAACATATGACAGGAGATGAAACCAAACTTTTAAACAAAACCATATTTGCTGGTGGGAAAGTAGTTTTTGGTGATAGAGTTTCATCCCAGATCATAGGTAAAGGAACCCTAAAAGAAGAAGGAATGCCTGTTCTCGAAAATGTTCTATTAGTTAAAGGCCTTAAAGCCAATCTCCTAAGTATATCACAATTTTGTGACTCTGACCATACAGTCACCTTTTCAAAGAACAATTGTAAAATTCTAAATGATAAAGGTAAATGCATTATTACCGGATTTAGAACACCTGACAATTGTTATACTATCAAGACTGGTTCTGAAACCTGTAACATTGTCAGAATGGATGACAATGAAATCTGGCATAATCGTATGGGTCACCTAAGTTATGATATCCTTGGTAAATTGTCTAGTCAATAGATTGTTAGAGGAATTCCTAAAATTAAACCTATTTCAAGTGTTGTCTGTGGTCATTGCCAGGAAGGAAAAATAGTTAAGACTTCGCATAAAAAGGTTAAAGACATTCTCACCTCTAGACCTCTAGATCTCATCCATATGGACCTTATTGGTCCCTCTAGAACTGTTAGTCTTTGTGGACACAGTTATATCCTTGTCATGGTTGATGATTTCACATGATTCACTTGGGTTGCCTTCTTGAAACAAAAATCTGACACGTTTCAGAATTTTTTGAAAATTTTACTAAGAATTGAAAATGAGATGGACACACAAGTCAATCGCATTCGTAGTGATAGAGGGGGAGAGTTCATAGACACAGGAATAGTTGAATATTGTGACTACAACGGTTACAAACATGAATTTAGTGCCCCTAAAACTCCTCAGCAGAATGGTATTGCTGAAAGGAAAAACCGAACTCTTCAAGAGATGGCACGTGTCATGTTGCATGCCAAATCTCTACCTAAATACTTCTGGGTAGAATCTATTAGAACTGCATGTCATATCATTAATAGGGTTTACCTTAGGAAAAACTCTAAACAAACCCCTTATGATTTGTGGTACAGTAAGGAGCCAAATCTGAAATATCTAAGAACTTTCGGAAGTCAGTGTTATGTCTGTAAAGACAGAGAACATCTGTCTAAATTCGAAACGCGTGGTGATAAAGCCATCTTCTTAGGATACTCTCCAAACAGTCGTGATTATCGTATATACAATCTGCGTACTAAGGCCCTTATCGAATCGATAAATGTAATTGTAAGCGACACTATTGTTGAAAATAAGATATCTGAATCACCTATTGTGGTTGAATCTGAAAATGATTTCAAAACTTATTCACCAGAAATAGATGACTCATTACCTAGTGAGAGTCCAGAAGTACCTGGCTGGGTCTCTAAAGATCATCCCATTGACAACGTGGTCGGTAATCCTAATGAGCTAGTTCGTACTAGATCCCAGTTAAGAAATTATGTTAATTATGCATGTTTCGTCTCCCTTGTGGAACCGAAAAATGTTAATGAAGCATTGAATGACACACACTGGATTTCTGCTATGCAGGAAGAACTTTTACAATTTGTCATTCACGATGTCTGGTATCTTGTACCGCGGCCTCAAAACAAAAATGTTATTGGGACACGTTGGATTTTTAAGAACAAATCTGATGAAAATGGGGTAATCCTTAGAAACAAAGCTAGACTAGTTGCTCAAGGTTACTCATAAATAGAAGGAATAGATTTTAGCGAGACTTTTGCCCCTGTCACTCGTCTTGAATCTGTTCGACTTCTTTTCGCCATAGCGTGCCACTTAAAATTCACACTTTATCAAATGGATGTCAAGTCTGCCTTCCTCAATGGAATTCTGTCCGAAGAAACATATGTAGAACAACCCAAAGGGTTCATTGACCCTAAATACCCTAAACATGTCTTTCGTCTAAAAAAGGCTTTGTATGGCTTAAAACAAGCTCCTAGAGCTTGGTATGAACGCCTTTCCAACTTTTTGTTGGATAAGGGTTTTAAGAGAGGAGGAAATGACCAAACTCTCTTTGTCAAACATTTTGACAAAAACATTATTATAGCCCAAGTCTATGTAGACGACATAATTTCCGGGTCAACTTCAAACTCTGAAGTTAAATCTTTTTCTGCTATTATGCATAAGGAGTTTCACATGTCCCTTATGGGGGAGCTACAACTTTTCTTAGGATTTCAAGTGAAACAGAATTCTGATGGTCTATTTGTCTCTCAAACTAAGTATGCCTTAGATCTTGTTAAGAAATTTGGTTTAGATAATGCTAAAGTTGCCAAAACGCCTATGAGTACTACTGTTAAATTATGTAAAGATGAAAATGGAAAGTCAGTTGATTCCACACTGTATCGTAGTATGATTGGTAGCCTACTCTATCTAACTGCCTCATGACCAGATATAATGTATGCTGTATGTATGTGTGCTCGTTACCAGAATAACCCTAAAGAGAGCCATTTATTGTGTGTAAAACGTATAATAAAGTACATAAAAGGCACTCTTAATCTTGGACTTAGGTATACTAAGGATACCTGTAGCACCATCATAGGGTATACTGATGCTGATTGGGCCGGTTGTACTGATGATAGTAAAAGTACATCAGGTGCCTGTTATTATGTCGGCAATAATTTAGTTGGTTGGAGTAGCAAAAAACAGAATTGCACATCTTTATCTACGGCTGAGTCCGAATATATTGCAGCAGGAAGTTGCTGTGCTCAGTTGTTATGGATAAAACAAATGTTAAGCGATTATGGGATTAAAGAAGATCAGTTACAATTGTATTGTGACAATCAAAGCGCCATTAACATATCTAAAAACCCGGTTCAACACTCGCGAACTAAGCATATTAAAATAAGGCATCATTTTATACGCGAACTTGTTGAAACTAAGGAATTAGAAATTCATTACCTTCCTACTGATCTACAACTTGCAGACATGTTCACTAAACCTCTAGACTATAACAGATTTCTGTATTTGCGTAATTCTATAGGTATGGTATGCGCTGATTAAACTCTAAAGACCTTAAGTCTTACCCTTTGTCCATTTGAGACAAAATGGGGGAGAAATTTGAGTCTTACGGGTTCAATGTTTTGTTCACATTTCATCTAAACTGCTTGATCTTAGTGTGCATATTTGCAGGAATCTCTTCTACTGTTTGTCTACCATTTCTAGTGTAAAATTTTGTAAATAGTTGAGTTATGTAATTTTTGACTTTCTAGGAAATGGGTAGATAGTATCTTTTGTATAGGACTAGGTTTTATTTTTTTTGGTTCCCTACGAGTTTTAAGCTAACTCAAAGGAGATTTTGTCTCATATTTCCAAAGGGGGAGATTGAAGCACCTTATACCTTTGACTTGCTTAAGTCTATACTGTATAAGTGTTCATCTAATTTGGAAATAGTGACAAAATTGGTTGTCTATCCTAGAATCCAAAAAGCCTCAGAACTTATCTCTCTAATCCTCTTCAATGATCCATGAAGGTATAAATTGAATCACACTACACACAATTAGAAGTGCATACATGTGTATATATTACTTAAAATTGATTGTGTGATTAATTCCCCTTAAAATGTGGTTTTAATTATTTTTGGGAATTTTTTAAACTTTTTTAAACATTTTTTAAATAAATGTTTTCATTAATAAAATGTGTTTATATAATTTGTGGGGTAAAATTTCTATTTTAAAAACTTCATTTTTCAATGGAATGTTTGTTTGGGTAGAATGTAAATGCGCTAGAGACTTCAGGGTGCTTGCTGTAATTACTTTGGACGCGCGTGTGTGAGCCACTCATATTTCAACACTTGTCATCCTCCTGGTTCATCTATTTGTGTTTGTTATGTGAGAGGGTTCGCTGGTGGATTGATGATCGTTGGATCAAAGTTGATCGATGGTATGCATGTGTTTTAAACCTATCCGTGTGCCATCGTTTGAACCAATCACTTTGGACTTAACCACCGCTGTTTTATAACACTTAGATCAAGTCAATCGTAGGATGACTTAATCTCAGCCATTTATTCCATGCGCATTTCCAGAACCTTCCCTCACCCCTATATAAACCCCCCTCTTCTCAGACTTTCAAGACTTTTGGGCATTCGTCATTTCTGAGAGAAAAAAATAGAGAGAAGTGAGAGAGAAGAGAGAAAAGAAAAGAGAGAAGAGAGAGAAAGAAACTGTGTTAGCCAAAAACCAAACCCTAACCCTAAACACTTCTTTTTCTGAATCAAACCTTCGTATACACCTAACCCCAAACACAACCTTGAGTGTTTGAGAGGGAGAGTGGTTTGTTCATATTGAAGCTGTAACCTCTTTGTCTATGATCTTGTTTACAACTTAAACATTCGTGTGAAGATCTGTGTTTCTTTTTCATAGAAACTTTAGATCTATATTCTGCATGTTACATTTTCACTGGATCTGCATATTTCTTACTTGGTTTAAGAAAATCTTTACTGATTTGGTTTTGAAAATGTTTTATGGTTTCTATTCTTACGAAACTTAACCTTGACCTAGTTGGATTCACACTTGGAGATTTTCAATCTCAAAAATATTTTTAAAACCGAGATTGATTAAGATCTTGACCGATTTTGAAGCAAGATATCCGTGGAATCTGGGTTATATTAAAGGTCAAAAAGGTTTTTAGTTCTGTAAGAAAGAAAGAAAACAAAATCACAGCATATAGACTATATATGTAATTTTTCTAGGACTGTCTATAAATCTAAGTGTGTGTGAGTTCATGCATGTTGATAGGAATCACTTCACAAACACTTAACACACTACTACACTGGAAGTGTTGTGTATAAGATCAAAGATCATTGAGTCGACATAAGGAATCTAAAGCAAAGGAAGTTATCAAACTGGAAGAACATCATCAACAATCAGATCTATGAGAAGTTAAAAGGACACCAAGTGGAGTATATTCCTAAACTTAGAATAGGTTGATTTGTGTGCATGTATGTTGTATTGTTTGTAACTATTATTTGTTATTAGTGGATTTTTTTTTTGTGACTTAGAAGTCACCGTGGATGTTTCCTCTGCTGGGAGAGGTTTTACCACGTTAAAAACTGTGTGTTTGATTATCTTCATCTACTCATCTCAGTCTATAGTGTGCTGATTTTTAATACTGTCTTGTTTTAAAAACTGATTAAAAAGTCTTGATTACTCTCGTACATAAGTTTTTTGTAAACACATCTTGTTGTTTATAATTTTTATTTTCAAAAGAAAAGGGTTTCTCCAACAAACATCTCGGAGTTGCTTATACAGTTTAATCTTGTATTAAACGGCATTAGCAACGTTTTTCAACATCCAACTATATGACTAAGGGAGCCTGACCTTAGCATCCCTTTATTATTCTTCGGATGCTTTCAGCCAATGCTGCTGATAGACTTTTATTGGGGGGGCACATATCTTTTTGAGATGATCTTGGATTTATTTTCCTTTTTATGCATTTTCTTGCATTCTTCTTTTATTCCATTTTTTTTGTTGTTCCTATCTTTTATAGACGTGGTTCTATGAGGTGATTGGTCATAATGTAGAGTTGATAGCCCTGAAGGATGAGGACTTGGGGGACTTTTTCCAGATGTTTCAATGGCGGAAGTCCAATCGAAAGTCGAACCAGTCTTTATCTTTGGTGGAGGTGCGGTGGGTTCTAAATGCCTTGATGAGCGACCAAGTTATCTTTCATCTTTTCTGAGTCCTTTTTGGCATCTTCATTTCTCGAGTAGATATTGCTTCTCTATTGGGGATTGCAGGTAACCTTTTACCCTTGGGGGATGATTCTGCATGATATTAGTGTGATAGGACTAGATGCGTAGATCTGACGGTTGATTATGTATGAGTTTGGGTACATCTGTTACCTAGGAGAGGGGGTGGTGAGGTGTAATACCCCGTACTTTTTGGCTATATTTATTTTTGGGATTAATTAATTAAATGTGTATTAATTGATAATTAATCCGGGTTTTAAATACTAATGTGATGCGAATTGGTATTTGATTATGTACATATATGATTATATATGTATTTGGTATTATAAAATTTGTCGTGAGATTTATATACGGCAATTTGGAAATTTTGTTGAGACGCGTGGGACCGCCGCGTCACGGTATAATATTTTGTTAATAAAAGTGAGTTTAAAATCTATAATCCGTATGGTCGTTTTTAGTGCGCCAACGCGTCCGGAAGGGTCGAGATTGTCAGAAAACACTAGCCGGGGGTATAGTTTGGGTCCCGGGGTATTTTTAGGCCATACCGGTAACTTAAAGGGTATTTTAGTAATTTGGTATTTTTGGGTAATTAAAAGTGACGAAAATTGAGAGTTGTAATCTGATAAGGATTGACCCCAACCAACCCTTATTAACCCAACAAGCTACGGAGGTTTATTAAAATTAGGTTTTCATAAGTTTCCCCAAAGCAAACCCTAGCCACCATAGCCTTTTGGAGAAGAAAGCTTGGAG